>CM041780.1:312624295-312684836 GCA_023374045.1 Limonium bicolor
TTGGGGACCGGACTTACAAGTTCGCGTTGCTGTATTTTGGTACGAACTGAGTCTCTGGAATCGACCGAACATGGGACCGAACTTGGCAAGTTCGGTCGGGCTTAAATATCCAGGGTAAGCTCTCGGGAATGGACCGCCTTGAGGACCGGACTTGCAAGGTTCGAGTCGGGGTGAAATTTTCAACCGAATGAGTTTCTGGAATGGACCGCCCTTGGGTAAGGTCGGTCGACCCTAAAAACGAAAAAAAAACCCTAAGGAAGTTTAGTGGTATTAATGGTACCCCATTAAGAGGGCATTGATGATTGAGAGTGTAGAGACCTAGAGATTAAGATAAGTATAAACTTAAAAGTTTAGGTTAAGTTGTCAGATTAAGTTGTAAACTTAAGGTGTTAGGTGGGAATCATTCGGGTTAAAGCAAGTCAAATGAGTTAATTAAGTTAAGTGAGTTAACAACCTAAAACTGAATGAATGTTTTAGAGGCTTGGGAATTTGGACTCCGGAAGAGAGTAAGCACCGAACGACCAACGGTGAACGGTACAGTTCTTTTTGTGACCTGCTTGCTAACGAGGTGTCCCTGGCTTGTGTGCTATTTGTTTTGTGTGCTCACTAAACAGATAAAGCATGCAACCGGAATATTATGTTTATTGTATTGTTGTGTGATGTTTGAAAACTAACACAACATACTGTGAGAACTTACTAACCCACGTTTAGTAAGGAAATGAGCGAGACTAAGGAACGCTCCCTAATATGGGTCGTTAAAAACGAAAGAGGTTAACCAACAAACATGGTCTTGACTACTACTAACTGGAACTTGAGTGAGGAAACCCGGACTGACTCCGGTCATGCATGCTAAGAAAAGGGGGTCGGTATCTATAGCAGATCCGTCTTCCGCTTAAGGACTTGTCTTCAGACTTGTAGCCTAGGGCCGGTTTGCCGGCCCAGCTACGCTGGACTTCCGTCCAGGGTAGGTGGCATTAAGATGGTGCGGTGGGATCACCTAAATCCCAGGTTTGGACTTAGGATACAACCATTCCCCTCCAGGAACGGTTAGTATACTGAGAATAAGTTTAAGATTAAGATTAAGGTAAGGTTAAGATAAGTTGCAACCATTCCTTTTTAAAGGATGGTTTGTATTTTAAGACTAAGATAAGCTACATCCACTCCTTTTTAAAGGGTGGTTGTTACTAAGATTAAGATAAGACTAAGATTGAGGTGAGATAAGGACGGACTAAGATTAAGAGAATATACCTTAGGGAGTTAAATAATTAACTCTCTAATTAAGGGAACGCATTAAGTCTTCGTTATGTTTGAACTTTGATTGTTCATATTTGGCTTGTTGTTACTGCACTTACTATTATGTTGTGCATCTAATCAACCTCCATGCTATCGACAATTAGTCGTCGTAGCCACGTTAGCTTGGGGGCCATGAGAGGATCGTACCAGCATTCGTGCTGACCCCTTTGGGGGCTGTTTTTACTACACAGGTGATCATCAGGAGGCGGCCGTCGCGAGAGTAAGAAGGAGGACAAGTGTTAAGGGTTAAACGTGGCCTACGAGTTGTGTATGTACACTCGTATGGCAATTGAGTTAGTAAGATGTATAGGATGTGAGGGATTGTAAGAAGGATATGTATTTGGTTAAGGTTGTATGTACTAATGTTTGGTATATTCTGTAGTCAACCGTGGCAAGGTCCTGGTGTGTAAAGAATTCCGCTGTGATATGTATATATATATATGCTGTTAAGTTTCGAGACCACATTTGGATTGATTGGGGTGTTTACAACAACTATACTAGAGAACCCATGACAAATTTAGAGGAGAACCTAAGTGTTTGAGATGTTTCTAAGGAGATTTCATGATTAAGGAAGTACTAGGGAAATCTAGAGGTTGTCTTGATGAAAAAGGTTAGAATAAGGTGCTTTAATGGCTTATACTGACTTAGGCATCACTATGAAGGATTTAGGAATCAAAAGAATGTACTTGGGTATTTAGGACTTAGGTAAATGTTGATAAAAGAAGCTAGGAAACTTGGGTAAGTTAGATGTAAATGAGTGTAAAACTTTTAGATGGTTTAGGTAGAAACTAGAGTTTAGAATTTAAGGAAACCTTGGAAAGTGTAAGAGGGATGCAAGTGGTGTATATGGTGTGGTCAAGTTCTTAAGGAGGGAACTTTTGGCTAGTAGAAGTGCTAGGTGAAAGGGATGTTGAAATGTAGGAAAGAAATAAGTTGCTAAGTGTTAGTAGTTTGTAAGAATTGAGTAAAGATTGGGATGATCTTTGGAGGTTGTTTTAATGAGCTTGGAGAATGATCTAAGGTGGGTTTAAGGGTCTAAATGATGTTAGAACACATTAGAGGGCTTGGGAAAAATTTAGTGAAGATTTGACAATGTTTGGGAAGCATGTTCTGGTGGCGTCCGACCCAGGGGTCCGACCCAAGTTTGGGTCGGACGGCCTCTGTTAAACGCCAGTGAAAGGTTCTGGAATGGTCCGACCAGAGGACTTGGGTCGGACATGGGTCGACGGGTGGGTGTTTAAAAGGGCGTTAAGTTTCTGGAATGGTCCGACCCAGTTTGGTTTCGGTGATATGGGTCGGACATAGGAGGTTTAGAAGACGGAAAATTTCTGGAATGGTCCGACCCAGTTGGTTGGGTCGGACATGTAGAGTTTTTCAAACTCGAAAGTTACTGGAAGGGTCCGACCCAGAGGGTGGGTCAGACGGTGGGTCGGACGACCCTTACACTTAAAAAAAAAAGAATTTTGGATTCTAAGGATGATAATTGGTAATAAGGTTACCTATGGTAGGGTGGTAATGATTAGGACCCTAATAACTTAAGGGATTAAGTTAAGTTAAGTAAGAACCTTAATGTTTAAAAAAATTAAGTTTAAAAGGGTAAGTGGTAAGGACTTAAGAGGATTTCATTGGGAATCTTTAGGGACTAAGTGAGTTAAGTGAGGTGCAAATAACTAATGGCCTAAAAATGAATCAATGTTTTAGGTTTGTGAATTGGGACCCCGAAGAAGGTTAAACAAACATCAGTCGACGGTGAACGGTACAATCTTTCTTGTGACCTGCTTGCTAACGAGGTGTCCCTCGGCTTGTGTGCTATCTGTTTAATTGCTATGACTAAGACAAGATAAAGCATGCAACCGGTTATAATTGTTCTCGTTGTGTATGTGTTTTCTTTGCACTACCCACGAGACTTGAGACTGTTACTAACCAAGTTAGTACTTACTGAGTTAAGAATAAGAGTTAAAGTTTTGGTGGTTGTTGGTTAATGCCCGTTAAGGCTTAGCTAGCACATGGTGTTTAAGATTTCTTCTAACTGGAACTTGAGTGAGGAAACCCGGGACTGACTCCAGTCATGCATGCCAAGGAAAGGGGGACGGTATCTGAATCAGATCCGCCCTCCGCTTAAGGACTTGTCTTCGGACTTGTAGCCTAGGGCCGGTTGCCGGCTCAGCTACGCTGGACTCCCGTCCAGGGTAGGTGGCATTAAGATGGTGCGGTGGGATCACCTAAATCACAGGTTTGAAATTAAGATACAACCATTCCCTTCCAGGAACGGTTTGTATACTGAGAATAAGTTGAGGTTAAGATTAAGGTAAGATAAGGAACTGAGGTTAAGGAAATCTGGACTAAAGAGGGGGTTACTAACCCACTTGATAAGGGAACGCTTGTGTCGTTCATTGTTTGTGAACTAGTGTTCATCTGTGGATTGTTGTTTATCGCACTTCATATCATGCTTGTGTATGTAATCAATTTCCATGCTATCGACAATTGGTCGTCGTAGCCTCGTTAGCTTGGGGGCCATGAGAGGGAGTACCAGCATTCGTGCTGACCCCCTTTGGGGCTGTTTTTACACTTGCAGGTAAGAGGCCCATGAGGACGCACCACGAGAGTAGGAGCGGTTAGACTTAGGATGGGATGTTCATTTCGAGTACGGGTTGCGCTTGTGCACCCGTCTGTTTATATTTAAACTGATGTAAGGTTGTGATTATGACTTAGTTACCTGTACTCGGTTGGTTGTTGGTATTTTGGATGGTGATGTTTGGGTCGGTTGTTTATTTTGGATAAGTGTTGTAATTGATAAGGCCGGTATATTCTAACGATCAGACCGTGGCAAGGTCCAGGTGTTTGTTATTTCCGCTGCGACGAATTAGATTAAGTGTTCAGTTTTGCTAACCACGATTGGCTTTGGATGGGGTGTTACACTAATAAACCCTTGAAGATGATTTTGGAAGATTATTGAGGATTATTAAATGATCTGAAATATTATTTTAAACTACTCAAATACGTTACACCTGATTTGTAGCTTGTTAATATAATTGATATGATAAAATGAACATATAATAGACATATAATGAATGGATAATAATCATAAGGTAAAATTTTATTACAGTTAAGAAAATACAAATACAAAACAATCAAGAGATACAGATATATGTATATCGATCGCAGATAAAATCATCAGTGCAATAAAATTTACAACAAAGCTGGTTAATAAGGTGTTGAATTCTTTGATGTGTCGTTAGTAGCGGTACGAGGGCGTACCTTAGCTCTTTTAAGGGGATATACTGGTATACTTCCTTCCTTCGTCACCTCATCCAGATTATGCCATGTTGCCTTATTAGCAGAATGAGAGGTATTTGTATGTGCTTGGTTTTTACATTATGATACAGTATGTGACTCTTGATTTTCATCATGCTATGTCTTGGTATATCTTGGTTCGTTTTGATTTTGAGTAATCTTGAGTGGAATGTTGTTATGGAAATGGATGGAAATAAAGGATTGGTTTGGTATGGAATTTCATTGGAAAAGTAATCTTGAGTGGAATGTTGTTATGGAAATGGATGGAAATAAAGGATTGGTTTGGTATGGAATTTCATTGGAATTATTATTGTCTCAGCATACCCGAAGCGGTGTGAGTGCCTATTAGTTGATTTTTAAACTTTGAGGTGAAGTTTCTTTTAAGGGGGATATACTGAAATACCCCTAAATTAATTTAAAGTGCAATAAAATTTACAACAAAGCTGGTTAATAAGGTGAATTCTTTGATGTGTCGTTAGTAGTGGTACGAGGGCGTACCTTAGCTCTTTTAAGGGGGATATACTGGCATACTCTTCCTTCGTCACTCATCCAGATTATGCCATGTTGCCTTATTAGCAGAATGAGAGGTGTTTGTATGTGCTTGGTTTTTACATTATGATACAGTATGTGACTCTTGATTTTCATCATGCTATGTCTTGGTATATCTTGGTTTGTTTTGATTTTAAGTAATCTTGAGTGGAATGTTGTTATGGAAATGGATGGAAATAAAGGATTGGTTTGGTATGAATTTCATTGGAAAATCTTGAGTGGAATGTTGTTATGGAAATGGATGGAAATAAAGGATTGGTTTGGTATGGAATTTCATTGGAATTATTATTGTCTCAGCACACCCGAAGCGGTGTGAGTGCCTATTAGTTGATTTTTAAACTTCGAGGCGAAGTTTCTTTTAAGGGGGATATACTGAAATACCCCTGAATTAATTTAAACTAATTTAGGGGATTTCTTCTATTAAACCTTTAATAATACTATTGAATATTAAATTATATGGAATTATGAATATTAAATTAGTATAAGGAATTGAATATAAATTATTGATGGAATTATGAGTATTAATATTATATGGAATTATGTAAATTATTTTAGGGGATTCCTCCTATTTAACTCTAAAGAATACAATTAATATTTAATTATTATATATTATATAGTATTATGAATTTAATAATAAGATTTATAAGTCAATAAATCTTGGGAAAATTTCTAAACACTCCAAGTATATTATAAAGATTTTGAAAGAGTTGGAACATTGTTTTGAAACATAAAAGTCAAAATAAAATTATAGAAACCTTAAAGCTTATTAAGCCTTGCTAGGGTTGACTTTTTGAGAATGGTCAAACTAGCACATGAAACCTATACCAATAAATAGGTTATGGAAAACCATGAAGATCGATAAAAAGAACGTCAAAAACGGATCATCCTAGCCAAAGTTATGCTAGATTGAAGTTTAGAGTCAAAACTTTGAGATCTGTCATGTGTCAGTCAATCACAGGCCGCCCCAACACTTAGTCGATTTCTCCTTGTTTTTCGCCAACAGAAATCAGTTTTTTTTCCTATCTTGTGACCTTCATAACTTTCTCCTCGTTTGGAATTTTGAGTGCCGTCTTTTGCATTCTCTTCTCCTTAATCTCCTATTTCCAACCATAACTCATACATCTTCTAACTCATCCTACATCGACGGGAATATTGATCCAAAGTTGCCACCTTGAGAACTCGTAACCCAGAATTCTGGTTTTCTCTGAAATCAGGTAAACTTCGTCTTGTCATAACTTCTTTGTTTCACAGCCAAATTTCATGTTCTTTAGCTCGTTTTGAAGAGCTCTAATCTCTCTACAACTTTTATGTGATGACCAAAGCTAATTCTCAACCGTTTGGAAGACAAGGTGTCTAAAGTTTTGGATTTGTCATCTCATAAAATCATGGATTTTTTCCGGAAAACGTAAGGTATAAACTCGTAACTTTCGACTTAGATTTCTTTCTGTGTATTGCGATTTAGAGTGAGTTCTTGCTATCAATGTGTAGAGCTATGTTCCCTCTTTAGATTAAGCCCTTACAAATAGCCTAAATCGATCTGTACTGTAAGATATAGATCCTCAAAGTCGGCCCCGTGAACTGCTCGAAAGTTCGAAACTTTCCATATTTCCGAATTCGATTGGCTCCGTTGTTACAATTCGGTAAGTTTCCTTCAAATTCCTTCAACCTTGCTAATCTACATTACATTGTCGGTCAAAAACATGTTTCAATTGCATCAATTACGCTTTAGATTGAGTGAATTTGGGAGAATCGAATTCGGAAACCATTAAGAACCCTAGCTTCGAAACAGAAATCGAAACCCGATGAATACTGCATTATAATTGGGGAAATTGGTATCATTAGAACCGTAATTGAATTTCGATGCTGCATTATAATTGGGGAAATTGGTATCATTAGAACCGTAATTGAATTTCGATGCTGCATTATAATTGGGGAAATTGGTATCATTAGAACCGTAATTGAATTTCAAAACCATAGAAACAATACTGCATTATAATTGGGGAAATTGGTATCATTAGAACCGTAATTGAATTTCGAAACCATAGAAACAAGAATCACTCAATTTGGTTCTGTAGATTGTGAGAAATTAGTGATTTAGTACTCGAATTGGGTTTGGGGGCAGATGATGAACTCGACATACAGCAGCCGTCCGATCGTGGTTATAAGAAACGGACGGCTGAGATTAGATCGTGGATAATAAAAATGTTATAAGTTATAATGTTTCAGAATTTAACTCAACTTGTTAAATTAATTTAAATACCTTCCCGAAGGTATTTTGACTTGAAATTTTAACCATAGATTCCTTATAAAATCTAGTTTTTTTGATGTAAATTAATATGGTTTTGGAGTTTTTAAAGGTAAGTTATTATTTTTGCAAGTTACGGGTTTTCTGGAATTATTTGGCTAAATTAAAAAGATATTTTTATGAAATAAAAATTTTATAATATGTCTAAAATGTTATAGTTATTGTATATTAAGTTTGGGAATTTTTGGGCACTGGTAAAAGGTTTTAAAATTGTGTTTGTGAGTTTTTCATAAGAATAACTTATAATATATAATTTTTAATGTAACCAAAAATTAAAGTATGGTTTGTTAATGAACTTTTTAAGCTGTGAAAAATATGGAACACTAAATTAACATTTTATAACAGTAAGTTTATAAATGTTTTGGTATTAGCTTTTAAGAGAAGTGAAATTATTTACATATATGTATATATATACTTATTTAAGTAGAAACTTATGTTAAATCAAGGAAACTAATTATTTTACGTTTTACTTATTATATTATTTGGGAGTTAATATTTTTAATTAAACTAAACTATGAAAATATATATATATATATATATATTTACATATATATGAAAGGGAGTAAAGTAGTAACTTAGGGTAAAATAGGGAGCTAATGAATTAACACTTATAATAACTAAATATTATAAGAGCTAGAATCCTAAGATATAGTACAAAAAATACTTTATGAAACTACTTGGAATACAGTTAAAGGTTGTAGTAATAAGATAGTTTAAATATAAGGGTTACTTAGGGGATGTCTTAATTAAGTTCTAATACAGGTATACGTATATGTATTAAATAAATAAAGGGAAACATTTTATTTATTAAACCATATATCGGTTGTAGTTATGCCTAAAAGTTATTAAACATAATTAAATACAATAAAACTACATAAATAATGTTTTGAACAAATCATAGTATATATAAATATATACACATTAAACATGATAAAATTAAATACCTTATAGGAAAGATAATATGAAGGATTTAATAAGTTAAACTAAACCTCTACATAATACTAATAGAAGAATATTATATGAGGTGGTATTAAATTATAGTTATGTATTAGGCTTAAGAGTTACCTTTGAATTTCCAAGGTTTATATATAAACCGTATTAAAATACATGTATAGTATTATTGTCAATGACCAGGATGTAAATCTTAAATTGGGATTAAGTAATTAATAAGTTAAAACTTAGAAAAATTGTAATTACATAAAATGTTGTACAAATAGATCTTATTCTATAATTAATGATAAACAAATGTAATACGTTTACATCTAAATGTTCTTAATATATAAACCATAATAAAATAAGTAAATTACCTTTACAATTAAATGTGAGGTGGATTAGTAAGTCTAGATTTAATCATTTCTTAACATTTATGGTAGTGAAATAACTTAATGTTTTAAGATAGAATCATTAAAAGGATTATGATATAATCTATATTAAACGATGATTTGGAAATTTATCTAAATAATTATCCTTAGGGTTCTTAGAATTAGATAAGCCATATAAAATACATTTGTTACCAATATTCAGGATGTGAGTTTACAATTAAGTGAGGTATTAGTAGTGAGAATTTATAGGAAGATTTATAAATAGGAATTTGATACTTAAAACCTTTGAACCTTTTATTAGATAAAACTAAGTTGCATAAGATATTATATTGATATACTTTACGGTAATGGGAAGTAATGATAGGTTATTTGAATATAAAATATGAGAATTTTCATAATAGATTATCTTATTAAATAATGAACAATTTCACTTATGAACCAGAATTTAATTCTTTGATAAATTCTACTCTATGTAGATATATTGTTCATCCTAAATACAATAAAGGAAATTAATTTATTAGGTTATTCCTTTGAAACCTTAGGTTTTGTAAAACAGTTTAAAACGTATTTAAGGCTTAAGTTTAATGAAGTTTAGTACAAAGGATTATGCATAGTCTATAGAGAGAATGTGTGTAAAAATAAAACATTTATGAAATTAAATGTAAGTAAGGATACATAAAAGGTTATACTAAACACCTTATTGTATAGGTAATAATAAAACATATAATATACCTTGTGAATACTAAATGTAAGATTAATTCGTTAAATCTAAGTTAACTATAGTATAGTTATTCAGGATGAGAAGCAATTTAACATCTTATGACAAGTTTATTAGATGGTTGTAATTAAAAGTCATTCTGAACTAAAGATGAGATAATTGAGTTTAGCAGTTCAATTAAGTTATAATAAAACGCGTCTACAACACTACTACGATTTCAATATACAAGATGTAGATCTTAATTAAGTTAAGGGAAAGACTTAATCATAATGGGTTATCTAGTGGATATTGTTTGAATACATAATCTTTACATTGTGGGATAGTAGTATAGTATTCTGAGATAAGTCCATCGTAGGTCATAATACAATGTTTATTCTAAATTAAGAATAAAGGTATTGAGCTTAAGATTATTATTGAAATTCTTAGATTTAATTATATAATATAACACATTTATGATATAGAGGTCTCAAAAGTCTTGAATGTGAGGATTATGGTTAAGTATGAATAAAGTGGATAGGAGTGGACAATTAGCAAATGTTAATCAATACATTCCTTGATCTTACCACCTAGGGCTATACAACGTTCTCAGATAACTCAAAGATTATACCTAACATTTAAGTGAGGGCTTAAAAGACAATTGAGACTTTGGAATAAGAGTAAAGAGTTTATTTAAGCTTAACATAGGCTACAAGTGATTGATGATAGACTACCTTTAATATTCTTCAGAGTACTGTTGATTGTTTGCGCAAGTTGACTAGAACTGCTACTGTAACGACCCCAAACACACCCTAGGAGTTAGGGACGTTACACACCGCGTATCTATTACCTAATAACGTAAGGCTCTAACATACGATACCCAAAACAAAACAAAGTACACTTTTATTAACTGAAAATAGATTACAAGGTCTATCTGATATTACATGCAGAAGCCAAACTACATTACGTCACGTAATCAAATTACAAAGGGCCTTAAGCCACAACTACAAATACAAAGCGAAGGACGATGCAGAAAGCAGAGCGGAGTCCTCAAAGGAAACTTAAACCTGCAAATCAGACGGAAATAGGGGTGAGCCAAACTATAGCTCAGCAGGTGATAAACTTCATCAGCTGAGCATGCTCAAAACATATACTGAACATAATCATATACTAATACATAAGCTTAGCAAATCAGACTGGAAGTTGTAACATAAATCAGATAGAGAATGAAGCTTTCTCAAATCAGAGGAGTGACAAGCCATAACCGAAATAGAAGTTTGTCAAATCAGAGCAAAGAAGCAGGAACGGAGCAAACCGAACAGAAGTCTTAAATCAGAACAAAGCAAACCACAATCTCAGAAGTTCATAACAGAAGCTCAATCAAAACAGAGGTGGGACACTAGACACCAGCAGACACATCAGAAGGACTCACATAACGTCCTATGGATCCGAAGATCCCACAACAGAAGCCGTAGAGACAGCTATGGACCCGTCGGTCACTAAACATCCAAGGGACCCTGAGAGATAGAACAGAAGGGAACCCAAGGGAATAACAGAAGGAATTCCTGCGCAGCATGCTACGGGACAGCCAGACCCGACTATCCAAGGCTCAGAAGCTAAACATCTAGGTCCCAAAACAGAGGCTTTACAAAACAACACAGAAGCCTTAACATAACAGAACGGAGGGCCGAAGCATATCATACAGATCATAAGCCCTTATCAAAACAAAAGTCATACACTGACTATCAAACCCAAAACGAAACAGAAGCGTAGAAGCTCAAACACTCTTCTAGAGCAAATCAGAGTTCCAAGGCTTGTTGAGAACTTTCAAATTAAGGTACACATATACATGTGCTAAAACATATCATAACAGATAGTACTCGAAAAGAGGAATCCAACGCCGCAAACGGCACTCAAAACGGAGCTCAGACGAAGAAGTTATGCTAAAACAAAGGCCGGACCGAACATGCGTCCGACCTTGCATGTTCGGACCCAATTCGAGAGTCTGAAAATCCTCCGGCGTAGGATGTCCGAACTTCAATGTTCGGACACATGTTAGGACATACCGAAAACTGTAAAATCACTTACGGAAATCAGCCAGAACCAAGCCACAAATCCCCCACAAAACATACATAATTTATTGTAGCAAATTAGCCAATCGAAAACACATTTCCACGGGGTTTTGACAGATCAAAAAGCATCCAAAATCAATCCAAAAACATCACAATCAAAGGAGCACATAAACATATACAGAGAATGAACAAAATCAGAAATCCCCGTGGTTGAACACACACACCCGAATCCATTCACCACCTACCTCACATCCGACACAAAGCCATCTCTGCTGACCCGATAACAATCTCTACTCGAATCCCATCCTGAAATCACAAACGCTCGCACAAATAGAAGAGGAACCACACCGATAGGAGAAGCAAGAATCTTGAATGAAGAACGATATCCCCAAACTCGGAATTGTCAGACCCGAACCACCAACGCAGAAACTAGAACCATAGATTATTTGATTTACAGAGATGGGAAGATTTGAGGAGAAGAGAGCAAAGAGAGGAAGAGAATGTAAGTTACATCGTGAATGGCAGAGCGGGAGAATGAGCGTCAATGTATTTGTGGAGAAAGGAGCAAATATACGTGAACTAAGAAAAGGAAAAGGAAAAGAGGGTGAAAAGAAAATAAAATAAATTTGAAACTCCTTCCTTAATAAATAACATTGTCACAAGAAAATGAGGAAAAGGAATTTAATAACCTTTCTACTAACTTATGAATAAATATAAAGGAAAGATGACATTGTAATCCTCCTTCCTCAAAGGGAATGCTAATACTAGAATAAATCATAAACGAATCAGCTCAAGATTCAAAATATGATTAGTCTCCCTTTGCAAAACCGAAACGAAATAGAAGCAGGATGAAATTAAATAAAAAAAAACTGGGGCATAACAGCTACAGCGTTACCCAGGTACGATTTCTCGTACTCTGATATTTTTGCTGATTGACTTGTGGAATGTTTTGGAAAACGCTAACTGAGTTTAAGAGGAATTTCTAAAAGGAATTGGCTGTGTGACTAACTCAGCTTGTGTGACTAACTGAGCCTTGAATGTGAAACTCACTTGGGTTGGTTCCTTCTTTTTGGTTGTTCCATTAGACATTGGCTGCTTAGGGTTTACGCTTCTGCACTTTAGGACTGAGTGTTTTGGTATTGCTCTGGGTAGTTAGTGATCTGGTGGGAATTTGGAAAAAGGTCAATTTTGGTAAATCCTTCTTTTGACTCTGGATATCATTTCATTCATGAGCTGGTTCTTGAGGTTTCGACGTGCGCGCGTCTTCAATGGTAACAGCAGGGGGCTGTATATCCCTCGCCCATAGGGGCATTGATATTTAACAGCAGGGGGTTGTATATCCCTCGTCCATCATGACATATTTAATCTGACAGCAGGGGGCTGTATATCCCTCGTCCATACGGACATTTATATCTGGCGGTGGGGGCCATCTCTCCCAATTGGTATTATTCCATTCTTGAGTTATTGGTTCTTGGATCTATCTTATTATTCCTAGTCCTTTGTGACTATCTGAGTCTTCCTACTCCTAACGGGTATTGGGTTTAACTAAGGCAATGGATGTTCACTGACACATGATGTGGTTTTGTTTCACTAACCTTACTTTTATGTTATTAACATTCATGCTTATCTTGATATCTTGATTTGGTGATTTATGAAATGTCTTACTCCTCTGTGTGGTTTAAGTGATTGCTTTCAAGCTAATATTTATTTAAGAGTTATTTTATAAGATTGTTTTTGGAGATTAGTACCAGTTCCATTCCAGGGAACTGACCCACCCCGTTCGGGGTGGGCTGCTTGGTTTCATCTTGCAGGTACAAATTGATTTACAGGTGGCCGCGAAGAGCATGAGTGATTGGGATGGGATTAGGTTTATGGAGAGTGAATGTATTTTGTTACTATTATGTTATGTTAAGTTTTCTCGAAGTTCAGACCGTAACTTAGTTAATTGTAATGGTTTAGTTGGTGAGGTTGGTACGGGTGTTTGGAGCCCGATGGTCTGTAGCACCTTTAGTTTATTTTCCGCTGTTGTTTTATTATTGTAGGGGTGTTACATAGACTAACAAATGACATTTTCAGATGTCTGGGCGATGAGGTCGAGGACGAGGCCGTGGCCACATGGAGCAAGATAGCATAGCTGCAGGGCAGACCATAGCTGAGATAGTAGCAGCGGCCCTAGGTCACATAGGTTTCCAGCCAGGAGCCCAGCAGGCACCACCGACACCACAACCTCACCCACCCAGGGAGACAAACTGGGTGAAGAGCTTAGCAGACCTTCGACCAGCTGAGTTCCGAGGAGAGACGGACCCCACCTACCTAGAGAACTATATCAGCCTCCTGGAGACCGCCTTCGAGACTTTGAATGTTCCGGCTGAGGCTAAGGTCAGACTCGCAGCCTATTACCTACGAGAGTCAGCGAGCGATTGGTGGAAGCTTGTGAAGGATGCTCACCTAGCCGACCCCACATTTGGATGGGTTGCTTACACTGCGTTGCTGAGGGCTAAGTACTACCCCGCCCACCTCCGGACAAAGATGAAATACCCCGTAATTAAAAACGGTGATTAATTAGGCTAATTATATTTTTAAAGGCTTAATTACACTAAAATAAATACGAGGGAACAAATCCCGAAGAAAACGGACCTTTAAAATGGGTTAAAAGCATAAACGAACCTTAAAGCGCGTTTTTCGAGGAAACCGGGAAAACGTGACTTTAAGCGGGTCAAACAGGCTCATAACAATTTTGGTCAACTAAATAGTCACTAATAAATATTAGTGAAGCTTTAGAACCAGTAAAATTATTTAAACGAGAAAATTCCGAAAACGGGTACCGGTTAGTAAAAAATGTAACAACCGGGAAGTCGTGGGGTAAGAATGCAAATAAACAAAGTTAGTGTGTCCACTTTGTCAATAAAAAAGTAAAAATGTGTGTGTGTGCATATGGGGGCCGGCCAGCTTGCCTCTCACTCACTCCCTTTATTATTTTATAACTCACAAGAAGACAAAGGAAATAAAGAAAGAAAAAGAAGACTCTCTCTCCTACTCTCTTATCCTCCCTCACGTACACACCCCTCTCTATTCTCTCTTTTCTCCCTTCTTTCTTCTACCTTGCGACAGCCATGGAGAATTAGAAGAACTCACACAACTCCCTCCTTCTCTCCTCTTGTTAACCCATTAATCTTGCTCCAAAAATTACAAAATTAGTACCATTGGAATCCCCTTGCAAAGGAGAACACATTCCTCCCAAAAATCGAAAACAACCACTTTCATTTCGGTGGGTATTCTCCATTGAAGATTCAAGTCCACCATTAGAAGCACCTTCACCTCCTTATCATCTTGAGGTAAAAAGAAGTTTGAAAATCCATCATTTCTAGCTCTCATTGGCATTATAAGGATTTTCAGTTTTTGAACTCTTGGCCCTCTTTGTTCCAGCCGATTTTGGCTCTCTTGTTGGGCTAGGAATCTTGTTCTTTTGCTATACAAGAACTTCATTCACCCATTGGAAGGTAACATCCTTTTCTAAACCATAAAACCTAAATTCTAGGGTTAGTATAAAATGAATGCTAAATGGTATTATGTATGTGTTATGGGCTGTAGCATTTTGTGTGTGTGAACCCATTGGAACCGAGAACAAAGGAGAAGAAGGGAAGAGAAGGAAAAAGAAAGAAAGAAACTAGAAACACAAGGTAATTACTTGTACCTTGAGCTAGTTTTGTATGGAGTATTGTAACAGTTTTGGAGTAGTAAAATGAGTAGTGGATTGAGGAATGAGTAGTAAGTATGTTGTAGTATAATGAGTAATGGTATTGAAGCAGTTTGAAGTTTTTAAATGATGTTTAAAAGCTTGGGAAAACCATGGGTAGTGATTGAGTATGTGCAGGAATTTTATGTTGTTGTAGTAGTGTGGAATTGTGAGTATGATGTATTGTGTCAGGTTGTGAGAATGAGTATATGTGAGCTGAATAATGTGTGGAGAATGTTAAAAATATAGGGGAGACTATGTCAAATTTTGTATAGGAAATGAGAGGACTTAAGTTGTTTAAGAAGAGGAAGTACTTGGAGAGTTTAAAAGGAGTGTTTTGTAGTTTGAGACAGATTTGGAAAAGAGTTCGTAAATGGGATGAAACTAGAGTGTAAGGTAATGTACTTTGGATGCTAGGAATAGCATTAGTTGAGGGAGTATTGGAGGATAAGTGTTGAGGGAAAAATTTGTAGCATAATGTGGAAACCAAAATCTGTAGCATTAGTGTGAAGAAAACCAATGTAAGTGTTGGAGTGGAAATGAGAGAATATTGAGTAAGTTGTGTAAGAATGGAGTAGTAAGCTTGGAGAATGAATTAAGGTGATTTAGAGCATCTAAATGAGTGGTAAACATGTAGGGAAGTATTGGTAAAGATTGGGTGTAACACCCCATCCAAAGCCTATCGTGGTTATCGCAATCTGAACACTTAATCGAATACGTCGCAGCGGAAATAAACAACACTTGGACCTTGCCACGGTCTGATCGTTAGAATATACCGGCTTAACATTTACAATACTTAACCAAAATACTTATCCAACTCAAAACATCTACATTCATATTACCACAACCAACCGAGTACTAGTATCTTAAACTTAATCTCAACTTACATCAGTTTAATATAAACAGTCGGGTGCACAGGCGCAACCCGAACTCAAAATAAGCATCCCACCCTAAGTCTAACCGCTCCTACTCTCGTAGTGCGTCCTCATGGGTCTCTTACCTGCAAGTGTAAAAATAGCCCCCGAGGGGGTCAGCACGAATGCTGGTACACCCTCTCATGGCCCCCAAGCTAACGGGGCTACGACGACTAATTGTCGATAGCATGGAAATTGATTACATACACTAGCATAATATGAAGTGCAATAACAATAACCACAGATGAACATATATAGTTCACAAGCAATGAACGACTCAAGCGTTCCCTTATCAAGTGGGTTAGTAACCCCCTCCTTAGTCCTCATTTCCTTAATCTCAGTTCCTTACCTTACCTTAATCTCAATCTCAATCTTAATCTTAATCTCAGTATACAAACCTTTCCTGGAAGGGATTGGTTGTAGCTTAATTCGAACCTGGGATTTAGGTGATCCCACCGCACCATCTTAATGCCACCTACTCTGGACGGGAGTCCAGCGTAGCTGAGCCGGCAACCGGCCCTAGGCTACAAGTCCGAAGACAAGTCCTTAAGCGGAGGGCGGATCTGATTCAGATACCGTCCCCCTTTTTCCTTAGCATGCATGACCGGAGATCGGTCCCGGGTTTCCTCACTCAAGTTCCAGTTAGTAGACATCTTAAACACCATGTGCTAGCCAAGCCTTAACGGCATTAACCAACAACCATCAAACTTAACTCTTATTCTTAACTCAGTACTACTAAACTTGGTTAGTAACAATCTCAAGTCTCGCGGGTTAGTGTAAATATAACACAATCACAACGAGAACAATATAACCGGTTGCATGCTTTATCTTGTTTTAGTCATAGCAAATAAACAGATAGCACACAAGCCGAGGGACACCTCGTTAGCAAGCAGGTCACAAGAAGGATTGTACCATTCACCGTCGATCGTTGTTTGTTTAACCTTCTTCGGGGTCCCAATTCACAAACCTAAAACATTCATTCATTTTTAGGTTATTAGTTATTTGCACCTTACTTAACTCACTTAGTCCCTAAGGACTTCCATTCAATAACCTCTCAAGTCTTTATCACTTAGCTTACAAACTTAACTTTAAACATTAAAACTTATACTTAAGCTTAACTTAATTCCTTAAGTTCTTAGGGTCCTAATCATTACTACCCTACTAATGGTATACCCTAATACCAATTAACACCCTCAGAAATTAAAATTTCTTTTTTTTTTTGTTTTTAGGCTCGACCCCCGACCGACTTGCCAAGTCCGGTCCATTCCAGTAACCTTTACCGTTGAAAATTCTACCCCGACCGGACTTACAAGTCCGGTCCTATGTCCGGTCGATTCCAGAGACTTATTACCGTACAAAATTTTAAGCCCGACCGGACTTGACAAGTCCGGTCCCATGTCCGGTCTATTCCAGAAACTAATTTCCCTCACAAAACACAAGCCCGACCGACTTGTAAGTCCGGTCCCCAAGTCCGGTCGATTCCAGAAACATTTTCCGGTAGTGTAACAGAGCCCGACCGACTTGCAAGTCCGGTCCTAAGGTCGGTCGGCTCCAGAAACTTGTTTCTAAATTCTTTTTCAACTCCAAACTTCTCCTCATATATTCTAATATGTTATAACCTCATTTGGGCACCTCAAATACACCTTAAGCCCTCCTTAAAATACCTTAAATCATCCACCAAGATCCACCTTAGTCATTATGCATTTTCCTTGTAATAATGCTAACACTTGTAATGTTTTCCTCTAGGTTTCTAGGTGGTGGTTCATACCTAATGTAACCACTATGCCAAATGTTTTCTTCACCACTATAACATCATCTCCCAAGCATCTCTCACTATCTAAAACTCTTTTAAGCATTTACTTAAAGTTCCTTAACAAGTTTAAACTTCCATCATCATCACATTATTTCCTTCCTAGTTGTGCACCAACATTTGCCTAAGTCCTAAATACTCAAATACATTCTCTTGATTCCTAAATCTTCCATGGTGATACCTAAGTCATTATAAATCATTAAAACACCTTAACTTCACCCTTTTTCATCAAGACAACCTATAGAACATTCCTACTCTTCCTTAGTCATTAAATTCCCTTAGGAATCTAAACACTTAACTCTCCTTTAAATTTTGCCATGGGTTTCTCTAGTATATAGTACCTCCTAACACATGGTTTTTCTCCATCAAACAACCAATACCACACAAATTCTCACACAAACTTAACACCCAATTTACACCAAAACCACACACACCACATCATCATATAGTGCTTAAACTTAAAATGCTTGGCACTTAGGCCCTTAAATGACAATAATCTTAACCACTGAATTTCCACATATATTGCCTTCAACCTGCGAATACACTCAACAGGCTCCCATTGAAATAAAATGCTTCTTGTACTTCACCTTTATATTCTTAAACTATCTCTTTTTCATTTGCTCCTTAGTCACAAGTTCACAAGAATAGTCATTGTTTTTCCTAGGTTTTATAGCACCTTCCCAATATAAACTCTACACTAAACTCATCATATACCCACATCTCATTCCCTTAACAACAACAAACCTTAAGGTAAGTAATTTACCTTGTTTTCTCACAAGCTTAAAAGCTTTTCTCCTTAGGTTTTCTTTGTTCAATCTCGGTCACCAATGTGATTCTCCTTGCCAATGTTCTAACCAATATCCAATGACTCCAATGAGTACTAGATAACACATTAACCCTAAGGAACAAACCCTAGGTTTAAAAATATGTTTTAAGGTATTAATGTGATTGTTTTACCTTGGTTTCTCAAGACAAACTTGGATGTGAAGCAAGAGGACCTCCTCTCTCCTTTGAAGAGTAGAAACAAGCTAGAACAAGGCATAAACATGGAGTCCCATGAGTATATATTTTCGGTCATGTGAAGAAAATGGTGGAAACCTAGATTTTCTTACACTTTCTTTACCTTAAGAAATGGAGATGCCAATGGAGTCTCCAAACTTGAATTTCCTCCTCTAATGGTGGTTTGACTTGGCACCAAAATGAAGCTCTTGAAGTTTTGAAAAGATAGAAAGGAGGAGCTTGAGCTAACTAAGAGATATGTATTTTGTTTTGGATTTGGAGCTAAAATGAGCAAGATGTGGCCAAGGGAAGATGGAGCTTTCATGGAGGTGAGCTCTACGTGAATGGAGAAGAGAAAGAGAGCAAGAAACCGTGTGAACAAGGGAGAATGAAGAAGTGAGGAGAGAGGTAAGTAAATGTGATATTTATCTTAAAAGGTGAATAGTGTTTTTACTTTATAACTTACTTATTTTTGCTTTCTCTTTACTTAGCTAGATAAGTGTGGTGAGTCACACTTAAAAAACCGGCCCCCTTTAATGAATGAGGGTAGTTTAGTCTTTGTTGACCAAATGTCTCACTTATATAGACTTATGTTATAAACTAGCTTAATTAATTCACTATTCATCAAAAACAAGGCACATTGTTGTGAAATTTTTGATTTCCCATTGATATAGCCTCCAAATGTGATACTATATAGTACACATATTAATTAAAGAGTAATGATGGACATTTAGCCATTCAAAACTCATTTACAAGACAATTTTTCAAAAACGTGCTTTAAGACTCCTTAAAGCACATTTTGTGTTTTAACTTGTTTTCAAGCTTGGTTTTCTTTGGTAATTGACTTAAAATGACCATTAGGATATTACTAAGGTCTTAGAACAATATTTGGGTACTCTCCCATGTCTCTCCAAGCTTAGAGCACGTTTTTGCTTAAACTGCTCTTTTTGGTGTTTCCTTATATTTTCTTTGATTAGAAATGTTTCTTAATGTTTCTAAGGCATTATTTAGCCTCCTTATATCTTAGTTTATCATTTAAACACCATATCTAAGTTTGGGTATTATCAATCTACCCCCCTTAAAGAACTTTGTCCTCAAAGTTCACACTGTGCTTAACCATTCACGGTACACATTTCTCTTAATCTTAATACCACATCTTATATTCACATTCATACATCTCAAGACTCAAAGGTCAATCTCAAATACAATACATGTATCATACATAACTCAAACTTACACCGAAGTGTAGCAACTTACACAAATCCACATCTTAAACAACCAACAAACGACAAACATGATCGTTTCCTAACTCAAAAGCGAGGAAGCTCTACCCCCCTTAAAAAGGGGTACGCCCCGTACCCTATACAGACGATCTAGTCAGTAAATAAAGAAGGGTACTTCGCCCTCATCTTATCCTCTAATTCCCACGTGGCCTCTTCGACATCCTGGTTAGACCAGAGAACCTTCACCAGTCGCACTGACTTGTGGCGAGTGTCCCTAGTCTTACTGTCCAAGATTCTCTGAGGAGTCTCCACGGATCTCATGTTTGGTTCTAAAGTTAACCTCTCAGGTTCTAACACATGGGAGGGGTGGTGCATGTATTTCTTCAGCTGCGAAACATGAAAAACATCATGCACTTTACCCAGCTCTGCAGGTAAATTCAACCTGTAAGCAACCGGGCCCACCCGCTCCGTAATCTCATAAGGACCAACAAATTTCGGGCTTAGTTTTCCCTTCTGCCCAAACCTGAATACACCCTTCATCGGTGATACTCGCAGAAATACCCGGTCCCCACCGAACTCCAGGTCCCGTCGTCGAACATCAGCATACGACTTCTGCCTATCTTGAGCAGCTTTCATGTTCTCCTCCCTGATTTGCTGAACTTCAGCCTTAACTTGTTCTAAGTACTCTGGTCCTATAATGACCGTCTCACTCGACTCATCCCAGCAGAGCGGTGTACGACATGGTCTACCGTACAACGCTTGAAAGGTGCCATCTTGATCGAAGCGTGATAGCTGTTGTTGTATGAAAACTCGATCAGATGCAATCTGTCAATCCAACTGCCCTGGAAGTCTAAGGCACATGCTCTCAGCATGTCCTCGAGTGTCTGAATAGTACGCTCAGTCTGACCATCTCTGAGGATGGAACGCGGTACTCAGTTTGAGTTCTGTACCCAACGCTTCTCTGGTAGCTCTCCAGTACCTCGAAAGGAATCTGGTATCTCTATCTGACACTATGGTCTTTGGTGTGCCATGATGCCTCATGATTTCTTTCTCAAATAACTCAGCTAATTTGGTCACCTTCCAAGTATCCTTCATCGGTATGAATCGGGCTACTTTGGTAAGGCGATCCACCACCACCCATATCATGTTGAGACCTCCCCTAGCAGGTGGAAGTCCAACTACGAAGTCCATGGAGATATCATGGAACTTCCACTCCGGAACTGGCATCGACTGTACCATTCCGCCCGGTCGTCTGTGCTCGAATTTCACCTTCTGGCATGTGAGACACCTCAAGACGAACTCGGTAACATCTGTCTTCATCCCCGACCACCAGAAGTATCTCTTCATGTCTTTATACATTTTAGAGGCTCCCGGATGGATGGAAACTGAAGAACAGTGTGATTCTCTAAGTATACGGTCTTTCAGATCCGTGTTACCTCGTGGTATGCATAATCGGCCCTTAAGTCTGATCAGATCATCATCATGAAGTCTGAAGTCGTATTTCTGACTCTCAAAGGTACCATCTGTCAGCTTCTGTCTGACCTCTCTCATATACTCATCTGTCCTCTGAGCCTCTCGCACCTCATCAACCAAGCTGGAGAAAGAAACTAGCGAATGGAGTGAGTGTGCTCGACGGCTCAGGCATCTGCTACAACATTGGCCTTCCCTTCTTTGTATTGGAGGTCAATGTCATAGTCTTTCAAAAATTCTAACCATCTCCTCTGTCGAAGATTTAACTCCTTCTGAGTGAATATGTATTTCAAACTCTTGTGATCGGTGTAGATCGTGACACTAACCCCGTATAAGTAGTGGCGTCATATCTTTAAAGCGAAGACTACAGCTCCCAGCTCTAAATCATGTGTGGGGTAGTTCTCCTCATGTTTCTTCAACTGGCGTGAGGCATATGCCACCACCTTGCCATGTTGCATGAGCACGCAACCCAGCCCTCTGCCGGATGCATCACAATAAACCTCAAAGCCCTCTGTACCGTCTGGAATGGTCAGTACCGGTGCAGTGGTCAGTGAGTCCTTCAAGCGCTGAAAAGATCTCTCACAGTCATCTGTCCACAGAAATGGTGCATCCTTCTTCATCAGACTGGTCATCGGCTTCGCGACCTTGCTGAAATCTCTAACAAACCTCCTGTAGTAACCTGCCAGACCGAGAAAGCTCCGGATGTCGGTAACAGTCTTCGGCCTTGGCCAGGTACGTACGGCATCAACCTTTGCTGGATCCACTGCGATCCCAGCATCTGAGATGACATGACCTAGGAAAGAGACCTGGTCAAGCCAAAACTCACACTTGGAGAACTTAGCATATAGCTGGTTCTCCCTTAATATTTCCAACACCCTCCTCAAATGTTCCTCATGCTCAACCTTAGACTTTGAATATATCAGAATATCATCAATAAAAACCACAACCGACTTGTCCAGCTGCTCCCGGAACAAGCGGTTCATCAGATCCATAAACTTCGCCGGTGCGTTCGACAAACCGAACGGCATCACTGTAAACTCATAGTGGCCGTATCGTGTCCGGAATGCCGTCTTCTCAATGTCTCCCTCCTTAATGGCTATCTGATGATACCCCGATCTGAGATCAATCTTGGAAAACACAGATGCTCCCTTCAACTGATCGAACAGATCGTCAATGCGGGGTAGTGGGTACTTATTCTTCACTGTTACTGCATTCAGCTCTCTGTAGTCGATGCAGAGGCGGAGACTACCATCCTTCTTCTTCACGAAGAGGACTGGCGCTCCCCATGGTGACACACTTGGTCTAATGAATCCTTTATCCAACAAATCTTTCAGTTGTTCTTTTAACTCAGTCATTTCTGCCGGAGCCATACGGTATGGTGCTTTGGCTATCGGTCCGGTACCAGGTAGCAGCTCAATGGTGAACTCTACCTCCCGAGTGGGTGGCATGCCGGGCAGTTCCCGTGGAAATAAGTCGGGGAACTCCGACACTACCGGTAAGTCGGGTCGAACTCAGGGTCTCTCTCTATGTCCTGTACATAGCAGAGGTATACTTCTTCCTTTCTCCTTAATTCTCTGTGCATTGCCATGGCGGTGATGATCTTAGTCGAAGGCTCCCTGGGCCTCTGGCGGTATGATATTGTTACCCCAGACGGACTCCTGAGCAGCAATCTATGCTCGGCGCAGAGGATACGTCCCTTGTGCCGCTCCAACCAGTTCATCCCGAAGATAACATCAAATCCTAGCTTACTGAACTCAATGAAACTGACTGGGAAGTCTTCCCCCTTAATTCTGATGGTGGCTCCTCGGTAGTAACGAGTGCAACGAACCTTCTCCTTAGACGGGAGCGTAACCGTGAAGTCGGGTAGCTCTTCAGCGTCTAGCCCCAACCTGCTCGCAAATGATGCAGAGACAAAGGTATGCGAGGCCCCTGAGTCGAAGAGAACTGATGCCTCAATCCCATTGATCGGAAAGGTGCCGGTGAGGATAGTACCGCTAGCGTCGGCCTGTGCCTCTGTGAGTATGCTTAGTGCACCTTCCGTACCGAGTCCATAACCTAATTGTGTTCACAAGCTCCATGAGTATTGATGGTATAACAAGAGTCGTAACAATTTATATGAACAACACTGTTATTTTATTTATGACCATCCTGTTTACAACATGTGCTTCAATCTTACATCTCATTTCTCATCTCATTCTAACATTACATGGCTAATATTGTCTAAAGGTTAGGTTTAATCTTCCTGGTCTCATATGCGTCGCATTGATTACTGCTGACGGTGCTGTATTCAGCTTGATTCTCTTAATCCCATGGTATAACATCCTTGATTCTCCTCCCAAAATTAATACATCACCCGACTTAAGTACTATCTTATCTGCACGGTCCGCACGCTTCTGCTCGCCGTATAAAAACTCCGCATCATCTCCAATGGACCAAGACACTACGGGTATCCCTCTTTCGAGAGACTCCGTTGTCTCGTCCTTATCCTGGTGTAGTCCCAGTTTCCCATCTTTTTCGTAGAAGTTTACAATGCAAATGTCTGGCTGGATGTCTGGAATCGGTTCAGCTTCCAACTGTTGAGCGATTTCCATGACTTGTGTAATAACTGGATGGAACTCTTCGGGTATTCCCGGTGGTGCGACTCCATCTTGCTCCCTCATGGTTTGGTAATTCTTGGCATACTGATTCCAATCCTTGCCCAAGCTCATCATCTTTAATTTCATCCTTGCTCCCCCTGGGTACTCCGGTGTGTAAAAACCTCCCGGTCCCATTCCTAGTTGATTGCATCTCCTGATGATGGCTATTTGTGCGTCGGGTGTCAGGTATCCCCTTAATAAAATCATACCTGGGCGGATAACCTGACATTGTTCGGTTGGAAAGTGTATGGTTTCGATGTCGGTGTGCTCCGGGTTAGATGTAGATGGTATGGGGTAGCAGATGTTGAATCTTCCTAAAGTGGTAGTAGGTTATGTCTTACTTATGTTCTAATCTCATCTTATTCTTACTTAACTCATTTATTCACCAAACATGCATGATAATGCGGTAAGCAGGTAGTTTTATTACTAAATGGTTATAGTGGTACCTGGCCTCGATGAGGGCTCAGGCTCATCGTCCCGGTCCACCATGTGTAGAGTGGGCCCCGTCTTCTGGGTCGCCCGTGGGTTCTTGTCCGCCGGCTGCTGCACTTTCCTCTGACCGTCAGATCCAGCTCCCTGATCGGTCTTGCCCTTGCCCCTGGTATCGGGCCTGTAGGCTCTGCTAGCAGGGTTCCGGTAACACTCATAAGCTCGATGCCCGTAGACACCACAGAAGTTGCACTCCACCTTATTCCCCTTACAGTCGAGCCCGGGGTGGTCCTTGTGACACCATCTACAGATGAAGCGTCGCTGGTAGCCACCACCGGCTCCCCTCTCAGTCTCAGATCCTGATGATTCATATCGTCAATTCTCATATCTCAAACGGTTACTAATTTATTTCTTAACTCATTCAATATCAATTTTTCTCACCCTTTGGCGCCTTAGAGCGCAGTGGTGTAGCTGCAATAGCATAGGTCAGCTTCAATGGCTCTTCCGAAGCCTTCTCCTTTTCCTCCTTCCCTTTCGGGTTCTGATTCTTCTGGGCCTGAGGCTGGTACTTTTGTTTCTTGTACCCTCCTTGCCCTTGACTCTCTGAGCTTTTACCAGCACTCTTCCTCTTAGCATTCTCCTCGTCCCTCAGCTGGACGGTAATCTCAACCTTAGCAGCGGCATGATAGCACTCCTGCTTTTCCATAGTATTAGTCTCACTTATTTCTCATAATCTAAATCTTATTCACCACTTACTCAAATTTCAATCGTTCTTATTACCTGCAAGGTAGTGTAACTCGTCGGCCCCATGCCGTAGCGGAGTCGATGGCTAAGCCCGCCATAGAAGCGGTCCACCAAGATCTGGTCAGAATACCCTAGACCCGGCAGAAGACGGAGCAAGGCAGTGAACTCTGAGTAATACTCGTCCACTGTCATCTTGTCCGACTGCTTAAGCGCATCTAACTGCAAGCGCTTCTTCGTCTGGACATGGGCGGGGTAGTACTTTGCCCGTAGCAAGGCGGTGTACTGCTCCCAGCCGAACTCTGGGTTGGCCACATGCTCGGCCCTCACCAGCTTCCACCAATCGCCCGCCGCCCCCTTCAGGTATAAAGCAGCTAAGCGCACCTTGATCCCAGCAGGGACATCAAGGGTCTCGAAGGCGGTCTCCAGCTCGGAGATGTACGCCTCAAGCTTGGCGGGATCGGTCTCCCCCTTGAAGTGCGCGGGTCGAAGATCAGCAAGACTCTTCACCCAGTTTGGTTCCCTAGGTTGTGGCGGTGGAGGTGGTGCACCCACACCAGGCTGATAGCCCATATGCCCTAAAGCGGCAGCTACGATCTCAGCGATCGTCTGCCCTCCAGGTATCCCTGGAATATCCTCACCCCGGCCGCGACCTCG
The DNA here is from genome assembly GCA_023374045.1 of Limonium bicolor. NCBI lineage: Eukaryota > Viridiplantae > Streptophyta > Magnoliopsida > Caryophyllales > Plumbaginaceae > Limonium > Limonium bicolor. The sequence goes on from CM041780.1 coordinate 312,650,440, forward strand.
GCCTCCTCTAGGGCGTCCTGCCATCTGAACAAGCATAACTTACATTAGATTCGTACTCACCATTGTTTTGGTTAGTAAATTTATAACGTCCGTAGACGGTAAAGACAATCCACACTTATTAGTGGTCATCTGACTCTACTCACTCTAACTTCTCACACCCTTAGCCCAATACTTACTCCTTAACTTATATCCTAACTCGGTGGTTACTTATATCCGGTATTTCTTGATCAGAGCGTAACTACGCTCTGATACCACTTTTTTGTAACACCCCATCCCAAGCCTATCGTGGTTATCACAGTCTGAACACTTAATCGAATACGTCGCAGCGGAAATAAACAACACTTGGACCTTGCCATGGTCTGATCGTTAGAATATACCGGCTTAACATTTACAATACTTAACCAAAATACTTATCCAACTCAAAACATCAACATTCACAATCCCACAACCAACCGAGTACTAGTATCTCAAACGTAATCTCAAACTTACAACAGTTTAATATAAGCAGTCGGGTGCACAGGCGCAACCCGAACTCAAAATAAATGTCCCAACCTAAGTCTAACCACTCCTACTCTCGTAGTGCGTCCTCATGGGCCTCTTACCTGCAAGTGTAAAAATAGCCCCCGAGGGGGTCAGCACGAATGCTGGTACACCCTCTCATGGCCCCCAAGCTAACGGGGCTACGACGACTAATTGTCGATAGCATGGAAATTGATTACATACACAAGCATAATATGAAGTGCAATAACAATAACCACAGATGAACATGTATAGTTCACAAACAATGAACGACTCAGGCGTTCCCTTATCAAGTGGGTTAGTAACCCCCTCCTTAGTCCTCATTTCCTTAATCTCAGTTCCTTACCTTACCTTAATCTTAATCTCAGTCTCAATCTTAATCTCAGTATACAAACCTTTCCTGGAAGGGATTGGTTGTAGCTTAATTCGAACCTGGGATTTAGGTGATCCCACCGCACCTTCTTAATGCCACCTACTCTGGACGGGAGTCCAGCGTAGCTGAGCCGGCAACCGGCCCTAGGCTACAAGTCCGAAGACAAGTCCTTAAGCGGAGGGCGGATCTGATTCAGATACCGTCCCCCTTTTTCCTTAGCATGCATGACCGGAGATCGGTCCCGGGTTTCCTCACTCAAGTTCCAGTTAGTAGACATCTTAAACACCATGTGCTAGCTAAGCCTTAACGGGCATTAACCAACAACCATCACACTTAACTCTTATTCTTAACTCAGTAAGTACTAAACTTGGTTAGTAACAATCTCAAGTCTCGCGGGTTAGTGTAAATATAACACAATCACAACGAGAACAATATAACCGGTTGCATGCTTTATCTTGTTTTAGTCATAACAATTAAACAGATAGCACACAGCCGAGGGACACCTCGTTAGCACAGGTCACAAGAAGGATTGTACCGTTCACCGTCGATCGTTGTTTGACTAATCTTCTTCGGGGTCCCAACTCACAAACCTAAACATTCATTCATTTTTAGGTTATTAGTTATTTGCACCTTACTTAACTCACTTAGTCCCTAAGGACTTCCATTCAACCTCCCAAGTCTTTATCACTTAGCTTACAAACTTAACTTTAAACATTAAAACTTATACTTAGCTTAACTTAATTCCTTAAGTTCTTAGGGTCCTAATCATTACTACCCTACTAATGGTATACCCTATACCAATCAACACCCTCAGAAATTAAAATTTCTTATTTTTTTTTTTTTGGCTCGACCGGACTTACCGACCGGACTTGCCAAGTCCGGTCCATTCCAGTAACCTTACCGTTTGAAAATTCTACCACCCCGACCGGACTTACAAGTCCGGTCCTATGTCCGGTCGATTCCAGAGACTTATTACCGTACAAATTTTAAGCCCGACCGGACTTGACAGTCCGGTCCCATGTCCGGTCTATTCCAGAACTTTCCCTCACAAAACACAAGCCCGACCGGACTTGTAAGTCCGGTCCCCAAGTCCGGTCGATTCCAGAACATTTCCGGTATGTCCAGAGCCCGACCGACCTTGCAAGTCCGGTCCTAAGGTCGGTCGGCTCCAGAAACTTGTTTCTAAATTCTTTTTCAACTCCAAACTTCTCCTCATATATTCTAATATGTTATAACCCCATTTGGGCACCTCAAATACACCTAAGCCCCCTTTAATTACCTTAAATCATCCACAATCCACCTTAGTCATTATGCATTTCCCTTGTAATATGCTAACACTTGTAATGTTTTCCTCTAGGTTTTGTGGTGGTTCATACCTATGTACCCTATGCCAAATGTTTTCTTCACCACTATACATCATCTCCCAAGCATCTCTCACTATCTAAAACTCTTTTAAGCATTTACTTAAAGTTCCTTAACAAGTTTAACTTCCATCATCATCAATTATTTCCTTCCTAGTTGTGCACCAACATTTGCCTAAGTCCTAATACTCAAATACATTCTCTTGATTCCTAAACCTTCCATGGTGATACCTAAGTCATTTAAATCATTAAAACACCTTAACTTCACCCTTTTGCATCAAGACAACCTATAGAACATTCCTAGTACTTCCTTAGTCATTAAATTCCCTTAGGATATCTCAAACACTTAAACTCTCTTTAAATTTTGCCATGGGTTCTCTAGTATATAGTACCTCCTAACACATGGTTTTTCTCCATCAAACAACCAATACCACACAAATTCTCATCACAATAGCTTAACACCCAATTTACACCAAAACCACACCACATCATCATATAGTGCTTAAACTTAAAATGCTTGGCACTTAGGCCTTAAATGACAATAATCTTAACCACTGAATTCCACATATATTGCCTTCAACCTGCGAATACACTCAACAAGGCTCCCATTGAAATAAAATGCTTCTTGTACTTCACCTTTATATTCTTAAACTATCTCTTTTCTCATTTGCTCCTTAGTCACAAGTTCACAAGAAGTTATTGTTTTCCTAGGTTTTTTTAGCACCTTCCCAATATAAACTCTACACTAAACTCATCATATACCCACATCTCATTCCCTTAAACAACAAAACACCTTAAGGTAAGTAATTTACCTTGTTTCCTCACAAGCTTAAAAGCTTTTCTCCTTAGGTTTTCTTTGTTCAATCTCGGTCACCAATGTGATTCTCCTTGCCAATGTTCTAACCAATATCCAATGACTCCAATGAGTACTAGATAACACATTAACCCTAAGGAACAAACCCTAGGTTAAAAAATATGTTTTAAGGTATTAATGTGATTGTTTTACCTTGGTTTCTCAAGACAAACTTGGATGTGAAGCAGAAGGACCTCCTCTCTCCTTTGAAAGTAGAAACAACAGCTAGACAAGGCATAAAACATGGAGTCCATGAGTATATATTTCGGTCATGTGAAGAAAAAAATGGTGGAAACCTAGATTTTCTTACACTTTCTTTACTTAAGAGAATGGAGATGCCAATGGAGTCTCCAAACTTGAATTTCCTCCTCTAATGGTGGTTTGACTTGGCACCAAAATGAAGCTCTTGAAGTTTTGAAAAGATAGAAAGGAGGAGCTTGAGCTAACTAAGAAGAATATGTATTTTGTTTTGGATTTGCAGCTAAAATGAGCAAGATGTGGCCAAGGGAAGATGGAGCTTTCATGGAGGTGAGCTCTACGTGAATGGAGAAGAGAAAGAGAGCAAGGAAACGTGTGAACAAGGGAGAATGAAGAAGTGAGGAGAGAGGTAAGTAAATGTGATATTTATCTTAAAAGGTGAATAGTGTTTTTACTTTATAACTTACTTATTTTTGCTTTCTCTTTACTTAGTTAGATAAGTGTGGTGAGTCACACTTAAAAAACCGGCCCCCTTTAATGAATGAGGGTAGTTTAGTCTTTGTTGACCAAATGTCTCACTTATATAGACTTATGTTATAAACTAGCTTATTAATTCACTATTCATCAAAAAAGGCACATTGTTGTGAAATTTTTGATTTCCCATTGATATAGGCCTCCAAATGTGATACTATATAGTACACATATTAATTAAAGAGTAATGATGGACATTTAGCCATTCAAAACTCATTTACAAGACAATTTTTCAAAAACATGCTTTAAGACTCCTTAAAGCACATTTTGTGTTTTAACTAGTTTTCAAGCTTGGTTTTCTTTGGTAATTGACTTAAAATGACCATTAGGATATTACTAAGGTCTTAGAACAATTTTGGGTACTCTCCCATGTCTCTCCAAGCTAGAGCACTTTTTGCTTAAACTGCTCTTTTTGGTGTTTCCTTATATTTTCTTTGATTAGAAATGTTTCTTAATGTTTCTAAGGCATTATTTAGCCTCCTTATATCTTAGTTTATCATTTAAACACCATATCTAAGTTTGGGGTATTTCAAACCAATTACGCAATAAATTGAGAGAATTTGGCAAATCGAATTCGAAACCGGAAAAGAAAACCTAACTTCGAAACAGAAATCGAAAACCCGATGAATAATGCATTAATTGGGGAAATTGGTATCATTAGAACCGAAATTTGATTTTGAAACCATAGAAACAAGAATCACTCGATTTCGTTCTGTAGATTGGGAGATATTGTCGATTTAGTACTCGCTTCGATTTTGGATTTGATAAGAAACTGGGGCTTCAGCGTCCGTCCGATCTGGACTTAAGGAAATGGGCGGCCAAGATTAGATCGTGGATAATAAAAGATGTTTTAAGTTTATAATGATTCAGAATTTAACTCTAACTTGTTGAATTAATTTAAATATCTTCCGAAGGTATTTTGACATGAAATTCTACCATAGATTCCTTATTAAATATAGTTTATTTTGATGTAAATTAATAAGGTTTTGGAGTTTTTAAACATAAGTTAGATTTTTTCAATTTACGGGTTTTCTGGAATTATTTGGCTAAATTAAAAGATTTTTTATGAAATAAAAATTTTATAATTGTCTAAAATGTTATAGTTACTGTATATTAAATTTGGGAATTTTTGGGCAATGGTAAAGGTTTTAAAATTTGTGTTTGTGAGTTTTTCATAAGAATAACTTATAATATATGGTTTTTGATGTAACCAAAATTAAAGTATGGTTTGTTAATGAACTTTTTAAGCTGGGGAAAATATGGGAAACTAAATTAACATTTTATAACAGTAAGTTTATAAATGTTTTGGTATTAGCTTTTAAGAGAAGTGAAATTATTTACATATATGTATATATACTTATTTAAGTAGAAACTTATGCTAAATCAAGGAATCTAATTATTTTACGTTTTACTTATTATATTATTGGGAGTTAATATTTTTAATTAAAACTGAGGAAAATATGTATATATATAATTAATTACTATATATGAAAAGGAATAAAATAGTAACTAAGGTTAAATCAAGGAACTAAATTAATCTACATTTATATTAATTATATAATATGGTAGTTATAGACTTAATTGAAACTAGGGAAATACTTTATTTATAAACCATATTTTGGATGTAGATATGAGTAAAAGTTAATATAAATAATTAAATGCAGTAAAACTACATAAGAATGTCTTGAATAAATCCTGGTTTACATATATTGTAACACCCCAACTCAATCCAAATGTGGTCTCCTGCAACTTACAGCATATATATATATATGTCACAGCGGAATCTTTACACTCCAGGACCTTGCCACGGTCTGACTATAGAATATACCGAACATCAGTACATAACAACCTTAACCAAATACATATTCTTCTTACAATCCTCTCAACAACCTATACATCTTACTAACTCAATTGCCATACGAGTGTACATGCACAACTCGTAGGTCACACTTAATCCTTAACACTTGTATCCTCTTCTTACTCTTGCGACGGCCGCTTCCTGATGTACCTGTGTAGTAAAAAACAGCCCCCAAAGGGGGTCAGCACGAATGCTGGTACGATCCCCTCATGGCCCCCAAGCTAACGTGGCACTACGACTAATTGTCGATAGCATGGACGTTGATTAAATGCACAACATAATATTGAATGCTGTAAACAACAATCCAAATATGAACAATCAAAGTTCACAACCAATGACGACTTAAATGCGTTCCCTTAATTAGAGAGTTAGTTATTTAACTCCTTAAGTAATGTTCCCTCTTAATCTTAGTCCATCCTTATCTCACCTCAATCTTAGTCTTATCTTAATCTTAGAACAACCATCCTTTAATAAGGAGTGGATGTAAACTTACTACTTAATCTTAATAATACAAACCATCCTTTAAAAAGGAATGTTGCAACTTATCTTAACTACCTTCCTTAGCCTTAATCTTAACTTAATCTCAATATACAAACCGTTCCTGGAAGGGAATGGTGTATCTTAATTCGAAACCTGGGATTTAGGTGATCCCACCGCACCATCTTAATGCCACCTACTCTGGACGGGAGTCCAGCGCAGCTGAGCCGGCGACCGGCCCTAGGCTACAAGTCCGAAGACAAGTCCTTAATCGTATGCGAATCTGCTATAGATAACGACCCCCTTTCCTTAGCATGCATGACCGGAGATCGGTCCCGGGGTTTCCTCACTCAAGTTCCAGTTAGTAGTAATCTCAAGACCCTGTTGTTGGTTCACCTCTTTCGGTTCATATCGTCCCTTGTTAGGGGCGTTCTTAGTCCTCACTCAATTCCTTACTAAACATTGGTTAGTAAGTTCTCACGGTATGTTGTGTTAGTTTTCAAACATCACACAACAATACAATAAATATAATAATATTCCGGTGCATGCTTTATCTTGTTTAGTGAGCACACAAAACAAATAGCACCAGCCGAGGGACACCTCTTTAGCAAGCAGGTCACAAAAGAACTGTACCGTTCACCGTTGGTCGTTTCGGTTGCTTACTCTCCTCCGGAGTCCAAATCCCCAAGTCCTAAAACATTCATTCAGTTTTAGGTTGTTAATCACTTAACTTAATCCAACTTACTTACTAACTTGCTTAACTTACTTAAATCCCTTAATGATTCCACCTAACACCTCTTAAGTCTACACTTAATCTTACAACTTAACCTTAAACTTTTAAGTTTATAACTTAACTTAACTTAATCCCTTAAGTTCCTAGGGTCCTAATCATTACCACCCTACTACAAAGGTATTACCTTATTACCTATTACCTTTCTTAGAATTTAAAATTTCCCCTTTTTTTTTATTTTTAGGCCCGACCGAACTTCCGACCGACCTTACCTAAGGTCGGTCCATTCCAGAACACTTCATCGTTGAAAATTCTACCCCGACCGACCTTGCAAGTCCGGTCCCAAGGTCGGTCCATTCCGAGAGTTTCCCCGAGGGAAATTTAAGCTCGACCGAACTTGCCAAGTCCGGTCCCATGTTCGGTCGATTCATTCAGAGACTTATTACCGTACAAAACACACATGCCCGACCGACCTTGCAATCCGGTCCTAAGGTCGGGTCCATTCCAGAAACTTTCTCTGGTAGTGTAATTTGAGCTCGACCGACCTTGCAAGTCCGGTCCTAAGGTCGGTCGGCTCCAGAACCTTGTTTCTAAATTCTCTTTTCAACTCCAACTTCTCCACAAGTTCCCCCATGTGTCCTATTACCATCTAGGCACTTAAACTCACCTTTAAACATCCACTAAAAACTCCTTAGCTACTTTCTCAATTCTTACTAGGAATTCATAACACTTTTTTACCTCTTAAGGCCTTTACATGTCACCAAACAAGGCCTAAACATCATCTAAAACCATTACCATTCAATCCCCCATCATTAGAAAAAAACAACAAAAAAATTTCTTTTTCTCTGCACTGGACCGCCCCTCTGGGGCGGTCCCAGGGGCGGTCCCAACCAGAAGCTAATTTCCTGCACGATTTGCCTGGACCTCCCCACGGGGCGGCGGTCCACAGCAGAACCTATTTTCCAAGTGCTTTTCTCTTCCTCATTTTGAACTCCAAATTCACCCCCAATCTTTTCCCATTCATCCCACAATCTTTCCACATGTTTCCTACATGTTTAAACACCTTAAAACATGCACTAAATCTACCTCAAAAATCACCAAACTTGGCACTCAATTTCTTACAAAAATTCTTACACTTAACACTTGATTTCTTACACTTCCCTCTTGTGACTTTGCCTAAGACCTCAACTAATCATCATGTCTCTTTACCACCCTCACACTACTCCTCAAGCATCATTTTGCACACCCATTTGCCTTACTCAAACTTCTCAAAGTCATATATAATCTAGCACATGCTTACATCCTTATAAGTCATTATACCTTATTTTTCCTTCAACTTTGTACAAGTTTTCCTAACTTCCTTAACCATGGTTTTGGTGCATAAAACTCACCATTATAACCCCTATCCCTCTTATACATTCCTAGGTCTTCCTAGTACTCAAGAACTCCATGGTTTATCCATTTTCACCAAATCAACCCTTAGTGATCACTAGAACATCCTTAGTCATAAAATCTCCTTAGAATACCTTAAACGCTTAGTTTCCTACTCAAATCTCGCCATAGTTTCTCTAGTATATTATCATGCCCAAATGCATGGTTTTTCTCATTCACTCACTCACACATCAAACCTTCTTCTCATCATAATTCTCACCCAAATCAACTCATTCATGATAAACTCAATATAGTGCAATAATCTTAAATTGCATAGCACTAAGGCTCTTAAATGACATGGCTCTTAGGCCCTTAAATGACATGGCTCTTAGGCCCTTAAACATGAATTTAAACACTGAATTTCCCACAATAAAAGCTTTCAACCTGCGAATACACCCACTCAATCTCATAGTAATTATAATGCTCTTAAAATCCTTCTTAAACTTATATTACTAACGCATTCCCATTGGCTCCTTAGTCACAAGTTCACAAGCTTATTAAGTTCTTTTTCTTAGGTTATATAACCCAATACACAATGTAAGCTCTAAGCCACATTGGTATCCACCTAAACTCATCCCTTAAAACTTAAACCACCATTAGGTAAGCATTTTACCTTGTTTTCTCAAGCTTATCTTAACTTCCTCCTTAGACCTTCTTCTTGCATGAATCTCGGCCACCACTTAAATTCCCCTTGCCAATGTTCTAATCAATATTCAATGACTCATATGAGTACTAAACAATACACTAACCTCAAGGAATAAAAACCTAGGTTAGAAATGTGTTCTAAGGCATAAAAGTGGATGATTACCTTTGAAGTCTCAAGGTAGACTTTGGCATTGAATGAAATAGGACCTCCACTAGTCCTTGGTGAATAAATCAAGCTAGAACAAGGCATAAAAACAAGGCCCCATGAGTAGAAATTTTTGGCCATGTACAAGAGATGATGGAAACATGGTTTTTCTTACATTTTCTTTACCTTAAGAGAATGGAGAAGCTAATGAGCTCTTCAAACTTGATTTTCCTCCATCAATGGAGTTTCCTCTTGGCACCGAAATGGAGCTTTGAAGGATTTGAAAAGATAGAAAGATAGGTCTTGGCCTAACTAAGAGAAATATGTGTTTAGTTTTTGATTTGGAGCTAAAATGAGTAAGTTATGGACATTTGAAGATGAAGCAAGAATGGAGCTGCTTGGAACGGTTTGAGAGGATGAAGAAGGTGAAGAAAACCGTGGGATAAGAAGAGAAATGAAGAAGAGAGGAGAGAGGTAGGCTAATATAAGGTATTTTGCTTTTATAAAGCAAATAGTACTATTCTCTCTTTTTCCTCTTCTTTTCCTTTAATTGCTTTGTCATGTGGTGACTCCCCACATCAAAAACCGGCCCCCTCTTATAATGGAGATATTTATGGTCTTGGTTGACCATCTTATTGACTTATGTTGACTTAAGCTTAATTTGGGCACTATTTGGCACTATTCACTAATTAGTGCACATATTCGTGAAATTTTTGGTTTCCCATTGATTTAGGCTTCCTAATGTGATACTAATTAGTACACATGTTGATTAAAGAGTATGATGGACATCTAGCCACTCAAAACTCAATTCTAAGACAATTTCTCAAAAATGTGCTTTAAGACTTCTTAAAGCACATTTTGTGTTTTAACTTGTTTTCAAGCTTGGTTTTCTTTGCTAATTGATTTAAAATGACCATTAGAATATTAATAAGGTCTTATCATGATATTTGGGTACTCACCCAAGTCTCTCCAAGCTTAGAGCACATTTTTGCCCTAATTGCCCTTAAGGCATTTTCTTGTGTTTTCCTTGTTTTAAATTGTCTACCAATCTTTCTAAGGCATTTTTAGCCTTTCTAAATCATAATTTGATGTTTACTTAGCATACTTAGGTTTGGGGTATTTCAATCTACCCCCCTTAAAAGGACTTTGTCCCCAAAGTTCCCATGCATCTTATCTTATTAGAATACATGTCTTACCTCATTCCTTAGATCATATAGATCATACTTATGTATACTTAATCTCATTGGATCATTAGATCCACCATATTCTTATTCTTAACTATCACACAACATGCTTAAGCATGTATAACACTCACAATTCTCTTTGTTTCTTTTGATGATTAAAACGTTCACATAACTTCCAACGTATTCTCCCATGTCACCGGTCCGTAGACAATGGCTCATTCGTCCTCGTCACCATGGGCCAGAATACAAAACACGCTCTCTCCCCATGTCACACCGGTCCGAAGACAAGGCTCGTGTGTCCTCGACTTCATGGGCGAGACTCAGTAAAAAGGTAATCCTTTTTACGAGGTCATGTGAGGAATAATTCCTCTAATTAAAATACAATCAACTCCAATTTCATTTTACCCTAAGGCCTCTATCCTTAGTGTGATTTAATTGTGACCACTGGTAGGGAGTTTCAGGAATCATCCAACCCTGATGTGATCAGCATCAGTGTAGAACTATCCTTCCACCCCATTTTGTGTTCGGTTTCCCTTGATCCCTAGAAAATCAAGTTCCACCTCCCACGTCATTTTCAAACATCCAAATAATTCACTCATATCCAATTTTCTATCTTTTTAGTTCTTCTAATCATAATCATACATCTCCAAAGTGTGGACTCACTCCATCAAACATTCCAAATTCATCTCTTAGTAATTACCTCAAGACTTAAATTCCTACTAAGTTCTATAACTGTCCCATACCAATTCTCACCATCTTATATCTCATAGCATTACAATTTCCTTCCTCCTATTCATATCAAATTGTATCTCATAATGTTATCTTATTCTTATCTCACACATAGTCTCATATCGACTTATACCTCATATATTCCTTATTCCTTAAGTCTCCTTAAACCTCTTCCTTAATTCTCTTAACTTGTACTCACACCGAGTAAGGAGTTAACAAGATAGGTACTTAATATGTATGGTATTCACATCTTCTGTGTGCAATAACCATGATTTATCTTAAAATGTTTATGTAAAACATATTCTCAAATTATTTTGTGCTATGCACACCGTAGTTTATGTACTCAGTACACAAACATACGCTAAGCGGTTTTCGCTCTACCCCCCTTAAAATGGATTACGCCCACGTAATCAGCGTCACATCATCTTTGAACATAAGTTCAAGATGTATAATTCTCACCAAGCATTCTAGCTTCCACGTCATCTATCTTACTTATAATTCGATCAGAAATGACTTAGTCTCTGTATCGAGGATTCTTAACGGTGCTTATACCGTATTCTTAACTTAGTTTGTCTAATCTCAAGGTAGTGGTCTGCTAGCTTCCGCTGCGCGACTCTGATAATCTTAGGCTTAATTGTCTCAATGGACACGTGTTATCTTTATATATACACGGCCTTAATGAGTTGTAATTCGTCTATCCATTCTCCTTGAAGATCTTACGCTCATACTCTTAGTATTTTCTCGAATGTCTAAATTGTTCTCCCCAACTGACCTTTGGTCTGAGGATGCTTCTTAGTCTGAAACTACTGTTTAGTGCATATCGCGCTTACAGTCTTAATTCCTTACATCTTAAGACATATCCAATGTCTGTACTTAACAATCCGTGCTTTTCGCACTTCATAGTCCTTAATTATTTGTTCTCTGGTTCCTCTGTGTTGCTGGTTCGACTGAATTCTTCTCTTCGACTGTTTGTGGTAGTAGCTGCTCTTGTCTGATCTTGCGTCCTTGTCGGTGGTACGGAGTCGACTACTTCCCGTGTTCCTTACACCACTCGTTCACATGCATGGGGTACCTTACTGGTACATTACTACTTACCCAACTAACTCATAATGAGCACGTCAGGCCTGCAAGCCCCTGTGGGGTGCAGTCGTCCCACGTCTCGTTTTAGTAAACTCATAGTGTCCGTCACACGTTTAGCTATTGCTAATTATGAAGTATTCTGTTGTCGATCTCCTCTTTCATCGTTCCATAATAACATTTATTGTTCTTCTTGAAGTCAATCAAGGGAAATCCAGTTACTGTGTTCTTGGGTATGGTATGCTCCAGCTCCTTTCTGCATTGATTCTATTTCTTAGTAGCTTAGGTCTCTTTCCATAGAGCCTCTTATCTTGTTTCTCATATTTATGCTACTAGGAATGCACTTCCAGTTCCTTAAGGAATGGGTAGTGTGCTTCCTGTGAAATCTTACCTAACCAGGTCAGACTACTGGCATCAATGCTCAGTTCGTCTACCATCTTATTTCCTTACTTATACTGGTCTTAACTCATAAATCTAATTGCCTCAGTGTCAACATTTGACGGCTCATACCTAACGGTCGCTTTTACCGCGCACCATGACTTAATCCACTTATCTAACTATTGTACTTACGACCACCAGTACCGTGGTAGTTGGCCCTTACCATGTTGCCCATTAATGGTGCAACCTCTTATTCACTTATTCTCATGTCTTACCTTATACTCAATCCCTTCTTGGTGTAAACACACTGGGAGTTCTCTCATTCTGGTGTATGGCGGTTGTCATACCATGCTGTAAAATAGTTGACTCCTAATACGAAGGTGTTCTGCTCCAATCTCAGATTTGTAAGTAGGTTAATTTCTCTCGCTTTCTTTCATCCTTAGTGATGTTATCTACCATGTAATTTAACTGGTTCCTGAAGAAGTCATCCACTGAATCACAAGCTCTTCTAAGCATTCATTAATTGACGTGCCATAATGTGCAGTCACAATGTTTATCTCTGCCCATTACTAATTCTTACATCCTGGGTGTTGGGATATGGGGTCTATCTGTGCAACCTTCCTTATTACTCATGTGTATCCGGTTCTAAGGTAATCTCAAGGTTCATAGTTTCCATTTTCTAAATAAAGTTTACTTCATCTCTAATAAGTGAAAGCCCTTTGAGGGGTTTATTTCATATACATTTTTTCCCACTCATGGCCTCACAACAAGGAGAGGTATCCCCACCCTAAAAGGCATGGTTCGTTCTCCGCCCCTGTCCTTAGTATTATCTCAATATTCTCATTGGTAATGTTCTTCCCAATCTAAGTTATAGGTTTGGTAACCGTTCATATCTACAAATTGTAGTCCCTTCGTGGCTTAAACAAGCTCTCTTACTTACCGCGCCTCGGGCTCTGATGTGGTTAACATCCTTGGCTCGTAGGTTCTTAATGCTTAATATCTCAGTTCATTATTTGTACTCTTACTCATCTGCAGGTCATCCCTATAAGATTCTGGTTCTTTGAGCACTATTCACCGTTAGGTTACATACTACTAAATGTAGTATCGGGTTTCATGATAAGTTGCTGCATCCTGCTTCCTGCTAGGAAGTTTGTTCAGGTGATCTGAGGTTACTTAGTGTCTTTGACATGCTAATCGTTTTATTAGACTTATGTCCTTTAGTAATTAAGGTTCATTCGTACTAGGTTTGCCTTAAGGTGTCCAAGTTGGATATCATTCTGTCATCTTATACTTCCATCTCAACGCTTCGTTCCACTTCCGTTGACTATGCCACCCGTTGATGATCAATCATCCTTGGTGTTAATGAGTTAAACAACAGTGTTAACTGTCATTCATCAGTTGTTCGGCTCGCTCGACTATGCCCGCTCTGTGGGGTAGTCCTCTGAGCTTTCCCTTTTCCAGGGTTGTACGACTTTAATCCTTAGTAGGTTTATAGCTTACGTTTATTTCTTTTAAAACCCTTGTTTTCTGGGTTTTCCAACATCTTCATTGAAGAATGTTGTTATCGGCAGGTTTTAAAAACGGTCATCTCGGGAGTTTTTATATATTTATCCCGCTCTTTTTAGGAAACGTTATGTCAACGTCTCAATGGTATCTTATTATACATTCCTCGTATGTTATTGCTTACATATTGTTTTGCTCGGATCACCGAGCGATCTCTGAGATTTTCCTCGTGGAGTTTGAGATTGGTGTTCTTACCGTACTGTCGGTCGTTGTTGTAGTGGGTTATACCGTTGCTAGTATTTATATGGTTTAGTATTTCGTCTAAGCTCAGCTCCCTGCTGGCTGATGTGTCGGTTCATCTTATCATGGTGAGGCCGTCAGGCCCTTCCAACTGTAGCGTTCTCTTATTTCGCCTTGATGGCTTTTCGTGTGGCTTAATCGTGGTAGCACTTGCTATGGCAAGTGCGCCATGCAGGATGGGTTATTGGTACAAGGTACATCGGTAGTGACAGTTCCTTCTAATTTCCATGTAATTGGTAGTCCTCGGGACTCCTTCGATAATCTCTTATTTTGGATAACCGTCCATCCGGCAGTTTCCTTGTTATTTGACAGTACTGTCATCTACCAGGGCGTTCCTCTTCCTGAGGGAACCCCTTAATACTTTCTTATGTCTTAATCCTCGCTCTTGTCTCCACACATTTTGTTGTGGTTACTGAGTAATGATTCTCCTTTAGGCACTACATCGTAGTCCTATTCCGATATACAGTTTGTATGCGTTTTTATCGTCATCTGCTCTATGTCGGCCAGGTTTGTAATCTTCCTCATTGTATGGGGTTTGGTGTTCCCGTTTCTAACTGGACATTCCAGTAATCTCAATCCTCATGCTTTGTATTATCCCACTGTTATGCTCACTCGGACCGCTGTCCGGCACTCATGTCTCTTATCATTTCCTTATCTATTGCACGCGTAGTGCTTTCCTTACCATTGATATCGCGGGTTATTTCGACTGCGCAGCATGTCGACCCATGTTGCCGCCGTAATTACCGTTCAGTTTGGTAGTATTCCAGGTAGCGCCTGTTTCTCTGTTGCGCTACTTGAAAACCTCCAATTCTCCGTACTGTTGTATCAACAAGTCGTTTCTTGTATTGCTTACTGTTAACTAACTGCCAGATCGGGTTTCCCGAGTAAAAAGGCTTTTTCCTCTGGCGTTTGTTCCACATATTGAGGTTTAGGGATGTGGAGCGGGCCCGGGTACTACGTATCTCCGTAAACACCGGGAAGTCCTGGCTAACGCACCTCACCTCCATCTCTCAACCCTTACCATAACTCAATCTCAACCTCATCATTCTCCTAATTCGGTCATTTCTTGTCTTCAGGCGTAACTACGCTCTGATCCACTTTTTGTAACACCCAACTCAATCCAAATGTGGTTCTCTCCGCAACTTAACAGCATATATATATATATATTCAATATATATATGTCCCATCGGAATTCTTTCACTCCAGGACCCTTGCCCGGTCTGACTATAGAATATACCGAACATCAGTACATAACAACCTTAACCCATACATCTTCTCTTACAATCCTCCAACAACCTATACACTTACAACTTCAATTGGCCATACGATGTACATGCACACTCGTAGGTCACACTTTAATCCTTAACACTTGTATCCTCTTCTTACTCTTGCGACGGCCGCTTCCTGATGTACCTGTGTAGTAAAACAGCCCCAAGGGGTCAGCACGAATGCGGTACGATCCCCTCATGGCCCCCAAGCTATGGCTACGACGACTAATTGTCGATAGCATGGACGTTGATTAAATGCACAACATAATATTGAATGCGTACACAACAATCCAAATATGAACAATCAAAGTTCACCACCAATGACGACTTAAATGCGTTCCCATTAGATTAGAGAGTTTAGTTATTAACTCCTTAAGTAATGTTCCCTCTTAATCTTAGTCCATCCTTATCTCACCTCAATCTTAGTCGTATCTTAATCTTAAACAACCATCCTTTAATAAGGAGTGGATGTAACTTACCTTAATCTTAAATAATACAAACCATCCTTTAAAAAGGAATGGTTGCAACTTATCTAACCTTACCTTAGCTTAATCTTAACTTAATCTCAATATACAAACCGTTCCTGGGAGGGAATGGTTTATCTTAATCATTCGAACCTGGGATTTAGGTGATCCCACCGCCACGTATGCCACCTACTCTGGAAGGGAGTCCAGCGCAGCTGAGCCGGCGACCGGCCCTAGGCTACAAGTCCGAAGACAGTCCTTAATCGGATGGTCGAATCTACTAGATAACGACCCCCTTTCCTTAGCATGCATGACCGGAGACCGGTCCCGGGTTTCCTCACTCAAGTTCCAGTTAGTAGTAACTCAAGACCCTGTTTGTTGGTTCACCCTCTTTCGGTTCATATCGTCCCTTGTTAGGGGCGTTCCTTAGTCTCACTCAATTCCTTACTAAACATTGGTTAGTAAGTTCTCACGTATGTTGTTAGTTTTCAAACATCACACAACAATACAATAAATATAATATATTCCGGTTGCATGCTTTATCTTGTTTAGTGAGCACACAAAACAAATAGCACACAAGCCGAGGGACACCTCGTTAGCAAGCAGGTCACAAAAGAACTGTACCGTTCACCGTTTGGTCATTTCGGTTGCTTACTCTCCTCCGGAGTCCAAATCCCCAAGTCCTAAACATTCATTCAGTTTTAGGTTGTTATCACTTAACTTAATCCAACTTACTTAACTTGCTTAACTTACTTAATCCCTTAATGATTCCATCCTAACACCTCTTAAGTCTCACAACTTAATCTTACAACTATAACCTTAAACTTTTAATTTATACTTACTTACTTATCCCTTAAGGTTCCTAGGGTCCTAATCATTACCACCACCAAAGGTCACCTTATTACCCTATTACCTTTCTTAGAATTTAAAATTCCCCTTTTTTTTATTTTTAGCCTGACCGAACTTCCGACCGACCTTACCTAAGGTCGGTCCATTCCAGAACCTTCATCGGTTGAAAAATTCTACCCCCGACCGACCTTGCAAGTCCGGTCCCAAGGTCGGTCCCATTCCCGAGAGTTTCCCCTAGGGAGATTAAGCTCGACCGAACTTGCCAAGTCCGGTCCCATGTTCGGATCGATTCCAAGACTATTACCGTACAAAACACATGCCCGACCGACTTGCAAGTCCGGTCCTAAGGTCGGTCCATTCCAGAAACTTTCTCTGGTAGTGTAATTTGAGCTGACCGACCTTGCAAGTCCGGTCCTAAGTCGGTCGGCTCCAGAACCTTGTTTCTAAATTCTCTTTTCAACTCCAAACTCTCCACAAGTTCCCCCATGTGTCCTATTACCATCTAGCACTTAAACTCACCTTTAAACATCCACTAAAAACTCCTTAGCTACTTTCTCAATTCTTACTAGGAATTCATAACACTTGTTTTTACCTCTTAAGGCCTTTACATGTCACCAAACAAGCCTAAAACATCATCTAAAACCATTACCATTCAATCCCCCATCATTAGAACCCAAAAACAAAAAATTCTTTTTCTCTGCACTGGACGCGCCCTCTGGGGCGGTCCCCAGGGGCGGTCCCAACCAGAAGCTAATTTCCTGCACGATTTGCCTGGGGGCGCGTCCGCCCAGGGGCGGTCCACAGCAGAACCTATTTTCCAAAGTGCTTTCTCCTCATTTTGAACTCCAAATTCACCCCAATCTTTTCCCATTCATCCCACAATCTTCCACATGTTTCCTACATGTTTAAACACCTTAAAACATGCACTAAATCTACCTCAAAATCACCAAACTTGGCACTCAATTTCTTACAAAAATTCTTACACTAACACTTGATTTCTTACACTTCCCTCTTGTGACTTTGCCTAAGACCTCACTAATCATCATGTCTCTTTACCACCGTCTCAACTACTCCTCAAGCATCATTTTGCACACCCATTTGCCTACTCAAACTTCTCAAAGTCATATATAATCTAGCACATGCTTACATCCTTATAAGATCAGTTATACTTATTTTTCCTTCAAACTTTGTACAAGTTTCCTAACTTCCTTAACCATGGTTTTGGTGCATAAAACTCCCATTATAACCCCTAGTCCCTCTTATACATTCCTAGTCTTCCTAGTACTCAAGAACTCCATGGTTTATCCATTTTCACCAAATCAACCCTTAGTGATCACTAGAACATCCTTAGTCATAAAATCCCTTAGAATACCTTAAACGCTTAGTTTTCCTACTCAAATCTCGCCATAGTTTCTCTAGTATATTATCATGCCCAAATGCATGGTTTTTCTCATTCAATCAATCTCACACACATCAAACCTTCTTCTCATCATAATTCTCACCCAAATCAACTCATCATGATAACTCAATATAGTGCAATAATCTTAAATTGCATAGCACTAAGGCTCTTAAATGACATGGCTCTTAGGCCCTTAAATGACATGGCTCTTAGGCCCTTAAATGACATGAATTTAAACACTGAATTTCCCACAATAAAAGTTTTCAACCTGCGAATACACCCTCAATCTCATAGTAATTATAATGCTCTTAAAATCCTTCTTAAACTTATATCTAACGCATTCCCATTGGCTCCTTAGTCACAAGTTCACAAGCTTATTTAAGTTCTTTTCTTAGGTTATATAACACAATACACAATGTAAGCTCTAAGCCACATTGGTATCCACCTAAACTCATCCCTTAAAACTTAAACCACCATTAGGTAAGCATTTTACCTTGTTTTCTCAAGCTTCTTAACTTCCTCCTTAGACCTTCTTCTTGCATGAATCTCGGCCACCACTTAAATTCCCCTTGCCAAGTTCTAATCAATATTCAATGACTCATATGAGTACTAAACAATACACTAACCTCAAGGAATAAAAATCTAGGTTAGAAATGTGTTCTAAGGCATAAAGTGGATGATTACCTTTGAAGTCTCAAGGTAGACTTTGGCATTGAATGAAATAGGACCTCCACTCTCCTTGGGAATAAATCAAGCTAGAACAAGGCATAAAAACAAGGCCCCATGAGTAGAAATTTTCGGCCATGTACAAGAGATGATGGAAACATGGTTTTTCTTACATTTTCTTTACCTTAAGAGAATGGAAGAAGCTAATGAGCTCTTCAAACTTGATTTTCCTCCATCAATGGAGTTTCCTCTTGGCACCGAAATGGAGCTTTGAAGGATTTGAAAAGATAGAAAGATAGGTCTTGGCCTAACTAAGAGAAATATGTGTTTAGTTTTTGATTTGGAGCTAAAATGAGTAAGTTGTGGACATTTGAAGATGAAGCAAGAATGGAGCTGCTTGGAACGGTTTGAGAGGATGAAGAAGGTGAAGAAAACCGTGGGATAAGAAGAGAAATGAAGAAGAGAGAGAGGGGTAGGCTATATAAGGTATTTTGCTTTTATAAAGCAAATAGTACTATTCTCTCTTTTTCCTCTTCTTTTCCTTTAATTGCTTTGTCATCTGGTGACTCCCCACATCAAAAACCGTCCCCCCTCTTATAATGGAGATATTTATGGTCTTGGTTGACCATCTTATTGACTTATGTTGACTAAGCTTAATTTTGGGCACTATTTGGCACTATTCACTAATTAGTGCACATATTCGTGAAATTTTTGGTTTCCCCATTGATTTAGGCTTCCTAATGTGATACTAATTAGTACACATGTTGATTAAAGAGTGATGATGGACATCTAGCCACTCAAAACTCAATTCTAAGACAATTTCTCACAAATGTGCTTTAAGACTTCTTAAAGCACATTTTGTGTTTTAACTTGTTTTCAAGCTTGGTTTTCTTTGCTAATTGATTTAAAATGACCATTAGAATATTAATAAGGTCTTATCATGATATTTGGGTACTCACCCAAGTCTCTCCAAGCTTAGAGCACATTTTTGCCCTAATTGCCCTTAAGGCATTTTCTTGTGTTTTCCTTGTTTTAAATTGTCTACCAATCTTTCTAAGGCATATTTTAGCCTTTCTAAATCATAATTTGATGTTTACTTAGCATACTTAGGTTTGGGGTATTTCATATATGATAAATAAATAAATAAAAGACATAAAATAGCTTATAGCAAATGGAATATGAAAGAATTAATAAGTTAAACTAAACCTATACATAATACTATTGAAAGAATATTATATGAGGTTAATATTGAAGTGTGGTTATGAAATTGAGCTTAAAAGTTACTTGGATTTCTAAGATTTATATAAAACCTATTAGAATACATGTGTAATATTATTTGTCAAAGACCATAATGTAAATCTATAATTTGGTTAGGTAATTAATAAGTTGGGACTTAGGAATATTTGTAATTAGATTTTACACAAATATAACTTACTATATAATTAATGAATAAATGTAATACTTTTACATCTAAATGTTCTTAATATATAAACAATAATAAATAAATAAAATACTTTTACATCTAAATGTGAGGTGGATAGTAAGTCTAGATTTAATCATTTCTTAACATTTATGGCATTGGAATATAACTTAATGTTTTAAGATAAAATCATTAAAAGGGTTATGATATAAAATATATTAAACTATGATTTGGAAATTTATCTAAATAATAATCCTTAAGTTTCCTGGCATTAGATAAGCCATATGAAATACATTTATTACCAATACTTAGGATGTGAGTTTACAATTAAGTGAGGTATTTAGTAGTTAGAATTTATAGAAGGTTTATAAATAGGAATTTGATACTTAAAACCTTTGAACCTTTTTATTAGATAAAGCTAAGTTACATAAGATATTATATTGATATACTTTACGGTAATGGGATGGGTTATTTGAATATAAAATAACAGAATTTTCATAGTAGATTATCTTATTAAATAATTAACAATTTCACTTACGAACCCGAATTTGATTCTTGATAAATTCTACTCTATGTAGATATATTGTCCATCCTAAATACAATAAAGGAAATTTATTTATTAGGTTATTCCTTTGAAACCTTAGGTTTTGTAAAACAATTTAAAACGTATTTAAGGCTTAAGTTTAATGAAGTTTAGTACAAAAGGATTATGCATAGTCTATAGAGAGATTGTGTGTAAAAATAAAACATTTAAAATTAAATGTAAGTAAGGATACATAAAGGTTATACCAAACACCTTATTGTATAGGTAATAATAAACATATAATATACCTTGTGAATACTAAATGTAAGGTTAATTCGTTAAATCTAAGTTAACTATAGTATAGTTATTCAGGATGAGAAGCAATTTAACATCTTATGACAAGTTTACTAGATGGTTGTAATTAAAAGTCATTCTGAACTAAGGATATGATATTTGAGTTTAGTGGCTCAACTAAGCTATAATAAAATGTATCTACAACACTATGATTCCAATATACAAGATGTAGATCTTAATTAAGTTAAGGGAAAGACTTAATCATAACGGGTTATCTAGTAGATATTGTTTGAATACATAATCTTTACATTGTGGGATATAGTATAGTATTCTGAGATGAGTCCATCGTAGGTTATAATACAATGTTTATTCTAAATTAAGAATAAAGGTATTGAGCTTAAGATTATTATTGAAATTCTTAGATTTAATTATACTAATATAAACACATTTATGATATAGAGGTCTTAAAAGTCTTGAATGTGAGGATTGTGGTTAAGTATGAATAAGTGGATAGGAGTGGACAGTTAGCAAATGTTAATCGAATACATTCCTTGATCTTACCACCTTGGGCTATACAACGTTCTCAGATAACTCAAAGATTATACCTAACATTTAAGTGAGGGCTTAAAAAGACAATTGAGACTTTGGAATAAGAGTAAGGAGTTTATTTAAGCTTAACATAGGCTACAAGTGATTGATGATAGACTACCTTTATATTCTTCAGAGTATTGTTGATTGTTTGTGCAAGTTGACTAGAACTGCTACATAGCGTTACCCAGGTACGATTTCTCGTACTTAGCTTGTTTTGTTTTGGACCTTATGGAATGTTTTGTACGATTTCTCGTACTCAGCTTGTTGTGTTTTGGACCTTATGGAATGTTTGTACGATTTCTCGTACTCAGCTTGTTGTGTTTTGGACTCTATGGAATGTTTTGTACGATTTCTCGTACTCGATACTTTTGCTGATGGACTTTATGGATTATTTTGGAACACCGACTGACCTTGAATGGATTTCAAAATGAGACTGTTGTGACTAACTGAGCTTGATGTGACTAACTGAGCCTGTATGTGTAACTTCCTTGGTTATTGGTTCCTCCTATCTAGTTGTTTCACTAGATATTAACTGCCTAGGGTTTACGCTTCTGCACTCTGTAGGACTGAGTGTTTTGGTATTGCTCTTGTGCAGTTAATGATCTAGTGGGGTGATTGGGAATATAGGAAAATATCTGGTAGTGGTAATTCTTCCTTTGGATAATGGGTAATGTTTCAACCATGAGTCGAGTTTGATCAACCTTATTGGAAATGGATTCTTTCTATTGGATATTAGTTGTTGAGGGTTTACGCCTCTGCACTCTGTAGGACTGAGTGTTTTGGTATTGCTCTCGTGCAGTTAAATATCTAATGGGAATATGGGAAAATGTTATTCTTGGTATTGAGTATGGATTATTTCTATTAAGTGGTGCACACACTTTTCACCGATGACCGAGAACGGGTCGGTGGCAGCGGAGGTCTGCTATACCTCGTCCATCTGGACAACTAACAGCGGAGGTCTGTTTACCTCGTCCTTGTGACAACTGACAGCGGAGGTCTGTTTACCTCGTCCTTGTGACAACTGACTGGCGGTGGGGGCCATCTCTCCCAATTGGTTTATTCCACTCTTGAGTATATTTTGTTTATGGGAATCATCTTCTGAAATGGTGGAGACATAAACTGTCTACCACGGGTTATGGATATTCATGTCACTCCTAGTCCTTTGTGACTACTTGAGTCTTTCTCTTCTTGACCAGAATTGGTTCTAACATCAACAATGGATGCTTACTAACTATGTGGTGTGACTACTTAAGTGGATGACTTGGTTTGGAAGTTCTTTATCTCTATCTTTGTTTTGTTTTCTTTTCTCTTTGACTTGATTGTTTTGAAGTGCTTTATCTCTGTTTTACTTTTAAGAGTTTGTTTTCATGTTACTGTTTATTTGAAGAGTTATGTTTTATAAGTTTGTTTTTGGAGAATTGTACCAGTTCCATTCCAGGGAACTGACTCACCCTCTCGGGGTGGGCTGCTTGGTTTCATCTTGCAGGTACAAATTGATTTACAGGTGGCCACGACGAGCATGAGTGATTGGGATGGGATTAGGTTTATGGAGAGTGAATGTGTTTTCATATTGTTAGTTTATGTTAAGTTTTCTCGAAGTTCAGACCGTAACTTAGTTGATTGTAATGGTTGTAATTGGTGATGTTGGTACCGGGTGTTTGGAGCCCGATGGTCTGTAGCACACCTTTAGTTTATTTTCCGTTGTTGTTTTATTATTATAGGGGTGTTACAGAAAGTGGTATCAGAGCGTAGTTACGCTCTGAACCCGAGAAAACAAGCCGAGTGAAATACTTAGATTATAGGTGCACTTAAAACGGGGGAATTGGGGTAGAATTGGGAAGTGAGGATTCCAGTAAGGCACGACTCCTAACCCTTCTTAGATTAGTGAATGATTTCTTTATACATTTTTCTTTTTATGAATGTCTGTAGAGAATGGTGTGCTGTCGTTCTGTTTGAACATTAAACTACGGTAGAAATATAGGTTGGAATATAATCTATTAAGTACGATAAGATTTTGGTTGGGATAAATCGTATATTAAGCTATTTTCTTTCAAAAGCATGCTTATGGAGAATACATTGCTAAAATACAATCCTTTAAAAGCTGGTAAATATTCCTAGAATTCTAAGGAATACTTTTGGTGGAAAACAGTATACAAATAGATCTTTGAATAACTAAGTTAGTATTGACATTATATACAAGTGCTTCAACTCCTTTAAAGTTTGGAAATAAATTTCAAGAATTACTAGGTACAAATTGTTACCTAAAGATAATGTTTAAATCTTAAGTCTAGAAAATTATTAAGCTAACAAGAACTAGTAGCGTATTAGAAAGATCAACATCTGAACTTTTAAAACACATTAAAACTCTATGTTAACTTTAGAAAGAAAACACAAAACCTAACACCTAACACCCTACGGGAAGTGCCTGGTGCGACGAACTCCTAGGCTGAAAGTAGTGGGGGTGCACACCCACTTCTGGAAGTTTAGGGGCTAGACAAGCCCTGTCATCTAACCGTATATAATCTTCTACGCATGTGATGGATTGTGTTGAACTTGAGGGGAAGTGGTGGTAAGACGTTACCATCATGAAATCTTGAGCTAGGCATATTTCATTCCTAACCACAATGAACAAATCAAAATTTGTATCTTAAGATCCGGTATTAAAACTCATAAATGTAAAGGGTTTATTGAGTTAAATCTTTGGTGAAAATACCTATATATGGAGGAAGAGGATTAAGTTTGGGTACTCCATGATACAACATCTACCCCTGGTTGAATATAAAAAAAAAATTGAGAGTTACTTAAAGATTGAAAATTCTCATGTTTACTTGGAAGTTTAACATTATACATGTATAAAGTTTAAAAGACACACTAAGAGTGATATTTACCAAAAGTCACCATTGTCTAAGAGAGTACTAAGATTTAATAATCAGAAGAATACTTACATGGAACAAAATTTATTTTATAAAGTTTTAACATATGGTTGGCTAACAAACCCTTGAAGATTTTTGAAAGATTATCTAGGATTATTAAATGGTCTGAAATATTATTTTAAACTACTCAAGTATGTTACACCTGAGTTATAGCTTGTTAATTTAATTGATTTGATAAAATGAACATATAATGGACATATAATTCGTATCAGTCATTAAATGAATGGATAATAATCATAAGATAAAATTTTATAACCACCAAGGAAATACAAATACATAACAATCAAGAGATACAGATATATGTAATCCTCATAGATAAAATCAACGGTGCAATAAAATTCACAACAAAGCTGGTTCATAAGGTGTTGAATTCTTTGATTGTGCCGTTAGTAGCGGTATGAGGGCGTACCTTAGCTCTTTTAAGGGGGATATGCTGGCATACTCCTCCTTCGTTATTTCATCCGGATTATGCCTCGTTGCATTGTTAGTAAAAGGAGAACAGTATTAGCAGAATGAGAGGTGTTTGTATGTGCTTGGTTTTTACATTATGACTCAGTTATGACTCAGTATGTGACTTTTGGATTTTCACCATGCTATGTCTTGGTATATCTTGGTTCGTTTTGATTTTGAGTAATCTCGAGTGGAATGTTGTTATGGAAATGGATGGAAATAAAGGATTGGATTGGTATGGAATTTCATTGGAATTATTATTGTCTTAGCACACCCGAAGCGGTGGGAGTGCTTATTAGTTGATTTTTAAACTTCGAGGTGAAGTTTCTTTTAAGGGGGATATACTGAAATACCCCTAAATTAATTTAAATTAATTTAGGGGATTTCTTTCATTAAACCTTTAATTATACTATTAAGTATTAAATTATTATATGGAATTATGAATGTTAAATTAGTATAAGGAATTATGAATATTAAATTATTGTATGGAATTATGAGTATTAATATTATATGGAATTATGGAAATTATTTTAGGGGATTCCTCCTATTTAACTCTAAAGAATACAATTAACTATTTAATTATTATATATCATTATATAGTATTATGAATTTAATAACAAGATTTATAAGTCAATAAATCTTGGAAAAATTCCTAGACACTCCAATTATATTATAAAGATTTTAGAAATATTGGGAGCATTGATTTGGAACATAAAAGTCAATATAAAATCCTAGAAACCTTAAAGCTTATTAAGCCTTGTTAGGGTTGACTTTTGAGAATGGTCAAACTAGCATATGAAACCTATACCAATAAAAAGGTTATGGAAAACCATGAAGATCTATAAAAAGAACGTCAAAAACGGATCATCCTAGCCAAAGTTATGCTAGATTGAAGTTTAGAGTCAAAATTTTGAAACCTGACACGTGTCTATCAGTCACAGACCGCCCACACTTAGCTTAAAAATCGGAACTTCCAGCAGTGATTTTACCCTAACTTTATACGGCTATATCTCACTCATCTCTCAATATTTTTCAATTCCGTCTTCTCCATTCTCTTCTCCTACAATTCCTCTTTGCAACCATAACTCATACATAACCTACATCATTCTACATCGACGGGAAAATCGATCTAAAGTTGCCTCCTTGCGAATTCGTAACCCAGAATTCCAGTTTTTACTGAAATCAGGTAAACTTCGTCTCGTCATAACTTCTTCATTTCTCATCAAAATTTCGTGTTCTTTAGCTTGTTTTGAAGATCTCAAATCTCTACAACTTTCATGTTAATGACCAAGGCTGATTCGTAACCAGTAGGGAGAGCGAGTCGTCTAAAGTTACCTACTCGATCACGTCGGTTTTTGCCCAGAATATTTCCAGAAACGACATGGTAAACTCAGATCTTTGTGGATCTATAATTTTCTCCCTAGTTATTCTTTCTCCATGATTATTCCACCAATGTTTAGAGTTACATGTATTCTTTAAAATGACGTAGGTGTCATGGATTGAATCCATCTCAGTTATCCCGAGTTGATCCGCGAAGTTGCCTACTTGAACAACACATAAAATACTAGTTTTCCAGAAAAACGAGTTCGAATTGCCTTGCCGGCGCATCTCCGGTACGATTCCGACCAAATTATACCTATAATGCTACTTGTTTTTGCATTCCCGTTCATAACCCTCTATCAATTTAACCAATTACGCAATAAATTGAGAGAATTTGGCAAATCGAATTCGAAACCGGAAAAGAAAACCTAACTTCGAAACAGAAATCGAAACCCGATGAATAATGCATTATAATTGGGGAAATTGGTATCATTAGAACCGAAATTTGATTTCGAAACCATAGAAACAAGAATCACTCGATTTCGTTCTGTAGATTGGGAGATATTGTCGATTTAGTACTCGACTTCGATTTTGGATTTGATGAAGAACTGGGGCTTCAGCGTCCGTCCGATCTGGACTTAAGGAAATGGACGGCCAAGATTAGATCGTGGATAATAAAGATGTTTTAAGTTATAATGATTCAGAATTTAACTCTAACTTGTTGAATTAATTTAAATATCTTCCCGAAGGTATTTTGACATGAAATTTAACCATAGATTCCTTATTAAATATAGTTTATTTTGATGTAAATTAATAAGGTTTTGGAGTTTTTAAACATAAGTTATGATTTTTTCAATTTACGGGTTTTCTGGAATTATTTGGCTAAATTAAAAAGATATTTTTATGAAATAAAAATTTTATATATGTCTAAAATGTTATAGTTACTGTTATTAAATTTGGGAATTTTTGGGCAATGGTAAAAGGTTTTAAAATTTGTGTTTGTGAGTTTTTCATAAGAATAACTTATAATATATGGTTTTTTATGTAACCAAAAATTAAAGTATGGTTTGTTAATGAAATTTTTAAGCTGGGGAAAATATGGGAAACTAAATTAACATTTTATAACAGTAAGTTTATAAATGTTTTGGTATTAGCTTTTAAGAGAAGTGAAATTATTTACATATATGTATATATACTTATTTAAGTAGAAACTTATGCTAAATCAAGGAATCTAATTATTTTACGTTTTACTTATTATATTATACGGGAGTTAATATTTTTAATTAAAACTAAGGAAAATATGTATATAATATAATTAATTACATATATATGAAAAGGAATAAAAGTAACTAAGGTTAAATCAAGGAACTAAATTAATCTACATTTATATTAATTATATAATATGGTAGTTAATAGACTTAATTGAAACTAGGGAAATACTTTATTTTATAAACCATATTTTGGATGTAGATATGAGTAAAAGTTAATATAAATAATTAAATGCAGTAAAACTACATAAAGAATGTCTTGAATAAATCCTGGTTTACATATATGATAAATAAATAAATAAAAGACATAAAATAGCTTATAGCAAATGGAATATGAAGGAATTAATAAGTTAAACTAAACCTAACATACTATACTATTAAAAGAATATTATATGAGGTAGTTGAAGTGTGGTTATGAAATTGAGCTTAAAGAGTTATCTTGGATTTCTAAGATTTATATAAACCATATTAGAATACATGTGTAATATTATTTGTCAAAGACCATAATGTAAATCTATAATTTGGTTAGGTAATTAATAAGTTGGGACTTAGGAATATTTGTAATTAGATTTTACACAAATATAACTTACTATATAATTAATGAATAAATGTAATACTTTTACATCTAAATGTTCTTAATATATAAACAATAATAAATAAATAAAATACTTTTACATCTAAATGTGAGGTGGATTAGTAAGTCTAGATTTAATCATTTCTTAACATTTATGGTATTGGAATATAACTTAATGTTTTAAGATAAAATCATTAAAAGGGTTATGATATAAAACTATATTAAACTATGATTTGGAAATTTATCTAAATAATAATCCTTAAGTTTCCTGGCATTAGATAAGCCATATGAAATACATTTATTACCAATACTTAGGATGTGAGTTTACAATTAAGTGAGGTATTTAGTAGTTAGAATTTATAGAAGGTTTATAAATAGGAATTTGATACTTAAAACCTTTGAACCTTTTTATTAGATAAAGCTAAGTTACATAAGATATTATATTGATATACTTTACGGTAATGGGAAGTAATGATGGGTTATTTGAATATAAAATAAGAGAATTTTCATAGTAGATTATCTTATTAAATAATTAACAATTTCACTTACGAACCCGAATTTGATTCTTTGATAAATTCTACTCTATGTAGATATATTGTCCATCCTAAATACAATAAAGGAAATTTATTTATTAGGTTATTCCTTTGAAACCTTAGGTTTTGTAAAACAATTTAAAACGTATTTAAGGCTTAAGTTTAATGAAGTTTAGTACAAAGGATTATGCATAGTCTATAGAGAGATTGTGTGTAAAAATAAAACATTTAGGAAATTAAATGTAAGTAAGGATACATAAAAGGTTATACCAAACACTTTATTGTATAGGTAATAATAAACATATAATATACCTTGTGAATACTAAATGTAAGATTAATTCGTTAAATCTAAGTTAACTATAGTATAGTTATTCAGGATGAGAAGCAATTTAACATCTTATGACAAGTTTACTAGATGGTTGTAATTAAAAGTCATTCTGAACTAAGGATATGATATTTGAGTTTAGTGGATCAACTAAGCTATAATAAAATGTATCTACAACACTATGATTCCAATATACAAGATGTAGATCTTAATTAAGTTAAGGGAAAGACTTAATCATAACGGGTTATCTAGTAGATATTGTTTGAATACATAATCTTTACATTGTGGGATAGTAGTATAGTATTCTGAGATGAGTCCATCGTAGGTTATAATACAATGTTTATTCTAAATTAAGAATAAATGTATTGAGCTTAAGATTATTATTGAAATTCTTAGATTTAATTATATAATATAAACACATTTATGATATAGAGGTCTCAAAAGTCTTGAATGTGAGGATTGTGGTTAAGTATGAATAAAGTGGATAGGAGTGGACAGTTAGCAAATGTTAATCGAATACATTCCTTGATCTTACCACCTTGGGCTATACAACGTTCTCAGATAACTCAAAGATTATACCTAACATTTAAGTGAGGGCTTAAAAGACAATTGAGACTTTGG
Source organism: Limonium bicolor (assembly GCA_023374045.1). Classification (NCBI taxonomy): domain Eukaryota; kingdom Viridiplantae; phylum Streptophyta; class Magnoliopsida; order Caryophyllales; family Plumbaginaceae; genus Limonium; species Limonium bicolor. The sequence goes on from CM041780.1 coordinate 312,680,230, forward strand.
AATAAGAGTAAGGAGTTTATTTAAGCTTAACATAGGCTACAAGTGATTGATGATAGACTACCTTTAATATTCTTCAGAGTATGTTGATTGTTTGTGCAAGTTGACTAGAACTGCTACAGCGTTACCCAGGTACGATTTCTCGTACTTAGCTTGTTTTGTTTTGGACCTTATGGAATGTTTTGTACGATTTCTCGTACTCAGCTTGTTGTGTTTTGGACCTTATGGAATGTTTTGTACGATTTCTCGTACTCAGCTTGTTGTGTTTTGGACTCTATGGAATGTTTTGTACGATTTCTCGTACTCGATACTTTTGCTGATGGACTTTATGGAATATTTTGGAACACCGACTGATCTTGAATGGATTTCAAAATGAGACTGTTGTGTGACTAACTGAGCTTGATGTGACTAACTGAGCCTGTATGTGTAACTTCCTTGGTTATTGGTTCCTCCTATCTAGTTGTTTCACTAGATATTAACTGCCTAGGGTTTACGCTTCTGCACTCTGTAGGACTGAGTGTTTGGTATTGCTCTTGTGCAGTTAATGATCTAGTGGGGTGATTGGGAATATAGGAAAATATCTGGTAGTGGTAATTCTTCCTTTGGATAATGGGTAATGTTTCAACCATGAGTCGAGTTTGATCAGCCTTATTGGAAATGGATTCTTTCTATTGGATATTAGTTGTTGAGGGTTTACGCCTCTGCACTCTGTAGGACTGAGTGTTTTGGTATTGCTCTCGTGCAGTTAAATATCTAATGGGAATATGGGAAAATGTTATTCTTGGTATTGAGTATGGATTATTTCTATTAAGTGGTGCACACACTTTTCACCGATGACCGAGAACGGGTCGGTGGCAGCGGAGGTCTGCTATACCTCGTCCATCTGGACAACTGACAGCGGAGGTCTGTTTACCTCGTCCTTGTGACAACTGACAGCGGAGGTCTGTTTACCTCGTCCTTGTGACAACTGACTGGCGGTGGGGGCCATCTCTCCCAATTGGTTTATTCCACTCTTGAGTATATTTTGTTTATGGGAATCATCTTCTGAAATGGTGGAGACATAAACTGTCTACCACGGGTTATGGATATTCATGTCACTCCTAGTCCTTTGTGACTACTTGAGTCTTTCTCTTCTTGACCAGAATTGGTTCTAACATCAACAATGGATGCTTACTAACTATGTGGTGTGACTACTTAAGTGGATGACTTGGTTTGGAAGTTCTTTATCTCTATCTTTGTTTTGTTTTCTTTTCTCTTTGACTTGATTGTTTTGAAGTGCTTTATCTCTGTTTTACTTTTAAGAGTTTGTTTTCATGTTACTATTTATTTTGAAGAGTTATGTTTTATAAGTTTGTTTTTGGAGAATTGTACCAGTTCCATTCCAGGGAACTGACTCACCCCTCTCGGGGTGGGCTGCTTGGTTTCATCTTGCAGGTACAAATTGATTTACAGGTGGCCACGACGAGCATGAGTGATTGGGATGGGATTAGGTTTATGGAGAGTGAATGTGTTTCATTATTGTTATGTTTATGTTAAGTTTTCTCGAAGTTCAGACCGTAACTTAGTTGATTGTAATGGTTGTAATTGGTGATGTTGGTACCGGGTGTTTGGAGCCCGATGGTCTGTAGCACCTTTAGTTTATTTTCCGCTGTTGTTTTATTATTATAGGGGTGTTACACGTGCACACAATCCGATTCGTGCATTTATCTTGTTAGGTGATCACACAATCTAACAAGCACACAAATCGGGGTAAAAGAGAGATTATAGAGAGAGGGATAAATATATTAATATAGGATGACTAAGTTATAAAAACTGATGGTTTGTAAAGAAAAATGATGAATTGATAAGTAATAAGTCAATAATGATAGATTTGATAAAAGGCTAATAAAAAAATTATTATTAAATGTTTAAATGTGTAACACCCCAACCGCTAATCCTTCCATTATCCTCTAATCACTCCCATACTTACCTTACTCGCAGCGGAATACTTACTTACTCCCGGCGGGTGATACAACGCCGTTAACCATCCAATGGTTAACAAGGCTAATACTACTTACCGTGTCGGTCTGATGAGTAGAATAAACCAAGTACATACTACTTACTTTACAATACCAAATACTTACTTACATTTGATTACCGAGTATACTGAATATATGAATTACATTCCACGACTACTTCCCAAAAATGAAGAGTTTATACATCCTCTCCTTACTATCCAATCAAGAATTCAATATCCCAAGAGGTGTACCACATGGTACACCGGCTACTCAAAATGGCCTAGCCGTGTACAACTCGGTACACTATCCCAGTCCTACTGCTACATCCCAAAAGAGAATCACATCACGTCCTTACCCTACCGTCACGCCTCGCGGGTACCTGTGGAGTAAAAACATTCCCCCGAGGGGGTCAGCTTACGCTGAATATGATAACCGCATACCCCGCGTACTAGCGAGGGTACGCCAACTAATTGGTCGAATACATGCGGTTCGTTTCATTCATACATACATACATACTTCATACAATACAATTCAATACATTCATTTCACAAAGCATACATACATACAATACATACAAGGAAGACAATTCAAGTCAACCGTTCATACTTACCCATACTCACCGCATTACGGGGATACAATTCTCCAATACATACAAAGGTCTTGTTAGCCTCATTACACACCCGGGTTAATCGGGTGTTCAATACTCTTTTACTCCGGGTCAATGACTTACAATAGTCAAGACCAATACAATACAATACTTACTTCTTACATACTTTACTTCCAGTTAAGTCGGTATGACCTCCGGGCAGGGATTACTACATCCCACCACCGGGCTTTAGGGTGGCCCACTAATCTAGGATGCTACCCATTCAAGGGAATTGGTCCATGGAAAAGATTATAGCCAGGATTCGGATCCAACCTCTTGTGTTTCCTTATCCTCACGCGTGGCTGAAACTATATCGGACTTCTACTCATTCCATTTTACTAATTACTCAAGTTAGGAGTCAGAATGTTAGGAATTAGTAGAAGTCAGTACTTCATTTCCATACATACATACGATACACAAGTACACAATACTTACACATACTTCTCATTTCCATTCATTCATTTCATGAATTATACAAACTAATTGTTCAAGAAGATACAACAAGAACAACATAGTTCAAACACAGTTAAGTGCAATATAAGTCCGATTTGTGCATTTATCTTATTGGTGATCACCTAAGCACACAAATCGGGGTAACCAAGTTAGGATACAGGGCATGAAGAAATCATACCGTTCACCGCCGTACTCGTACTACCGGTTCCTTCGATGTTCAACTATTTGATCCTATATACATGAAGTTGTACGATTAATGATCTATGATTGATCTAACTTACTCCTTCATTGATACTTTTAACATTTACTTACTACTTCATTACTTTCTTGCTTGGTTACAAAACCATTATTTTCTTTACTACTTCTTAAACTTGTTTCCTTACTCATGTACTTACTTTCTTACTCTTACTACTTCATTAATGGTGTATATTACTACATATATATGCTTACATGTGTATAGGCATATATACAACATACATATGATTACTACAGTCATATTATAAAAACATTTTTTTTTGTCTATGTTTGGGCCGTCCGACCCACCGTCCGACCCAACATCTGGGTCGGACCATTCCAGTAAGTTTTCGTTCTCTGAAATTCATCCGTCCGACCCAGCACTGTTCTGTCCGACCCATACACCTCTGGGTTGGACCACTCCAGAAAGTTTCGGTTCTGTTGCCCAAGCTATGTCAGACCCATGTCCGACCCAACCTCTGGGTCGGACGAAGTCAGAAATTTCGGCACACAAAAATTTTGCCTGTCCGACCCATGTCCGACTCACGGCCCTGGGTCGGACCATTCCAGAAGGTTTTATTCTCGTTACTCAAGCCTTGTCCGACCCAGCGTCCGATCCAGGCTGTGGGTCGGACAGTAGCAGAACACTGCTACAGGCTTTGTTTTTCAATTCCTTTCTTACCCATCTCTTCCCCAATCTCCCTACATGTAATCCCACATGATATAATGCCATTTAGGCCTCCTAAAATACCTTAATCCATTCTCCAAATACATTACTCAATCCTAGTTATACTTACACATTTTTCCTCCTTTCATTTCAACACTTATACTAGTTTCCTCACACTAATGCTACAGATTTTGGTTTTCCACATTATGCTACAGATTTTTAACCTATCCTTTATCCTTCATTACTCTCTTAACTAATGCTACTCTTAGCATCTTAAATACACTAGTTCACTTCTAGTTACATCCCATTAACCAACTCTTTTCCAAATCTGTTTCAAGACATTAAACTACTCCCATTGCACTCTCCATATACACCTAGTCACTACCTAGGTTGTTTTCTCATCTTGACCACTCAAGTCCTCAAATTCCTAGATAAAATTTGACATAGTCTCCCCTATATTTTAACATTCTCCACCCATTATTTCAGCTCATATATTCATATTCTCACCACCTGTTTACACAACACTTCTTATTCACATTCAACACTACTACAACAACATAAATTCCTGCACATACTCAATCAATACCCAATGTTTTCCCAAGCTTTTAAACTC
>CM041780.1:312685336-312782903 GCA_023374045.1 Limonium bicolor
TCTCACACAAGAAGTAAAATTGGAAACAGGTAGAGCATGATCAACAACACACCGCACTCACTTCACAATGGTTATCATTTCAGCAGAAACAACTCTAAAGGCTAATTTTGGTTAGGATAGAATACCGGTAACAAGATGATGATTATTACCGATTGGGACCAGTTTCCAGATTTGAAACAGATACAACCATGTTTGTCTGATGTGGTGCCAAAATGAGAAATAACAAGTAGAATGTCAGAAGAAGTCTACCAGGCACCATGATGAAGATAACAGAGTTCCTGTAAGTGAGCTAAGACGCCAAAAGCAAACAAACAAGCAACACAAATCGATCAGACAAAGGGAAATTAGAAAGAAATTGAAACCGTAAAGGTAAACCAAGCCTTAAACACGACATGCCGAAATCCACGGTGGTCATGAGCTTGCTTCGGACATATACGCTTCAGGAGGACATGACCCGTGTTGCATCAAATTCAAGTACAGGTGAGCGACACGCAGAGGAGAGCAGATCCTTAACATGAGACGCTACATGGGGGATTTCTTCTATTTTAGTGTCGGATGAAAGCGGTAACCAAGATTAGAGGTGGACGAGCTTTCATAAGAGAATTCGGGTGTCTCTGTTTCGGGTTCGGGGCGCCAGTTTTCTCGATTCTCCAACGCGGGTTCTATCCTCTAGAGAGGAGGAGAATGAATGTCCCTGATTTGCAATCTTGAATATGGTCTCAGGGTAGTAGATTCTTGATGTTGTCCTCACGGGATGGAAAGAAGTTCGTCGGGGACGTTTGTTGAGTGAAACTTTCCTCCAGGTCGAGCGATTCTGGAGGGCCCGGGAATAGAGCGAACGGGAAAAACGAATGGAAACCACCATCTCTGTGTATTGAGCTTGAGCTTAAGTTCGAACGAGAAAGCCTCCATGAAATGACAAAGAGCTTACGAGATACGAAGGAAATTGTGGAAGATGAGGAAACTTGAGATGTAGATCAGAGGGATGGGGCGGTGGCGATAAAAGGATGAATGGCGGCGATTGGAGTTTTTGGATCGAGAGGAGGAAGGAGATGAATGAATCAGAAAATCTGGGACAGAAAAAATATATCGATGAAGTAGATGATCCCGAGGTGGCGGCTACGAAGATAATTCTCCTCGAATGCCCCGTTACTGTAGGTTTTATTGGTGTCCTTTTATAAGACGCTGGCTTTGAAAAAAGGACTAGGGTTTTGTTTTCTTTTAGTCGTGGGCTTTGTTTGACTGGGTCTAAGGCCATGTTTGACCGGAATGAAAAGAAACAGGCATGGGGCGCGTTTGGGGCCAGGCTGAGTGAAGATCAGGATGAGCTACTGGGCCATGTTGGTTTGGTCGGATAAGGTAATGAAGCAGGAAAATAAAAATTCAAGGGCGGGCGTATGTAAGGATTCGAACCCAAGTTGTCTTGCATATTTACAGCCCACACTAACCAACTCAACTCCAGACTGAACTTGATTGTAAAACGTGGGAAATAATAATAAATCCGTAATTCAACCTGAATGTACTTGAAACGCAAGGTAAACGAAGAGATTATATCAATAAAAAAATGAAGTGTTTTCTTTAGAAAAGTCAAGGAATAATGGGATGTAGATAAAAAATGAAACATCAAGTTTTAAATAAGTGAAATAAAAGAATAATAAGTACATGAAATAATGAACTCGTACTAGTATGATGGAAATGAAAATACAAGTTGTGAGCCTCGATTTTAAACCCTATCCTATGTGGATTAAGTTGATTGGGATCTAGTCGGGTTTAGGTCCACTTATAACCTAAGATTAATAACTATGTTATAAAACAATAATTATTAAAACCTAAGCTAGCTCACTGGAACCTATTATGAGTCGCCACCTAATTTTAACCTAGATCAAATTAGGAAAGGAGAGTTCGGGTTCGGGGGCTTGATATTCGACTTAATTAGGGTTCAATTACTTTCATTACCCCTAGAAGTCGTTTCTCCTCTACTTAGTTTAATTACGGCTTATTACGAGTCGTTTTAAACCTAAGTGCGCGCTTCTGTTTTTTTTTATTTTTTAACGTTTTTTGACAGAAAATTAAAGTGGAAATTAAAATACCTAAGCTAGGGTTTCGGAGGCAGAATTAGGTCAAATTTTGCTTACGTCCGTAGCCACGGACCAAACGTCCGAGACCACGGACCCCAGTTAACCTAAATATACAGAAAAGTCGAAATTAAAGGAAAACAAAAATTTGCAAAGTCCGGGGCCACGGACAGGATGTCCGTGGGCCCGGACATTATTAGAAAAACCTAAATTTTGAATTTTTAAAATCCCGCCGCCGTCCGTGGGTGTCCGTGGTCTCGGACAACGCGTCCGAGGTCCCGGACCATAGGTCCGAGGTCACGGACCACCCACGGACAGGGGTTTTCAGAAGGTTCCCGAGGGTGTTTTGAGCTCAAATTTTATGGGTGTGTAGCCTGAAAGATGTACAAGACGTTAGTAATTGAAAGTGTTCAATTTGAATTCGAATTAGGCACGAAACTTAGCAAACAGTTATCTGACAGAGGCTTAAACAAACAGCAATACAGAAACCTACGAAGGTTAGTTTGAGCCCAAATTTTGAGGCAAGACAGATAATACCGTGGTGAATCAGGGAAGTGGAGTTTCTACCTGCTTTACCTTCGGATTCACAACGTTTCTTCACACCGGGACTCGTCGAGTGCTCCGTTGATGGCAGACCCGAGAGGATTTCGACCCAAGCTTCTGGTTGTTGGTTGTTCTTGCTGTTCTTCACGTTTTAGAGGTGTTTTTGTGAGGTTTTGATGATTATGGTGCTTTGGGGATTGGAAAACGTGTTTAGATGGTGATTTCGGAGGATTTTTGGTATGATTTGGGTGGCCGGGTGTTGGAAAACGTGAGAGAGAGAGAGGAGGCCGCCTCTTCTGACTCTCTAGGGTTCTTGAGTATGTGAGGTTCTGCCTTTATCCAAAAACCTATCCCCTTATATAGACTTCCTTAAAGATAAAGAGAATCTAGTAAAAGTAAGATTTTTCGATATTTTAACTAAGCAACTTCCCAAAGGAATTTTGCCATGAAATTTTAACCACATGTCAAGGATGGATATTATGAATTTTCTGAGGTGGAAACGAATTTTTTAAATGCTGGAGCATTTTTAAATTGAATTTCCCGTCAGGTTCAGTCAGAAATTGCTAGAAAATTATTGGAAATTCGAAAAATCAAAATTCCAACGCCATTATGCTTAAAATGTCATCCTCTATCATGGGTTAAAATATCAAAGCATTTCGAGCTGATTTGGGCACCCTTTGGAGGAGAGAGAAAGCCTATAGGGGTCTTAGGAGCCCTAAAGATTACCAAAACGCCCCTGACAATGACGAAACTGCTCCTCAGGCCCTGGAACACGCCGATCGAGCCGGAATCCCTCATTACCCGATTAAATATCCCTCACGACACCAAAACCTTGCAGACCCTAACCAGGGGGGTCAAAATTTTGGGTATAACAGATTGCCCCCCGTCAACTGGACTTTGTAACGAATGTGAAAAGTCTGGTTGATGCTTGAGTGGTGCCCCAAATTTTGGACCCCACAGAATCCTCCACGCTGTATGAAACCAGGTTAACGATGCCCAGCTACTCGAAGGCGCTAACTTCCAGAGCTACAAAGCATTGTCGAGCTATTCTGAGGCGCTGACTACCTAAAATACAAAGCATTGTCGAGCTATTCTAAGGCGCTGACTACCTAAAATGATGAAAATGATGTCAAGCTATTCTAAGGCGTTGACTACCTGAAATGATGAAAATGATGTCAAGCTATTCTAAGGCGTTGACTACCTGAAATGATGAAAATGATGTCAAGCTATTCTAAGGCGTTGACTACCTGAAATGATGAAAATGATGTCAAGCTATTCTAAGGCGCTGACTACCTGAAATGATGAAAATGATGTCAAGCTATTCTAAGGCGCTGACTACCTAAAGTGGTGAAAATGTTGTCAAATGCAAGAATGCTGAAATGCTAATGATGCAAATGATGCTGATGCTGGTGATAATGCCGATGGTGTTGATGATGTTGAAGATGTTGATGATGCTGATGATGCTCGGATGCTTCTGGGGGACCGAAACCCATGCCGATGCTCCTGGCTGGACCCAATGTGGACTTATTGCCATCGCCCCCAAGCCGGTGTGCAGGGATAACTCCTGGTAAAAACCCTGGGGACTTATTGCCTTTGCCCACCATTCGTTGATCCCAAAAATAAGTTGACATCACAAAAGGAGGATTTATTGCCATCACCTCGCCAACTTTCTGTCGCCAGGTCTTATGACGCGCCTGGGTAATGCAGCTAGGTCTTATGACGAGCCATATGAATGAGATGAATGCAATGTGTTTGATGAGAGTGGGTAAGCTAAAAGGTAATGCCAGGTCTTACTTCGAGCCTAAGGGAATGCAACTAGGTCTTATGACGAGCCTAAAGGGAGGTTCTAGGTCTTATGACGAGCCTAAAGGTTGGAACTAGGTCTTATGACGAGCCTAAAGGTTGGATCTAGGTCTTATGATGAGCCTAAAGGGTAGTTCTAGGTCTTATGACGAGCCTAAAGGTTGGATCTAGGTCTTATGACGAGCCTAAGGGGTAGTTCTAGGTCTTATGACGAGCCTAAAGGTTGGATCTAGGTCTTATGACGAGCCTAAAGGGTAGTTCTAGGTCTTATGACGAGCCTAAAGATTGGATCTAGGTCTTATGACGAGCCTAAAGGATGGTTCTAGGTCTTATGACGGGCCTAAAGATGAATCTAAGTGAACGTGAGTAAGATGTATGATGGGTCTAAACAGATGTAGAAGGATTAGGGTTTATGTCAAACCTGGAACGGTGGGGCTCAAGACGGGCCTGCGGGTGTTTGAGTTGTGAAGGTAGGGCTTAGGACGGGCCTGCAGATGTCTGAGTGTGAAGGTAGGACGGGCCTGAGGGAATTTGATGTGGAGGTAGGGCTTAGGACGGGCCTGTAGAAATTTGATGTGGAGGTAGGGCTTAGGACGGGCCTGAGTGATATGAGGAGGGTTTGATCCTTTGGATTTTGGATTTTTGGGACTCAATCAGTGTCATCGTTGCAATTGTTGGGACCAACAATTGCCCCCAGTATTTTTCCTTAAGGCAATCCGAGTTTTTTAGGATTTTATGGCAATCGGTCGGAACGATCGATTGCCCCCAGTATTTTCTTTGATTAACTGCACAAAACAAGTCTCACTCTCACAAGGTCAGGGTTATCTCGATGTGGTGCTTTCTATCTACACTCAAAGTATTTGATGCTTGTTCTCTTCCTTCTGGTCAAAAACATCTCAACCGTTGAATTTGACATTTGTTAGATTTACGCGTTCAACCTGTTACTTTCACGTGATTGGATACACAACCACTAGGTCGGAAGTCTTTTGAGCTTATAACGTGGCCATGGGGTGTGATGAATGACAATAGGACAATGGAGGAATGTTTAGGATATGTGGAGCTATAGGGGTGACCAAAGCTGCAACTTGCACCGTCTCTCGGACTCGTCTTCTTGCCTTGAAGTCGTTTGGCTACTTCGTGATGATTTCGCTTGTGAACCTGGGACTTGGAACTTTGGGTTGTTCCTTGCACCTTCTTTCTCTTCCGATTTGGGTTTCTTGAGGCTTTTCAGGTTTGCCTTTCTTTGAATTTTCCTTTCCCTCGGGGTCTTGTGTTTCCCGGTTTTGAACTTTGAGAGCTGTTTTGATGCTAGCTCATTTGGATCCTGTGTCACTTTGGGACCATTTACGGATCGCTTTGTCATGCTGGTAGCGGTTTTGCTTTTGGACTTGTGAAGTTGTTGTTCGGAAGTCGGGCTCCTCGCTTCCTTTGGTCACCGGGTCGGTTATTCATCATTGGTTGGCTTGTTTGTGGAGTTTGTAGTGTCGTAAAAGATGAGTACATGAAAAGCTCAGCGGGGGTGCCTAGGGTTAATGTCAGGGTTCACAAGCTTTTGGCTGTGTGGTGCTGTACCTAGGTGCTTCGTCATCCCTAATAGTTGTGCGTCCGTTCTTTGTTACTTTTTCACAGGTTTAAGCGTAAATTTACAGAATATCTCCTTCGATTGGAGTCATGCCGTCCACCTCACCTTTGGATGTGACCTCTCTGGAGTCGTGTAAAAATGACACGCTCTTTCGCTCTTGGTTTTACCGCTCAAGGCACTCTCGCGAAACGTTCACTCAGAGACTTGTTTGCGCATTTAAACAAAGAAATAAACATTATCGCTCCTTAACCCAGATTGCCCCCAGTATCGTTGCGGGGTTTACTTTTGACAAGCCTTTTGAATACCCAAGTTTTGTGGTGGACAATTGTGGTGAGTGGTGATGGGGCGATTGTTAAGTGATTTATTTTTCCTGTTTCAAAAACCTCTTCCAGTTTAGACTTTGGTGAAGTGACGGAGAGATAAAGTGATAGGACACATGGGTGAAATGACTTGTTTTCTACCTTGTTTTGACGGCAAAGACGCATAACTAACTTGTGATAGTGGACAACGATTTCCTATATGCAAGAGTTTTCTCGGATAACATGAAATACAACATGCAACAAGTGTCAAGGCACAAAGTCACCAAAAGAAAAACTCATGTCTGACAATACAAACGAAAAAGGACATGAAACATCTAGAGAAAATTCAAAGTCCTAAAACTACTGCGCTGGAGGAGGTGGACGTGGGAAGACTGAATACATGTGAGCCATGAAAGCATCCATGCGACCCTCCATGCGCACCTGCCTACGCTCCATGCGACCCTGGGTGATGTGGAGAGACTGGATATCCCTCTGCAAGCTCTCAAGTGTGGCTGGCTGTGGTGGCGGAGCGGGTAAGGCGTAGTATGAGGAAAGTGGTACAGGGTACTCAGTACCCATGTAACTCGGTCCCTCACCCTGGTAGGTGTGTCCTCCTGACGGGTCCTCGTGGTGTGGGATGTCCTCAGGCTCTGGTGCCTGCTGCCTCTGCCTGGGCCGGACTGGTCTCTGAGAGAAGACTCTGGCCTGCTGCGGGAAAGCCCAACCCTGATCGGCTGAGTAGCCAAGGGACCTCAGCATCTCCATGGTGTAGGTGGGATACAAAGGCTCCCAATCATCACTCCCCATCGGGACCCGCGCGCACTCGCATAGCCACTGAATGAAACTCGGGTAAACCAAAGCGTGGCGACCAGCCCGGGCTGCTATCATCAGGTGGTCTCTCATCAGGACAGACAGCGGGATCAAGCCCTCCTCTGAGTCGGGTGGATGCTGAATGTACTCATGAGGAAGCAGTAGCGAGCGGAGACGTCGTTACGCGCTTTCGGTAGCACATTACGAGACAGGACCTCCAATAACACCCTATCAAGAGCGGTAGGTAAAGCGGAGGGGAGGATCACCTGCTTCCTTGGCTGATCCCTCGTAGAAGAACGAACGCGCTCTGATAGAGTCGAGTGCTGCAGATAGAACTGGCGTGCCTCGCTCTCCAAGGCTGCAATCGTCTCTAGTCCCCTGTGCTCAGGGTCACTAGGATGCAAGCCGTAAAAATGCACAAAGTCGTCCAAACCCACAGCAATGTGCTGACCCCGTACATAGGATACCACAGCCCCGGTATCGTCCTGGTCCAAGTTAGCATAGAACTCTATCACTAACTCCGAACATAGCTCTTCGGGCAGTAAGCAACCCCACCCAGTGGAGGTGCTGAAGTAGGTGGTCGAGGTCGAAAGTGGCGATCACGTCATCGCCGAAGAGACGCTCCTGCTGGATAGAAATATCCTGATTCTCATAGAACCAGCGCCTGCTGAGCTCCTCTGAAACGGGTATGGTCATAGGTAGGGGATGTCTCTCTGCGGCGCCTGCGACGTGGCTGAGAGCCTGATGCTCCAGCCTCGGCTACCCTACGAGAACTCCTACGACCTTCCATGATACGCCTGTGGATAAAGCAAAAGACATGTACTTTTATAGAAATTTCGGCAGAGTTTCCCTAATTTTTATGAATCCCGTGCCTCCAAACGCACTCCTCATCGTATAATCAGTCCTAAGATCTTCCATTCATGCCAAACTTTCATTATACCGTGGGCTAGAAACGAAGAAGCCTCATTTTGCACTTAAAACATACTAAACCGAAACGAGTGATTTTTGGTAACCTCAAACGGTTTAACTTTCCAAATCAACTTTTCACACTTTATATTGTCAAGTTAAAGTTAACCGACCATTTAGAACATAAAAAATCAAACCTCGAAAATTTGACCCGAGAACCACCATTGTCGTCTTCTTCCTAGCTCCAAATTTCATTTTTCTTCATTTCTTCACCAAAAATGGACAAATGAGTAGTCAAAATGTAGAGAAAATTTACCAAACGCAATGGTGGAAGAAGATTTTTGATTGGAAGTTGAGAGCTACACGAATCTGGTCCTCGAAGGTCCGCCCCGGACTGGACTTCGGACGCGAGTTTCTGCCCTCGTAAGTGCTCGAAATGGGGAGATCTTGATATGGAAATGCTCAGAATTGAAAGAGGGATGTTTGTGAGCAAAATGGCGGTGGAATGGAGTGATTTGGTCAAGAAACGAGTGAGATATAGAGGAGAGAAGTTAAGGGTTTGGGAATGGAGTTTGCTGGAACAAAAATGGTGAATTTGGGAGAAATCCCGATTTGAATCGGGTAGCTGAGGCTACTAATCAAAACGGCACCGTTTAGCGGTCAAACGGGCGCGCCCGAGTCAACGTCCGGGGCCACGGACAGCACGTCCGGGACCACGGACGCCCCTTTTTTTTTTCCTATTTTATTCAAATCCAGACTAGGTTGAAATAAAAGAGGTATGAAATTTCAAAAGACTTTAGAATGAGATGCGATCCGATAAATGCCTTTAAAGAAGACGGGAAACGACCCTATGAAATTTTCCGACCAGTTTCACTGCTTCTCCTTCTTCCCCTCACTCCTTCACTTTAAACGGGCTTATTTTTCTCGGGCCTAGAACTAAATTGATGTTTCAAATTGGACCGAAAGAGAGAAATCACCTAAGTCTAAACCTTTGGGCCAAAGCCCAAACGAACAATTCATCCAAACCGAACAAGGCCTTTGGGCTGCAGACAATAAAGCCGTAAATTCGGGCTGGGCTAGGTTGACGTAGGAGAAATTCCTATCAGTTTCTAGGCTGGGTAGTGGGCCGATCATACAAGCAAACAAAGCCCACACAAATTCAACATGTCCTTACTTGACGGTTAAATCAAACCTGGTATGGGTCGATCCGGAGAGGTACTTGGGGCATAGGCCCTGGTCACCTCAAAGGAATAGGGCTTGCACGCTATTCTCTTTGGGCTTCCCCACTTTTTTCACATCACTGTTAAGTGTGCGTCTACGGCGGGTCTTTGAATGACCAAACATTGGGCTTGGTAAGGGTACTGCCAGGAAAACGCTTGGGGCTAAGGCCCAGGTATTGAGGGGGTGTGGTTAGACGACACCCTCCTCTTTTCCCCCGCTTATTCACATCACCTAAAAGGTGTGAGTCCCTGACAGGGGACCCTCGAATGGGTCCCGGGTGAAATTGGTTTGCGTGGACCCTCGCTCTCATATGATGCAAGGGTGCAAAAATTAAAGTGCGCACAAAAGTAAACAAGCAGCACAGTAAAAGCCATAAATAAACAATTTCAAGTTAAGCCCTCTTTCTTAAAATCAAACAAGTTTAAAATTAAGAAGTTTGTCCCCAGCAGAGTCGCCAGTCTGTGAGCCTCGATTTTAAACCCTATCCTATGTGGATTAAGTTGATTGGGATCTAGTCGGGTTTTAGGTCCACTTATAACCTAAGATTAATAACTATGTTATAAAACAATAATTATTAAAACCTAAGCTAGCTCACTGGAACCTATTATGAGTCGCCACCTAATTTTAACCTAGATCAAATTAGGAAAGGAGAGTTCGGGTTCGGGGGCTTGATATTCGACTTAATTAGGGTTCAATTACTTTCATTACCCCTAGAAGTCGTTTTCTCCTCTACTTAGTTTAATTACGGCTTATTACGAGTCGTTTTAACCTAAGTGCGCGCTTCTGTTTTTTTTGTATTTTTTAACGTTTTTTGACAGAAAATTAAAGTGGAAATTAAAATACCTAAGCTAGGGTTTCGGAGGCAGAATTAGGTCAAATTTTGCTTACGTCCGTAGCCACGGACCAAACGTCCGAGACCACGGACCCCAGTTAACCTAAATATACAGAAAAGTCGAAATTAAAGGAAAACAAAAATTTGCAAAGTCCGGGGCCACGGACAGGATGTCCGTGGGCCCGGACATTATTAGAAAAACCTAAATTTTGAATTTTTAAAATCCCGCCGCCGTCCGTGGGTGGTCCGTGGTCTCGGACAACGCGTCCGAGGTCCCGGACCATAGGTCCGAGGTCACGGACCACCCACGGACAGGGGTTTTCAGAAGGTTCCCGAGGGTGTTTTGAGCTCAAATTTTATGGGTGTGTAGCCTGAAAGATGTACAAGACGTTAGTAATTGAAAGTGTTCAATTTGAATTCGAATTAGGCACGAAACTTAGCAAACAAGTTATCTGACAGAGGCTTAAACAAACAGCAATACAGAACCTACGAAGGTTAGTTTGAGCCCAAATTTTGAGGCAAGACAGATAATACCGTGGTGAATCAGGGAAGTGGAGTTTCTACCTGTTTACCTTCGGATTCACAACGTTTCTTCACACCGGGACTCGTCGAGTGCTCCGTTGATGGCAGACCCGAGAGGATTTCGACCCAAGCTTCTGGTTGTTGGTTGTTCTTGCTGTTCTTCACGTTTTAGAGGTGTTTTGTGAGGTTTGATGATTATTGGTGCTTTGGGGATTGGAAAACGTGTTTAGATGGTGATTTCGGAGGATTTTGGTATGATTTGGGTGGCCGGGTGTTGGAAAACGTGAGAGAGAGAGAGGAGGCCGTGCCTCTTTGACTCTCTAGGGTTCTTGAGTATGTGAGGTTCTGCCTTTATCCAAAAACCATCCCCTTATATAGACTTCCTTAAAGATAAAGAGAATCTAGTAAAAGTAAGATTTTTCGATATTTTAACTAAGCAACTTCCCAAAGGAATTTTGCCATGAAATTTTAACCACATGTCAAGGATGGATATTATGAATTTTCTGAGGTGGAAACGAATTTTTTAATGCTGGAGCATTTTTAAATTGAATTCTCGTCAGGTTCAGTCAGAAATTGCTAGAAAATTATTGGAAATTCGAAAAATCAAAATTCCAACGCCATTATGCTTAAAATGTCATCCTCTATCATGGGTTAAAATATCAAAGCATTTCGAGCTGATTTGGGCACCCTTTGGAGGAGAGAGAAAGCCTATAGGGTGGTCTTAGGAGCCCTTAAAGATTACCAAAACGCCCCTGACAATGACGAAACTGCTCCTCAGGCCCTGGAACACGCCGATCGAGCCGGAATCCCTCATACCCGAAAAATCCCTCACGACACCAAAACCTTGCAGACCCTAACCAGGGGGTCAAAATTTTGGGTATAACACAAGTAAATGCCATAAAATGGAAATCGAATTAGATATGTACGAATAGCAGTAAATATAATAGATAAAAGAAGTAACAAAATGAGATGGGATGA
Organism: Limonium bicolor; assembly: GCA_023374045.1. Lineage (NCBI taxonomy): Eukaryota > Viridiplantae > Streptophyta > Magnoliopsida > Caryophyllales > Plumbaginaceae > Limonium > Limonium bicolor. Next base: position 312,696,908 of record CM041780.1, read on the forward strand.
GAGAGAGCTTAATCAAATTATCGACAAAACGAAACATACTAGTATGAATATAATAGTGAAAATGTACATAAAATGATGAAAACGATTCTAAAAAGAATAATGACAAAGACAAAGTAAAGGAAGTACTAATAAAGAAAATACAAGTAATACTAATACCATGGAAATGTAACGAGATAAAATTAACGAGTAACGAAATAGCATGAACCAAAATAAAATGAATCTGCAAATAAATGAGTGAGTAAAACAGAACGGACTAACATGAAATATAAATCAAAAATAAATGAAAACAAGAAAATAACAAAAGGGAACGGGTTTTGAAAATGGATGTTTGAAAATTAAATTAAAAACTTTTATCATAAAATGACAGTTTCATTTTTGAATGCACATGAACAAGTTTTGAAAGAAAGGTGACGACCCCCTCATTTTATTTATTTGTCTGAATTTGTTTTACGGGGTGAGAATTTTGGTGTCTACACCTAATACTACAATTTTAGAGTAAATGACAATAAGGCATGCAAATAATCATCAAAGTAGATCATCGCAAAGTACATGAAAAGACAAACACAACGGCGCAACATATAGAAAATGGAGCAATAATTTTAGACACCAAAATTCTCACCCCATAAAGTAAATTCCAAAATAAGAAATGAAATAGAGGGGTCGTCACCTTTCTTTCTCAAATGTATTTACATGCGTGCCAAAACGAAACCATCGTTTTATGACAAAATTCTAGAGTAAATTTCAAAGCATTTCAGAAAGGCATATTTTTTCAAAAATGAATTTCCAATGACAATCTGGTTTCAAACCAGTCCCTTTTCGTTAATTACCAATTTATATTTTATTTATCTTAGTTTTATTACTTATTTATTTATCTATTCATCTCTCCGTATTCTGATGTATTAATTTTTGTTTGATCCCCTTATTTCACTTGTCTTTCATTTATTAGTGTTTGGTGATGTTACTATTACTTTTTCATTTCATATACTTAGTTTCTTTTATTCTTCAATATATTTAATTCTTTATGATGTTTCATTTTTTATCCTCATTCCACCTTTCATGACCTCAATAAGAAACCAATTCATTTTATCAGATAAAACTCTTTCATCTTACTGTAAGCTACCATTTAAAACGTGAGCGTTTTTAGAGATCTCATCCAGTTCATATTAAGTCTTTAGTATTATCTTTGCATTCATATGGCAAGCTCTGTCATCAGTATAGCTGTTAGTGTGTGTTGAGAGATTACCTCTGGTCAAGGGTTTGATTCTGGTGATGAACCGTACATGTTTTTTTTTATTTTTGAAGTTGTATTCACTAGCCACGCACGGCCCATGACTCGCATCCAAACAAGGCATCTCTGAGATGGCCGTTCCCACTTCCGATTCCATCTCCAAACGCCGCCCAGATACTACAAGAAACCCTAACTTCTTCGTTATAAGAAGGGACTACAGTAGCCGTCTCCCTCGGTCGATATTTTTTTCCTCCCCCATCAATCCCGAATCGATTCTCCATCAACCCTGACTCAGATGACCCGCCTCCTCCTCCTCACATCTTCACCTCTCGATCATCCCTTTTTGACTCCATCTTCAGAAAACCAAAAACGAGATTGGCATACTCAGCTCCTTCTCCCTGCGTCTCCATCCTCCACCTTCCCAATCTTCTGTGAGGCTTCTCGTCCGCTAAACAAAAAAGAACCCTCCAGTTCATCGATTCAACCTAGAATGAGCCCTTCATTCACCACTATCTCTCCTTCGTCCGTTGATTTCTCCAGCCAAAACAAGAACACCCATACTTCCTTCCCCTCATCCTCTTCAGTTTCCGGCGACTTCACAACCCCACTGCCGACAAAGAGCGCATCTGTGCTGCGCCTTCTTCAACCTCTTCAACCCGGTAATTTTGCTACTCGATTGGCCAACTAAAATACCCATGCTCCGCACTTCATTCTCTTCACACTCATGGTAATTTTACTCGCTCAATCTTGTGAAACAACATACACCACTCTGCACCTCCTCATTTTCCTAACGGTCGGTAATGTTACAACCAAACTGGCGAACGAAGAACATACACGCCTCGACCCTCCCTCATGTCTTCCCAGCACTCACGGTAATTTGTAATCAACCTGGCGACAAGGAACACGCCCGCTCCACCGCTCAAAACCCACCGGCGAGTTCAAATGACCATCACCTACTGCTATCTACTACCTTCAGACATCGAGATCCTCCGTCTTTGATGATCACCGATTGTAGATTCTTCACCTGAATACGGTGATGCTCCCTTCTTGTTACTTTTTGAATCTGTCCACATAATTAAATCTTCTTGTCCTGTTCGATTTATTACTTTGCTGTTTATTTCGGGTTAATCTCATCGCCTTGGTTTAATTCAAACAGAGGGAGTAATTGAGTTCTAGGCCTAGCCCTTTCGGTAGCGGGCAAACCCAGTAGCCTGTTTGATTTCTCTTGAAATTTCAGTTAAATTGGAGATTGTTTTGGGGAAACCAAATGACGATTGCGCATCGACTTTATTTGGTCTTTGGTCATGCTACCTATATTCAGTCGAGAGGTTAATTTGGGGGTTTATCATTGTCTTATTATACTGTTCCTTAACTGACTTTTGGAATTGATTCTCGTTTCATTAGTGTTCGAGCAGAATGCTTTGTGTTTGCGATGAAAAATTGACGTATTGCAGAATTTATGATGCCCCTTTGTTTTGATGCTTTGACTGAGGTATATTTAAAAAAAAAACTGTGCTCGAGTCAAGCTTTGCGAGTATGGATTGCTTGGAGCCTTGGACGAGGCTTGCACATGCAGACTGCTTGGAAGGATGCTTGAAGTACCGGTCGGCTTGTTAAACCGATTGAGCTGTTGATTTAAGGGTTGGTGTCCCTTCTCATTTCCATCAAAAGGAAAAACTGTCCTGTGTATTGCTTTTCTGTTTTGGTTTAATTTGATGTAGATATTATTCAGTTTTCACGTGAAGAAAGAATGAGAGATGAGAAGTGAGATTGAAGAATCTGTAGGCCTTAACGCTATGCTGGCGATTACATTTGTTGCTATATTTTTGCTTCACTACTGTATTTCTGTTGTTATAAATATTGACCATAGTTGTGTTGTAGTTATTGCAGGTATATGTACTGATATTCTGGTTGATTCTTTTTCCTTTTCCTCTCTGCTTAGTTGAGCTTCTTGTAGCAATCACTCTGCCCAGATTTAGCTCTGTTTATGTTTTGCTCTCATCTCTGTTTCACTACCGCATTATGACTTGTAAATGTGTGATTTGATTCGGGATTTCAAGCCCTGTTTATGGCTACTATGAACTAGTAAGACAAATGACATGATATAACCTGTTTCCTAGTGCCATTCTGCCCATGTTCTCATCATTGTAAGTTGCAAACTGAAAAGCTTTGACACCAGATAACCACTTTGCATTAGGCAACTGGTTGTAGTTTGACAATATATCTGTTGCATTAATCTTCGAATTGTATTGTATTTACATTGCAGCATGTTCAATTGGAAATGTTAACGTGCTTCAACTGTGTCATGATTCGATCCCAATTTGAAATTGTCACAGTTAAAAAAAAAAGAGAAAATGGAAAACGTGACTTGTTGATCGGAAGTTGTTTGCTCACCATTTACATGCGCCGTTTGCTTGTTCTCTTAATGTATTGTATGTTCCTAATTTCATTATCTTGAGGAACCCTAGACTGTTTTCTAGGTTACTAATTCATTTTAGAATCGATTTATCGGTTCAGGCCCATAATTTTCTGTGGGCCTTTTAGAAAAGCCTAGGACTATTCACAGATGTTGCTCGCATTAAGGTCGTAGTACCCGAGGGTCGTAGTACCTGTTGTGAGGAACACCTCTCCTAGCAAAAAAAACTTTCCAAACAATCCATAATTGTCAAAATAAAATTCACAATCAATAAAAATCCAATTCAAAATCAAAATTCCTGCTCCTAAAAATAAAAGCATTCATCCCAAGGTGGTCTCTCAAAATTCCCACTTCTTTTGTAATTAATTTGAAAAAAAAGGAGGGAAGTTTCGATTAAGAATTCTTTCAATTTCTAAAATCAAATAAATCGAAATTTTTTCTTTAACAAAACAGAAAAAGAAAAGAGCCATAAAAATAAAATCATCAATCAAACCTTTAGAAGGGGCCAAGAAAAAAGGACATCACAAAAGCTTAAAAAATCAATCTGACTCCAAGCCCAAAACCAATTCAATTTGAGATCCAAATTTCATTCCAAATTTTAGAAACCTAACCATGTCAAATTCGACCAACATTTCAAAATTTTGGCCCAATTCGGCCCAATCCCATTTCAAGATCATCTCGGCCCGATTCATTTCCAAAAATCAATCCGACTCGAATCAATTCCAATTCAAATCCGAATTCGATTCAATTGCAAATCCAATGCACATTCATTTTCAATTTCAATTCCAACCCAATATCAATTCCACCTGATTCCCAATTTCAATTTAGTCTCAATTCAATTAAAAAAAAATCCTTTGTAATTCAGTTCAATTCAAAAATTCATTCAATCTCGATTCAATTCAAAAATTCAGTTCAATCCTAAAACCTCAAATTCCAACTTCAAACTCCTTGAAAGCTTCAAAACTTCTCAAAATCTCAAATACCCAAAATTCCAATTATCTCATAGACTCAAATCGTCTCAAAATTTTCTAATTCCCTACACACTCCGATCGATTCTCATAGACCCGAGCGTCTCACAGACTTTGTCATTCCAATGATTCGAATGTCTCACAGACTACGCGTCTCGCAGACCCGAGCGGTCACAAAACCGAGCGTCTCACAGACTTCGACATCTCAAGGATTCAAATGTCTCACAGACCCGAGCGTCTCACAGACTAGCATCCCAAATATGAAACTTCTCAAAACTCCGAACGTTTTAAATCTCAAACTCCTCAATTATCTTCTAACTCCACGAACATCAAAACTTACAAAACCCTAAAAGACCCTGAACTATGTAAGGTCTGATCTCAACAGGGAGTTGAGTACGTAGGCAGCCATCTAGGGTGCGACCCCATTCCAAAAAAAACCCCTTTCCCCCTCTAAGGTGGGTCTCATATCTCTCAAAACGCTCAAACCTTCTTTGGCTTCCACAACTTCAAACCATCAGATCCTAGTCTTTCATTCTATACTCATCCAATTCACAGATTCTTCTCCTTGGCGCTAGCTTGGCAGAAAAGCTCGCCTCTCACTTTTTCTCTTTTTTTTTCGTCCTAATCCTATCTTTGGCTTTTAAATGAATCTCTTTAATAAGGATTTGAAAGAAGACAATCCCGACAATTGGAGACCAGGTTTCCTCGGGCACCAATCCAAAGTCGTGGTCGTTGCCACTTCTAAGGGGTGTAACCCAGTGCGAACCCACAATAGAATCCCTGCAAATGACCAGATAAGTCTTATCCATAGGCAACAAATTCAGAGTCAACCAACGGTTCTTAGAACCCTTTCCTTTCCTTCCTAGTTATCATAGGTCAAACTAGGTGGCGACTCTAGTCAATTCCGCCTTATAGAAGCATAAGTCCGCGTGGGGCCCATCGAGAGCGGGTGTAGTGCTCACTAGCATTCCCCTTATGCTTTATGGGAAAGACGGACGATTTAGTAGGTATTTGAGGGATGCCAGATTAACGGGTTTTCACCCTCCACAGAATGGCAAATTTCTAGGATCTAGACTTCTTAGTTAGACCATATTAGAAACCCCCTCATACCGAAAAATCACCCTCCACAGAATGGCGACTCCGCTGGGGAAACTTGAGTAAGTTTTTCTCAAACTCAAGGAAGACTGAACTCCATTCAAAATTGTCAGGACTTCCCCACTTCTTTCAAAACTTCAAGAGATTCATCTCGAAAGCCATTAGGATTACTCTACTCCACACTCAGAGTTTGATTGGTGAGGATAGTTAGGGTGAGAGTGCGTAGCTTATACTTGACTTTGCTTGCCATCTGCGCTTTGCTTGCTACATAATTGTGTGATTATGCTAGACTAACTTGCAGGAACTTCAGGTAGGTGGGCCATTAGGGGTCTAACTTCTTCCCTCTCTTTGCCTGCGCATTTATTTACCGTTTTGGTTGTGATATTGAACTGTTAGGAATAGTCCTGAGGTGGGTGCATAGGGTAGCTTAGGACATGCATTCCTCTGTGTCACCCTTGATATTTACGGTCGGGATAAACATTGGTCCACAATTGATTCCCCATGAGCAGATGCCCTTCGTAGTAAGGACTATGCACACGAGGCGGTATGATCGTAGTATCTACGCCTTGAAAACTCATGATCCTTCAACACTTACCTTTTCGAGTCAAAGCCAGCATATAGTGAACTCTGAGCCTTCAGTGTCCAGCTGCCCGGTCCCGTGTCTAAGATGGGTTATGGGTAGTCACCCCCTTGCCGCCTGTCTGACCACCCTTTGCATTACCCTGAAGATTGCATGGGCTCAGTTCTCCAAGTGTCCACTGCACCACGGGTGTCTCTAAAGCCTGATGTCACGCTACACGTCCATAGAGGATCCCATATTTACCGGATACCATACATGGCACAACGTAGTCAGTGAATAATTTGGACTTTAGACACACCTGACCGTGCAGACGACGGGAGACCCGACCCCATGCAGTACTTCCCCAAGTTTTCTGGAAAGTGAGCATGTTGTGATAATCACCGGCTGTGGCTCATGTGACTGTATCACTTCGGGTATCCTGACCTTTCGAACTTAAGCACTCCGGTCTTTCTCGATGACGTGCCCCACAAGGCATAATAGAGATAAATCCCGAGAGATGAACAGTGAAGGGACGACGGTTCCCCCGGTGGTATGGAAGCATTGATTGACCTGGAAGGTGATTATCCCAATCATTCGCACTCAGCTCCACATAAAATCAGCCACGATTTTTATTTTACACTTACATCTATGTGTGATCACGTTTCAAAAATTAGCAAAAACAGAAAATGAATCATGTCGAACACTCTAATGAAATATCTTCAAAGTCGTCCTCGAATGATTTCAAAAAAATAATGATTTTCAAAATTGTTATTTCCAAAACAGATTTCAAAACGGTTTCAATCAAACTCTTCCAAAAAAATAAACTTTGTCAAACAGTTTGCAAAGAACGGATTACAAAAATCTACTGTTTATAAATGATTTTCAAACAATACTTCTCATAAATTTCATTTCAAAAACAGATTTCAAAAACATGCTTTTTACAAACAAATTTTAAACAAACATTTTTCATGGATATTATCTCAAACTTGTTTTTCAAAACAATTTTCAAAGTTGATTTTCATAAACGTATTTCAAAATAAATGATTTAGTCCCCATGTTGCGACCCGCTATTTTTGAAGTTCAACCCACCTTCAAGAGCAGCGGTCATTACCGTGAGCGTACTAGTCATTCGTGTTTTCACATAAGTGGTGGATTTTCACAAAGAACTTGTGCTTGATCATTCACCTTTCCTTTCTCGAAAAACGCCCCTTATTTCCCTCGTCGGAGCAGGTGGAGCGCATGAAGATCAACAACTGCAGTCTGAACCAAAAATCAGAGGTGTACCAACCCAAGTCAAGCGGCATGAAGACTAGCAATGACTGTTCGAGTTCAAACAGTTGAAAGCCAAAAGAACACCAATGCTGTGTTCGATCACAGTACCGCTTTGCTGCAAGAGCCCAAAGACGAGCGAACAACAACCAAGAGCCCGAACTCGAACGAACGGTCAATCAGGAGCCCGCACATGAGCGAGCAGTCAGTCAGAAGCTTGAAGATGAAGCCGAAGAGTTCAGAAGAAGTTTTTAACTCGAATCCTCCATTTAATGACTTTTAGAATGGATGTATAGGTTTTCCCTAGCATTCTTTTCTCTCTTGTCAATTTCTGAATAGACTGCATGTATAGGTTATGCACCCCCCTTTGAATTTATTTAGAACATTGTGTATAGGGTTCCCTCACTCCCTATTTTATTTGCGAATGACCGAGCGTCAAAATTCCTATTGAGGAAATCCACCATTTCGAAAACACGTGTTTTCAAAACTATTTCTTTTAGCACATACGACTTGCTTCTTCCCATTTTCGATCATTTTCGATTAATCATGCATGAATCATGCCCATCTCAGAAAAATTGCATAATCACATGTTGCATTCCCAACACATCACACACAAGCATTCATCCCATTTTTTTTCAAAACATGCTAACATTCACATTTGTCATATTCTTTTTCTATTATGATGACTGTGTTTGCAGGTGAATAACCGCGTTTGCCCACGAGTGAAAGCATGACCCTCAAAGCGATAGGCAAGAAATACCAGGGATTCAAGCATCTTCCCATTCGGCATGCCATGTACATAGAGACTAACACCAGCAAAAGAGCATATACCAATAAATCATACGTCCAAAAAATCATATACAAAAAAAAAATCCCAAATAAAAGAAATGCATACATCCAAAAATCCAAAAAAACCATACATCCAAATATCCAAAAATAAAAAACATACCTTCAAAATCCCAAAAAATGCAGTCACTGTCATAACATGGGATCACCATGCGGGAGTTTTCACTCCCTAAAATTCCAAATCCCAGGAGCAATCATCGACCAATACCATTTGAAACAACTTCTCTCACATCACATCCAACAACTTGACCTTCTCCAGGGCTTACAATGACGGGATGAGCTTCATGAACCGCAAGCTGAATTCGGCTCAAGCGAGACTAGTCATAACCTTACCACTCATGCATTGCATCCATAAAAAAAAACAAGCAAAAAAAATCGAATCAAAATTCGAATGAGTCATTTTCATTCTCATCATTTCATGCATCCTATACATAGTAATTCCATATTACCATATCATATTGCATTGTAGATAATTGCATTTGCATACTCCCATATCGAAACGATGTCTTCGGTGAAAGCTTGATTGATTGTTTGAACATAGTGTTTGAATCACTAAACTCTTGACCCGTCAATGAACTCAAGGGTCCAATCAAAATCAGCACCACAAACCAAAGTGAGTAGTGTGCAAAGAGCAGTATTTCCTTTGAATTTCAAATGAGTGTTTTGGACAATCCATTGAGTGATGAGGGAAGGTGAAGAGTTCCAATTGAGGTAAAACCACGAGCGACATGTGCATTCCTTCAGCACATGGAGAGGCACAAATCATAGTGAGAGCAATGTCGATAAACATGATACGAACTGTTATTCATGCAAAGATTTGAGAAGAGTAAGAAAACAATCATTGAATAACGAGAATGACGAGGCACTTAGGATCAAAATCCCACAAAACCAAAAAGCTTTGACTGCCCTGTACATAATCCCTTAGTGAGCCCGCTGAGCCTTTCACGATAAACCTTTTTCTGTGAACTCCACAACAGGCCAACTCACATACACATACCTATTCACCCATGCAATAGAGGATCTCAAAGGAGCCGGAGCCATGGCCTCTCCCACCATCTTCACAAAAACAACAATTGAAATGCTTGAAGAAATCAGTGAGTCAATGCAACTCCAAAGCCAAACACCAAAAAAGAACACCGAAAATGTTCAAGAAGATCGATGAGTCAATGCAACTCCAAAGCTGAAAGCCAAAATACAAAGCAGAGAACGCTTGAGAAAGTTGATGAGCCAAATGCAGTTTCAAAAACAAAATGAGAAGAAAGTTCAAATCGAACACCAGAAGAGGCAAGAAGGAGAAATCCAAATCAGAAGGACCAATGATGTCCCATAGAAACCAATAAAAGGTTATCAAAACCGTCCAATCATTCCACCCATGGCAAAGGTGAAACATGTCCTCTATTGCACAAAAAACTTCACAATTCCCAAATAAATCCTCCAGCCCCATGTGACATACATCATAGCCCTCAGCCCCATTATAACCCAATAAAAGACCTCTGACTCGTAAGTCAATGAGCGTTAACTGAAAGTATCGGATCTGAAACATGAATCATAAGATTCGTGCTTGTTATCAACATGTCCCGTCATATCAAAGGGACCATGAGCGAATGAGTGTGACCTTACACCACAAGGTCTTATGAGTGCGAGTGAATCTTCATTCTAAACATCAAGACATAAACAGCCTACCCCATTACAGGTGAGAATTTGTAAGGATCGGAAAGTCTAGAACCTCAAAAGGAATTCTAAGGAAAATACTGCTCCGACCATCGAGAGTATCATCACACCATTTAGCACACACGACCATACTCACGAGAGATTGACCCATATCCGTCCATGAGAGGAAAGTGATTCACACATTCCAGTTCAACAATCACTCAAGATCGAACCGAAGATGTCTTATATTCGTAAACCTCATAATAATAGAGATAGAATCGTACCTTCTCTTCAAAAACTGCATATGCATTTTGCATCTCTACTAGCATTAGTATTTGCATGCATCATAATCACTTTCTTTTCAACATCCGACTGGTAAGAACTCCACCTAGTCTCGCTGAAAGTCACTTCAGTTGCAGTTGTTGAAGCATAACTTTTGATCAAAAGATGTTAATTGGAGCCATCCCACGGCCATATCCAGAACCCAGTTGGAGCCATCAAAGAGCCGTCCTCAAATATTGAGACCATCTTCAGAGCTACACGGGAGCCATCCCAACAGTTCGAGAACGATACAGAAGCCACTTCAAATCCCTGTCGAAGCCATTTTGTCACCAAGACCTTGCTCACAGAGGATCGAACTACGTATGGTCTGATCTCAATATGGAATTGAGTACGTAGGCAGCCCGTTCAGGGTGCGACCACATCAAAGGTGAAAACTTCCATTTTCCCCTCGGTGTCATTAAGTGAACCAACCAAAGCATCATCATGCTCAATCATCACAAGGTCATCCCGGAGCCATCCACGGAAATCCTGGAACCATGCTGGGAACTCCCAACAAAGTCATGCAACAGTGTTTCATCATTCACTCGTGAAAAGCCATTCACTCACTACAAAGTCCACAACTTTCCGTCAAACAACAATAAATCCATCATCGAAGCCATCAAACCACCCTGAAAAAAAAATCTCAAGGCAAATCAAAGCCCACAAACTGCCACAAATCACCAACCATGTCGAACCACACCAACCACCCCGAGACCATTGGTCACACCGGAGCCATCAGTGCATATCGGAGCCATCAGTGCATACCGGAGCCACCAGTGTATACCGGAGCCATCAGTGCATAGCGGAGCCATCAATGCATGCTAGAGCCATCTTAGATCCTTGAAGCCATGCCGGAGCCACCGGAGCCATCCCGAAGTTTGATGTAACTCTAGAGCCATCTGCTCACATAAAAACCTACACCCACAAACAGGGAGTTCGATTCAATTAATACATTGGTTAACCACCTCATGTCACATATCATCTGCATATACCCACAAATTTGCTCACTATCTGACGCATCTTCACACCCGCTAGGCAGCTATTACGCTACTAGTGCGGTCGAATTTCTTGTTTTACACCTGCTAGACAGCTATTGCGCTACTAGTACGGTCGCCTTTCATTTACACCTGCTAGACAGCTATTGCGCTACTAGTACGGTCGCCTTTCATTTTACACCTGCTAGACAGCTATTGCGCTACTAGTACGGTCGCCTTTTTTTTACACCTGCTAGACAGCTATTGCGCTACTAGTACGGTCGCCTTTCGTTTTACCACCCGCTAGGCAGCTATTGCGCTACTAGTGCGGTCGACTTTTCGTTTTACACCCGCTAGACAGCTATTGCGCTACTAGTGCGGTCAACTTTTCATTTTACACCTGCTAGACAGCTATTGCGCTACTAGTACGGTCACTTTCGTTTTCACCCCGCTAGACAGCTATTGCGCTACTAGTGCGGTCAACTTTTCATTTTACACCTGCTAGACAGCTATTGCGCTACTAGTACGGTCGCTTTTCGTTTTACACCCGCTAGACAGCTATTGCGCTACTAGTACGGTCGCCTTTCATTTTACACCTGCTAGACAGCTATTGCGCTACTAGTACGGTCGCCTTTCGTTTTACACCGCTAGGCAGCTATTGCGCTACTAGTGCGGTCGACTTTTCATTTACACCTGCTAGACAGCTATTGCGCTACTAGTACGGTCGCCTTTCGTTTTACACCCGCTAGGCAGCTATTGCGCTACTAGTGCGGTCGACTTTTCATTTTACACCTGCTAGACAGCTATTGCGCTACTAGTACGGTCGCCTTTCGTTTTACACCCGCTAGGTAGCTATTACGCTACTAGTGCGGTCGACTTCTCATTTACACCTGCTAGACAACTATTGCGCTACTAGTACGGTCGCCTTTCATTTTACAACCGCTAGGCAGCTATTGCGCTACTAGTGCGGTCGCTTTTTCATTTTACACCCGCTAGGCAGCTATTGCGCTACTAGTGCGGTCGCTTTTTCATTTTACACCGCTAGGCAGCTATTGCGCTACTAGTGCGGTCACTTTCATTTTACACCCGCTAGGCAGCTATTGCGCTACTAGTGCGGTCACTTTCATTTTACACCCGCTAGGCAGCTATTGCGCTACTAGTGCGGTCGCATTTCGTTTTACACCTGCTAGACAGCTATTGCGCTACTAGTACGGTCGCCTTTCGTTTTACACCTGCTAGACAGCTATTGCGCTACTAGTACGGTCGCCTTTCATTTTACACCCGCTAGGCAGCTATTGCGCTACTAGTGCGGTCACTTTCATTACACCTGCTAGGCAGCTATTGCGCTACTAGTGCGGTCGCTTTTCATTTTACACCCGCTAGCAGCTATTGCGCTACTAGTGCGGTCGCTTTTTCATTTTATACCCGCTAGGCAGCTATGCGCTATAGTGCGGTCACTTTCATTTTACACCCGCTAGCAGCTATTGCGCTACTAGTGCGGTCGCATTTCGTTTTACACCTGCTAGACAGCTATTGCGCTACTAGTACGGTCGCCTTTCGTTTTACACCTGCTAGACAGCTATTGCGCTACTAGTGCGGTCGCTTTTTCATTTTACACCCGCTAGGCAGCTATTGCGCTACTAGTGCGGTCACTTTCATTTTACACCGCTAGGCAGCTATTGCGCTACTAGTGCGGTCGCATTTCGTTTTACACTGCTAGACAGCTATTGCGCTACTAGTTCGGTCGCCTTTCATTTTACACCGCTAGGCAGCTATTGCCTACTAGTGCGGTCTTTTCATTTTACACCCGCTAGGCAGCTATTGCGCTACTAGTGCGGTCACTTTCATTTACAACCGCTAGGCAGCTATTGCGCTACTAGTGCGGTCACTTTCATTTTCACCCGCTAGCAGCTATTGCGCTACTAGTACGGTCGCCTTTCATTTTACACCCGCTAGACAGCTATTACGCTACTAGTGCGAGATCGTTCATATCCGCCTGCTAGGCAGCTATTACGCTACTAGTACGGTACAAACCAAAGTATTATAGGCTCGTCATAAGTCCTATAGCTAGATATCAAGAGGTCTAGTTGAGGCTCGTCATAAGTCCTCGTACTTTCAATTGCATTATAGGCTCGTCATAAGTCCTATAGCTAGATGTCAAGAGATCTAGTTGAGGCTCGTCATAAGTCCTCGTGCAGCCCAATCAATCAAATTGTTAGTATCATAGCTCGTCATAAGTCCTATGACTAGATATCAAGAGGTCTAGTTGAGGCTCGTCATAAGTCCTCGTACTTTCAATTGCATTATAGGCTCGTCATAAGTCCTCGTGCACCCGCACCCATAGAAACAATTCATAAACCGTAGTGAGAATTTTTGGCGCCCTCTCAACCTTGATCCAATTCTGCAAAGGCTTGCAAAATTGAATCAAGGGGAGCCATCTGTAGACACCAAAAATTCTCACCCCCATAAAGTAAATTCCAAAATAAGAAATGAAATAAGAGGGGTCGTCACCTTTCTTTCTCAAAATGTATTTACATGCGTGCCAAAACGAAACCATCGTTTTATGACAAAATTCTTGAGTAAATTTCAAAGCATTTCAGAAAGGCATATTTTTTCAAAAATGAATTTCCAATGACAATCTGGTTTCAAAACCGTCCCTTTTCATTAATTTATCAATTTATATTTTATTTTTATCTTAGTTTATTTACTTATTTATTTATCTATTCATCTCTCCGTATTCTGATGTATTAATTTCTTGTTTGATCCCCTTATTTCACTTGTCTTTCATTTATTAGTGTTTGCTTGTATGTTACTATTACTTTTTATCATTTCATATACTTATTATTTTTATTCTTCATATATTTAATTCTTTATGATGTTTTCATTTTTTATCCTCATTCCACCTTTTCATGACCTTCAATAAGAAACCAATTCATTTTATCAGATAAAACTCTTTCATCTTACTGTAAGCTACCATTTAAAACGTGAGCGTTTTTAGAGATCTCATCCAGTTCATATTAAGTCTTTAGTATTATCTCTTGCATTCATATGGCAAGCTCTGTCATCAGTATAGCTGTTAGTGTGTGTTGAGAGATTACCTCTGGTCAAGGGTTTGATTCTGGTGATGAACCGTACATGTTTTTTTTTATTTTTGAAGTTGTATTCACTAGCCACGCACGGCCCATGACTCGCATCCAAACAAGGCATCTCTGAGATGGCCCGTTCCCACTTCCGGTTCCATCTCCAAACGCCGCCCAGATACTACAAGAAACCCTAACTTCTTCGTTATAAGAAGGGACTACAGTAGCCGTCTCCCTCGGTCGATTTTTTTCCTCCCCCATCAATCCCGAATCGATTCTCCATCAAACCTGACTCAGATGACCCGCCTCCTCCTCCTCACATCTTCACCTCTCGATCATCCATTTTTGACTCCATCTTCAGAAACCAAAAACGAGATTGGCATACTCAGCTCCTCCTCCCTGCGTCTCCATCCTCCACCTTCCCAATCTTCTGTGAGGCTTCTCGTCCGCTAAACAAAAAAGAACCCTCCAGTTCATCGATTCAACCTAGAATGAGCCCTTCATTCACCACTATCTCTCCTTCGTCCGTTGATTTCTCCAGCCAAAACAAGAACACCCATACTCTTCCCCTCATCCTCTTCAGTTTCCGGCGACTTCACAACCCCACTGCCGACAAAGAGCGCATCTGTGCTGCGCCTTCTTCAACCTCTTCAACCCGGTAATTTTGCTACTCGATTGGCCAACTAAAATACCCATGCTCCGCACTTCATCTCTTCACACTCATGGTAATTTTACTCGCTCAATCTTGCGAAACAACATACACCACTCTGCACCTCCTCATTTTCCTAACGGTCGGTAATGTTACAACCAAACTGGCGAACGAAGAACATACACGCCTCGACCCTCCCTCATTGTCTTCCCAGCACTCACGGTAATTTGTAATCAACCTGGCGACAAGGAACACGCCCGCTCCACCGCTCAAAACCCACTCGGTGAGTTCAAATGACCATCACCTACTGCTATCTACTACCTTCAGACATCGAGATCCTCCGTCTTTGATGATCACCGATTGTAGATTCTTCACCTGAATACGGTGATGCTCCCTTTCTTGTTATTTTGAATCTGTCCACATAATTAAATCTTCTTGTCCTGTTCGATTTATTGCTTTGCTGTTTATTTCGGGTTAATCTCATCGCCTTGGTTTGATTCAAACAGAGGGAGTAATTTGAGTTCTAGGCCTAGCCCTTTCGGTAGCGGGCAAACCCAGTAGCCTGTTTGATTTCTCTTGAAATTTCAGTTAAATTGGAGATTATGTTTTGGGGAAACCAAATGACGATTGTGCATCGACTTGATTTGGTCTTTGGTCATGCTACCTATATTCAGTCGAGAGGTTAATTTGGGGGTTTATCATTGTCATTATACTGTTCCTTAACTGACTTTTGGAATTGATTCTCGTTTCATTAGTGTTCGAGCAGAATGCTTTGTGTTTGCGATGAAAAATTGACGTATTGCAGAATTTATGATGCCCCTTTGTTTTGATGCTTTGACTGAGGTATATTTTAAAAAAAAAACCTGTGCTCGAGTCAAGCTTTGCGAGTATGGATTGCTTGGAGCCTTGGACGAGGCTTGCACATGCAGACTGCTTGGAAGGATGCTTGGAAGTACCGGTCGGCTTGTTAAAACCGATTGAGCTGTTGATTTAAGGGTTGGTGTCCCTTCTCATTTCCATCAAAAGGAAAAAACTGTCCTGTGTATTGCTTTTCTGTTTTGGTTTAATTTGATGTTAGATATTATTCAGTTTTCACGTGAAGAAAGAATGAGAGATGAGAAGTGAGATTGAAGAATCTGTAGGCCTTAACGCTATGCTGGCGATTACATTTGTTGCTTATATTTTTGCTTCACTACTGTATTTCTGTTGTGATAAATATTGACCATAGTTGTGTTGTAGTTATTGCAGGTATATGTACTGATATTCTGGTTGATTCTTTTTCCTTTTCCTCTCTGCTTAGTTGAGCTTCTTGTAGCAATCACTCTGCCCAGATTTAGCTCTGTTTATGTTTTGCTCTCATCTCTGTTTCACTACCGCATTATGACTTGTAAATGTGTGATTTGATTCGGGATTTCAAGCCCTGTTTATGGCTACTATGAACTAGTAAGACAAATGACATGATATAACCTGTTTCCTAGTGCCATTCTGCCCATGTTCTCATCATTGTAAGTTGCAAACTGAAAAGCTTTGACACCAGATAACCACTTTGCATTAGGCAACTGGTTGTAGTTTGACAATATATACTGTTGCATTAATCTTCGAATTGTATTGTATTTACATTGCAGCATGTTTCAATTGGAAATGTTAACGTGCTTCAACTGTGTCATGATTCGATCCCAATTTGAAATTGTCACAGTTAAAAAAAAAAAGAGAAAATGGAAAACGTGACTTGTTGATCGGAAGTTGTTTGCTCCCATTTACATGCGCCGTTTGCTTGTTCTCTTAATGTATTGTATGTTCCTAATTTCATTTATCTTGAGGAACCCTAGACTGTTTCTAGGTTACTAATTCATTTTAGAATCGATTTATCGGTTCAGGCCCATAATTTTCTGTGGGCCTTTTTAGAAAAGCCTAGGACTATTCACAGATGTTGCTCGCATTAAGGTCGTAGTACCCGAGGGTCGTAGTACCTGTTTGTGAGGAACACCTCTCCTAGCAAAAAAACTTTCCAAACAATCCATAATTGTCAAAATAAAATTCACAATCAATAAAAATCCAATTCAAAATCAAAATTCCTTGCTCCTAAAAATAAAAGCATTCATCCCAAGGTGGTCTCTCAAAATTCCCACTTCTTTTCTAATTAATTTGTAAAAAAAAAAGAGGGAAGATTCGATTAAGAATTCTTTCAATTTCTAAAATCAAAATAAATCGAAATTTTTTCTTTAACAAAACAGAAAAAGAAAAGAGCCATAAAAATAAAATCATCAATCAAACCTTTAGAAGGGGCCAAGAAAAAAGGACATCACAAAAGCTTAAAAAATCAATCTGACTCCAAGCCCAAAACCAATTCAATTTGAGATCCAAATTTCATTCCAAAATTTTAGAAACCTAACCATGTCAAATTCGACCAACATTTCAAAATTTTGGCCCAATTCGGCCCAATCCCATTTCAAGATCATCTCGGCCCGATTCATTTCCAAAAATCAATCCGACTCGAATCAATTCCAATTCAAATCCGAATTCGATTCAATTGCAAATCCAATTCACATTCATTTTCAATTTCAATTCCAACCCAATATCAATTCCACCTGATTCCCAATTTCAATTTAATCTCAATTCAATTAAAAAAAAAAACCTTTGTAAATTCAGTTCAATTCAAAAATTCATTCAATCTCGATTCAATTCAAAAATTCAGTTCAATCCTAAAACCTCAAATTCCAACTTCAAACTCCTTGAAAGCTTCAAAACTTCTCAAAATCTCAAATACCCAAAATTCCAATTATCTCATAGACTCAAATCGTCTCCAAATTCTAATTCCCTACACACTCCGATTGTCTCATAGACCCGAGCGTCTCACAGACTTTGTCATTCCAATGATTCGAATGTCTCACAGACTTACGCGTCTCGCAGACCCGAGCGTCTCACAGACCGAGCGTCTCACAGACTTCGACATCTCAAGGATTCAAATGTCTCACAGACCCGAGCGTCTCACAGACTAGCATCCCAAATCTGAAACTTCTCAAAACTCCGAACGTTTCTAAATCTCAAACACCTCAAATATCTTCTAACTCCACGAACATCAAAACTTCCAAAACCCTAAAAGACCCTGAACTACGTAAGGTCTGATCTCAACAGGGAGTTGAGTACGTAGGCAGCCCATCTAGGGTGCGACCCCATTCCAAAAAAAAAACCCCCTTTCCCCCTCTAAGGTGGGTCTCATATCTCTCAAAACGCTCAAAACTTCTTTGGCTTCCACAAACTTCAAACCATCAGACTCCTAGTCTTTCATTCTATACTCATCCAAATTCACAGATTCTTCTCCTTGGCGCTAGCTTGGCAGAAAAGCTCGCCTCATTCACTTTTTTTCTTTTTTTCGTCCTAATCCTATCTTTGGCTTTTAAATGAATCTCTTTAATAAGGATTTGAAAGAAGACAATCCCGACAATTGGAGACCAAGGTTTCCTCGGGCACCAATCCAAAGTCGTGGTCGTTGCCACTTCTAAGGGGTGTAACCCAGTGCGAACCCACAATAGAATCCCTGCAAATGACCAGATAAGTCTTATCCATAGGCAACAAATTCAGAGTCAACCAACGGTTCTTAGAACCCCTTTCCTTTCCTTCCTAGTTATCATAGGTCAAACTAGGTGGCGACTCTAGTCAATTCCGCCTTATAGAGGCATAAGTCCGCGTGGGGCCCATCGAGAGCGGGTGTAGTGCTCACTAGCATTCCCCTTATGCTTTCTGGGAAAGACGGACGATTTAGTAGGTATTTGAGGGATGCCAGATTAACGGGTTTTCACCCTCCACAGAATGGCAAATTTCTAGGATCTAGACTTCTTAGTTAGACCATATTTAGATAAACCCCCTCATACCGAAAAATCACCCTCCACAGAATGGCGACTCCGCTGGGGAAAACTTGAGTAAGTTTTCTCAAACTCAAGGAAGACTGAACTCCATTCAAAATTGTCAGGACTTCCCCACTTCTTTCAAAACCTTCAAGAGATTCATCTCGAAAGCCATTAGGATTACTCTACTCCACACTCAGAGTTTGATTGGTGAGGATAGTTAGGGTGAGAGTGCGTAGCTTATACTTGACTTTGCTTGCCATCTGCGCTTTGCTTGCTACATAATTGTGTGATTATGCTAGACTAACTTGCAGGAACTTCAGGTAGGTGGGCCCATTAGGGGTCTAACTTCTTTCCTCTCTTTGCCTGCGCATTTATTTACCGCTTTTTGGTTGTGATATTGAACTGTTAGGAATAGTCCTGAGGTGGGTGCATAGGGTAGCTTAGGACATGCATTCCTCTGTGTCACCCTGATAGTTACGGTCGGGATAAACATTGGTCCACAATTGATTCCCCATGAGCAGATGCCCTTCGTAGTAAGGACTATGCACACGAGGCGGTATGATCGTAGTATCTACGCCTTGAAAACTCATGATCCTTCAACACTTACCTTTTCGAGTCAAAGCCAGCATATAGTGAACTCTGAGCCTTCAGTGTCCAGCTGCCCGGTCCCGTGTCTAAGATGGGTTTATGGGTAGTCACCCCCTTGCCGCCTGTCTGACCACCCTTTGCATTACCCTGAAGATTGCATGGGCTCAGTTCTCCAAGTGTCCACTGCACCACGGGTGTCTCTAAAGCCTGATGTCACGCTACACGTCCATAGAGGATCCCGTATTTACCGGATACCCATACATGGCACAACGTAGTCAGTGAATAATTTGGACTTTAGACACACCTGACCGTGCAGACGACGGGAGACCCGACCCCATGCAGTACTTCCCCAAGTTTTCTGGAAAGTGAGCATGTTGTGATAATCACCGGCCGTGGCTCATGTGACTGTATCACTTCGGGTATCCTGACCTTTCGAACTTAAGCACTCCGGTCTTTCTCGATGACGTGCCCCACAAGGCATAATAGAGATAAATCCCGAGAGATGAACAGTGAAGGGACGACGGTTCCCCCGGTGGTATGGAAGCATTGATTGACCTGGAAGGTGATTATCCCAATCATTCGCACTCAGCTCCACATAAAATCAGCCACGATTTTTATTTTACACTTACATCTATGTGTGATCACGTTTCAAAAATTAGCAAAAAACAGAAAATGAATCATGTCGAACACTCTAATGAAATATCTTCAAAGTCATCCTCGAATGATTTCAAAAAAATAATGATTTTCAAAATTGTTATTTCCAAAACAGATTTCAAAACGGTTTCAATCAAACTCTTCCAAAAAATAAACTTTGTCAAACAGTTTGCAAAGAACGGATTACAAAAATCTACTGTTTATAAATGATTTTCAAACAATACTTCTCATAAATTTCATTTCAAAAACAGATTTCAAAAACATGCTTTTTACAAACAAATTTAAACAAACATTTTTCATGGATATTATCTCAAACTTGTTTTTCAAAACAATTTTCAAAGTTGATTTTCATAAACGTATTTCAAAATAAATGATTTAGTCCCCATGTTGCGACCCGCTATTTTTGAAGTTCAACCCACCTTCAAGAGCAGCGGTCATTACCGTGGAGCGTACTAGTCATTCGTGTTTTCACATAAGTGGTGGATTTTCACAAAGAACTTGTGCTTGATCATTCACCTTTCCTTTCTCAAAAAACGCCCCTTATTTCCCTCGTCGGAGCAGGTGGAGCAGGTGGAGCGCATGAAGATCAACAACTGCAGTCTGAACCAAAAATCAGAGGTGTACCAACCCAAGTCAAGCGGCATGAAGACTAGCAATGACTGTTCGAGTTCAAACAGTTGAAAGCCAAAAGAACACCAATGCTGTTGTTCGATCACAGTACCGCTTTGCTGCAAGAGCCCAAAGACGAGCTAACAACCAAGAGCCCGAACTCGAACGAACGGTCAATCAGGAGCCCGCACATGAGCGAGCAGTCAGTCAGAAGCTTGAAGATGAAGCCGAAGAGTTCAGAAGAAGTTTTAACTCGAATCCTCCATTTAATGACTTTTAGAATGGATGTATAGGTTTTCCCTAGCATTCTTTTCTCTTGTCAATTTCTGAATAGACTGCATGTATAGGTTATGCACCCCCCTTTGAATTTATTTAGAACATTGTGTATAGGGTTCCCTCACTCCCTATTTTATTGCGAATGACCGAGCGTCAAAATTCCTATTGAGGAAATCCACCATTTCGAAAAACACGTGTTTTCAAAACTATTTTCTTTTAGCACATACGACTTGCTTCTTCCCATTTTCGATCATTTTCGATTAATCATGCATGAATCATGCCCATCTCAGAAAAATTGCATAATCACATGTTGCATTCCCAACACATCACACACAAGCATTCATCCCATTTTTTTTCAAAACATGCTAACATTCACATTTGTCATATTCTTTTTCTATTATGATGACTGTGTTTGCAGGTGAATAACCGCGTTTGCCCACGAGTGAAAGCATGACCCTCAAAGCGATAGGCAAGAAATACCAGGGATTCAAGCATCTTCCCATTCGGCATGCCATGTACATAGAGACTAACACCAGCAAAAGAGCATATACCAATAAATCATACGTCCAAAAAATCATATACCAAAAAAAAATCCCAAATAAAAGAAATGCATACATCCAAAAATCCAAAAAAATCATACATCCAAAATATCCCAAAATAAAAAAATACCTTCAAAAATCCCAAAAAATGCAGTCACTGTCATAACATGGGATCACCATGCGGGAGTTTTCACTCCCTAAAATTCCAAATCCCAGGAGCCAATCATCGACCAAATACCATTTTAAACAACTTCTCTCACATCACATCCAACAACTTGACCTTCTCCAGGGCTTACAATGACGGGATGAGCTTCATGAACCGCAAGCTGAATTCGGCTCAAGCAAGACTAGTCATAACCTTACCACTCATGCATTGCATCCATAAAAAACAAGCAAAAAAAATCGAATCAAAATTCGAATGAGTCATTTTCATTCTCATCATTTCATGCATCCTATACATAGTAATTCCATATTACCATATCATATTGCATGTAGATAATTGCATTTGCATACTCCCATATCGAAACGATGTCTTCGGTGAAAAGCTTGATTGATTGTTTGAACATAGTGTTTGAATCACTAAACTCTTGACCCGTCAATGAACTCAAGGGTCCAATCAAAATCAGCACCACAAACCAAAGTGAGTAGTGTGCAAAGAGCGGTATTTTCCTTTGAATTTCAAATGAGTGTTTTGGACAATCCATTGAGTGATGAGGGAAGGTGAAGAGTTCCAATTGAGGTAAAACCACGAGCGACATGTGCATTCCTTCAGCACATGGAGAGGCACAAATCATAGTGAGAGCAATGTCGATAAACATGATACGAAACTGTATTCATGCAAAGATTTGAGAAGAGTAAGAAAACAATCATTGAATAACGAGAATGACGAGGCACTTAGGATCAAAATCCCACAAAACCAAAAAGCTTGACTGCCCTGTACATAATCCCTTAGTGAGCCCCGCTGAGCCTTTCACGATAAAACTTTTTCTGTGAATCCACAACAGGCCAACTCACATACACATACCTATTCACCCATGCAATAGAGGATCTCAAAGGAGCCGGAGCCATGGCCTCTCCCCCCCCATCTTCACAAAAACAACAATTGAAATGCTTGAAGAAATCAGTGAGTCAATGCAACTCAAAGCCAAACACCAAAAAAGAACACCGAAAATGTTCAAGAAGATCGATGAGTCAATGCAACTCCAAAGCTGAAAGCCAAAATACAAAGCAGAGAACGCTTGAGAAAGTTGATGAGCCAAATGCAGTTCAAAAACAAAATGAGAAGAAAGTTCAAATCGAAACACCAGAAGAGGAAGAAGGAGAAATCCAAATCAGAAAGGACCAATGATGTCCCATAGAAACCAATAAAAGGTTATCAAAACCCGTCCAATCATTCCACCCATGGCAAAGGTGAAACATGTCCTCTATTGCACAAAAACTCACAAATTCCAAATAAATCCTCCAGCCCCATGTGACATACATCATAGCCCTCAGCCCCATTATAACCCAATAAAAGACCTCTGACTCGTAAGTCAATGAGCGTTAACTGAAAGTATTGGATCTGAAACATGAATCATAAGATTCGTGCTTGTTATCAACATGTCCCGTCATATCAAAGGGACCATGAGCGAATGAGTGTGACCTTACACCACAAGGGTCTTATGAGTGCGAGTGAATCTTCATTCTAAACATTCAAGACATAAACAGCCTACCCCATTACAGGTGAGAATTTGTAAGGATCGGAAAGTCTAGAACTCAAAAGGAATTTAAGGAAATATGCTTGACCATCGAGAGTATCATCACACCATTTAGCACACACGACCATACTCACGAGAGATTGACCCATATCCGTCCATGAGAGGAAAGTGATTCACACATTCCAGTTCAACAATCACTCAAGATCGAACCGAAGATGTCTTATATTCGTAAACCTCATAATAATAGAGATAGAATCGTACCTTCTCTTCAAAAACTGCATATGCATTTTGCATCTCTACTAGCATTTAGTATTTGCATGCATCATAATCACTTCCTTTTCAACATCCGACTGGTAAGAACTCCACCTAGTCTCGCTGAAAGTCAGCTTCAGTTGCAGTTGTTGAAGCATAACTTTTGATCAAAAGATGTTAATTGGAGCCATCCCACGGCCATATCCAGAACCCAGTTGGAGCCATCAAAGAGCCGTCCTCAAATATTGAGACCATCTTCAGAGCTACACGGGAGCCATCCCAACAGTTCGAGAACGATACAGAAGCCACTTCAAATCCCTGTCGAAGCCATTTCGTCACCAAGACCTTGCTCACAGAGGATCGAACTACGTATGGTCTGATCTCAATATGGAATTGAGTACGTAGGCAGCCCGTTCAGGGTGCGACCACATCAAAGGTGAAAACTTCCATTTTCCCCTCGGTGTCATTAAAGTGAACCAACCAAAGCATCATCATGCTTAATCATCACAAGGTCATCCCGGAGCCATCCACGGAAATCCTGGAACCATGCTGGGAACTCCCAACAAAGTCATGCAACAGTGTTTCATCATTCACTCGTGAAAAGCCATTCACTCACTACAAAGTCCACAACTTTCCGTCAAACAACAATAAATCCATCATCGAAGCCATCAAACCACCCTGAAAAAAAATCTCAAGGCAAATCAAAGCCCACAAACTGCCACAAATCACCAACCATGTCGAACCCACCAACCACCCCGAGACCATTGGTCACACCGGAGCCATCAGTGCATATCGGAGCCATCAGTGCATACCGGAGCCACCAGTGTATACCGGAGCCATCAGTGCATAGCGGAGCCATCAATGCATGCTAGAGCCATCTTAGATCCTTGAAGCCATGCCGGAGCCACCGGAGCCATCCCGAAGTTTTGATGTAACTCTAGAGCCATCTGCTCACATAAAAACCTACACCCACAAACAGGGAGTTCGATTCAATTAATACATTGGTTAACCACCTCATGTCACATATCATCTGCATATACCCACAAATTTGCTCACTATCTGACGCATCTTCACACCCGCTAGGCAGCTATTACGCTACTAGTGCGGTCGAATTTCTTGTTTTACACCTGCTAGACAGCTATTGCGCTACTAGTACGGTCGCCTTTCATTTTACACCTGCTAGACAGCTATTGCGCTACTAGTACGGTCGCCTTTCATTTTACACCTGCTAGACAGCTATTGCGCTACTAGTACGGTCGCCTTTCATTTTACACCTGCTAGACAGCTATTGCGCTACTAGTACGGTCGCCTTTCGTTTTACACCCGCTAGGCAGCTATTGCGCTACTAGTGCGGTCGACTTTTCGTTTTACACCCGCTAGACAGCTATTGCGCTACTAGTGCGGTCAACTTTTCATTTTACACCTGCTAGACAGCTATTGCGCTACTAGTACGGTCACTTTTCGTTTTACACCCGCTAGACAGCTATTGCGCTACTAGTGCGGTCAACTTTTCATTTTACACCTGCTAGACAGCTATTGCGCTACTAGTACGGTCGCTTTTCGTTTTACACCCGCTAGACAGCTATTGCGCTACTAGTACGGTCGCCTTTCATTTTACACCTGCTAGACAGCTATTGCGCTACTAGTACGGTCGCCTTTCGTTTTACACCCGCTAGGCAGCTATTGCTACTAGTGCGGTCGACTTTTCATTTTACACCTGCTAGACAGCTATTGCGCTACTAGTACGGTCGCCTTTCGTTTTACACCCGCTAGGCAGCTATTGCGCTACTAGTGCGGTCACTTTTCATTTTACACCTGCTAGACAGCTATTGCGCTACTAGTACGGTCGCCTTTTCGTTTTACACCCGCTAGGCAGCTATTGCGCTACTAGTGCGGTCGACTTTCATTTTACACCTGCTAGACACTATTGCGCTACTAGTACGGTCGCCTTTCATTTTACACCCGCTAGGCAGCTATTGCGCTACTAGTGCGGTCGCTTTTTCATTTTACACCACAGCTAGGCAGCTATTGCGCTACTAGTGCGGTCGCTTTTTCATTTTAACATAACAACACTATTGCGCTACTAGTGCGGTCGCTTTTTCATTTTACACCCGCTAGGCAGCTATTGCGCTACTAGTGCGGTCGCTTTTCATTTTACACCCGCTAGGCAGCTATTGCGCTACTAGTGCGGTCACTTTCATTTTACACCCGCTAGGCAGCTATTGCGCTACTAGTGCGGTCATTTCATTTTACACCCTGCTAGCAGCTATTGCGCTACTAGTACGGTCGCCTTTCGTTTTACACCTGCTAGACAGCTATTGCGCTACTAGTACGGTCGCCTTTCATTTTACACCGCTAGGCAGCTATTGCGCTACTAGTGCGGTCACTTTCATTTTACACCCGCTAGGCAGCTATTGCGCTACTAGTGCGGTCGCTTTTTCATTTTACACCCGCTAGGCAGCTATTGCGCTACTAGTGCGGTCGCTTTTTCATTTTATACCCGCTAGGCAGCTATTGCGCTACTAGTGCGGTCACTTTCATTTTACACCCGCTAGGCAGCTATTGCGCTACTAGTGCGGTCGCATTTCGTTTTACACCTGCTAGACAGCTATTGCGCTACTAGTACGGTCGCCTTTCGTTTTACACCTGCTAGACAGCTATTGCGCTACTAGTGCGGTCGCTTTTTCATTTTACACCCGCTAGGCAGCTATTGCGCTACTAGTGCGGTCACTTTCATTTTACACACCGCTAGGCAGCTATTGCGCTACTAGTGCGGTCGCATTTCGTTTTACACCTGCTAGACAGCTATTGCGCTACTAGTACGGTCGCCTTTCATTTTACACCCGCTAGGCAGCTATTGCGCTACTAGTGCGGTCTTTTCATTTTACACCCGCTAGGCAGCTATTGCGCTACTAGTGCGGTCACTTTCATTTTACACCCGCTAGGCAGCTATTGCGCTACTAGTGCGGTCACTTTCATTTTACACCCGCTAGGCAGCTATTGCGCTACTAGTACGGTCGCCTTTCATTTTACACCCGCTAGACAGCTATTACGCTACTAGTGCGAGATCGTTTCATATCCGCCTGCTAGGCAGCTATTACGCTACTAGTACGGTACACAACCAAAGTATTATAGGCTCGTCATAAGTCCTATAGCTAGATATCAAGAGGTCTAGTTGAGGCTCGTCATAAGTCCTCGTACTTTCAATTGCATTATAGGCTCGTCATAAGTCCTATAGCTAGATGTCAAGAGATCTAGTTGAGGCTCGTCATAAGTCCTCGTGCAGCCCAATCAATCAAATTGTTAGTATCATAGGCTCGTCATAAGTCCTATGACTAGATATCAAGAGGTCTAGTTGAGGCTCGTCATAAGTCCTCGTACTTTCAATTGCATTATAGGCTCGTCATAAGTCCTATAGCTAGATGTCAAGAGGTCTAGTTGAGGCTCGTCATAAGTCCTCGTGCACCCGCACCCATAGAAACAATTCATAAACCGTAGTGAGAATTTTTGGCGCCCTCTCAACCTTGATCCAATTCTGCAAAGGCTTGCAAAATTGAATCAAGGGGAGCCATCTGTAGACACCAAAAATTCTCACCCCATAAAGTAAATTCCAAAATAAGAAATGAAATAAGAGGGGTCGTCACCTTTCTTTCTCAAAATGTATTTACATGCGTGCCAAAACGAAACCATCGTTTTATGACAAAATTCTTGAGTAAATTTCAAAGCATTTCAGAAAGGCATATTTTTTCAAAAATGAATTTCCAATGACAATCTGGTTTCAAACCCGTCCCTTTTCATTAATTTATCAATTTTATATTTTATTTTTATCTTAGTTTATTTACTTATTTATTTATCTATTCATCTCTCCGTATTCTGATGTATTAATTTCTTGTTTGATCCCCTTATTTCACTTGTCTTTCATTTATTAGTGTTTGCTTGTATGTTACTATTACTTTTTATCATTTCATATACTTATTATTCTTTTATTCTTCATATATTTAATTCTTTATGATGTTTTCATTTTTATCCTCATTCCACCTTTTCATGACCTTCAATAAGAAACCAATTCATTTTATCAGATAAAACTCTTTCATCTTACTGTAAGCTACCATTTAAAACGTGAGCGTTTTTAGAGATCTCATCCAGTTCATATTAAGTCTTTAGTATTATCTCTTGCATTCATATGGCAAGCTCTGTCATCAGTATAGCTGTTAGTGTGTGTTGAGAGATTACCTCTGGTCAAGGGTTTGATTCTGGTGATGAACCGTACATGTTTTTTTTATTTTTGAAGTTGTATTCACTAGCCACGCACGGCCCATGACTCGCATCCAAACAAGGCATCTCTGAGATGGCCCGTTCCCACTTCCGGTTCCATCTCCAAACGCCGCCCAGATACTACAAGAAACCCTAACTTCTTCGTTATAAGAAGGGACTACAGTAGCCGTCTCCCTCGGTCGATATTTTTTTCCTCCCCCATCAATCCCGAATCGATTCTCCATCAACCCTGACTCAGATGACCCGCCTCCTCCTCCTCACATCTTCACCTCTCGATCATCCATTTTTGACTCCATCTTCAGAAACCAAAAACGAGATTGGCATACTCAGCTCCTCCTCCCTGCGTCTCCATCCTCCACCTTCCCAATCTTCTGTGAGGCTTCTCGTCCGCTAAACAAAAAAGAACCCTCCAGTTCATCGATTCAACCTAGAATGAGCCCTTCATTCACCACTATCTCTCCTTCGTCCGTTGATTTCTCCAGCCAAAACAAGAACACCCATACTCTTCCCCTCATCCTCTTCAGTTTCCGGTGACTTCACAACCCCACTGCCGACAAAGAGCGCATCTGTGCTGCGCCTTCTTCAACCTCTTCAACCCGGTAATTTTGCTACTCGATTGGCCAACTAAAATACCCATGCTCCGCACTTCATTCTCTTCACACTCATGGTAATTTTACTCGCTCAATCTTGCGAAACAACATACACCACTCTGCACCTCCTCATTTTCCTAACGGTCGGTAATGTTACAACCAAACTGGCGAACGAAGAACATACACGCCTCGACCCTCCCTCATTGTCTTCCCAGCACTCACGGTAATTTGTAATCAACCTGGCGACAAGGAACACGCCCGCTCCACCGCTCAAAACCCACCCGGCGAGTTCAAATGACCATCACCTACTGCTATCTACTACCTTCAGACATCGAGATCCTCCGTCTTTGATGATCACCGATTGTAGATTCTTCACCTGAATACGGTGATGCTCCCTTTCTTGTTACTTTTTTGAATCTGTCCACATAATTAAATCTTCTTGTCCTGTTCGATTTATTGCTTTGCTGTTTATTTCGGGTTAATCTCATCGCCTTGGTTTGATTCAAACAGAGGGAGTAATTTGAGTTCTAGGCCTAGCCCCTTTCGGCGGGCAAACCCAGTAGCCTGTTTGATTTCTCTTGAAATTTCAGTTAAATTGGAGATTATGTTTTGGGGAAACCAAATGACGATTGTGCATCGACTTGATTTGGTCTTTGGTCATGCTACCTATATTCAGTCGAGAGGTTAATTTGGGGGTTTATCATTGTCTTATTATACTTCCTTAACTGACTTTTGGAATTGATTCTCGTTTCATTAGTGTTCGAGCAGAATGCTTTGTGTTTGCGATGAAAAATTGACGTATTGCAGAATTTATGATGCCCCTTTGTTTTGATGCTTTGACTGAGGTATATTTAAAAAAAAAACCTGTGCTCGAGTCAAGCTTTGCGAGTATGGATTGCTTGGAGCCTTGGACGAGGCTTGCACATGCAGACTGCTTGGAAGGATGCTTGAAGTACCGGTCGGCTTGTTAAAACCGATTGAGCTGTTGATTTAAGGGTTGGTGTCCCTTCTCATTTCCATCAAAAGGAAAAACTGTCCTGTGTATTGCTTTTCTGTTTTGGTTTAATTTGATGTTAGATATTATTCAGTTTTCACGTGAAGAAAGAATGAGAGATGAGAAGTGAGATTGAAGAATCTGTAGGCCTTAACGCTATGCTGGCGATTACATTTGTTGCTTATATTTTTGCTTCACTACTGTATTTCTGTTGTGATAAATATTGACCATAGTTGTGTTGTAGTTATTGCAGGTATATGTACTGATATTCTGGTTGATTCTTTTTCCTTTTCCTCTCTGCTTAGTTGAGCTTCTTGTAGCAATCACTCTGCCCAGATTTAGCTCTGTTTATGTTTTGCTCTCATCTCTGTTTCACTACCGCATTATGACTTGTAAATGTGTGATTTGATTCGGGATTTCAAGCCCTGTTTATGGCTACTATGAACTAGTAAGACAAATGACATGATATAACCTGTTTCCTAGTGCCATTCTGCCCATGTTCTCATCATTGTAAGTTGCAAACTGAAAAGCTTTGACACCAGATAACCACTTTGCATTAGGCAACTGGTTGTAGTTTGACAATATATACTGTTGCATTAATCTTCGAATTGTATTGTATTTACATTGCAGCATGTTTCAATTGGAAATGTTAACGTGCTTCAACTGTGTCATGATTCGATCCCAATTTGAAATTGTCACAGTTAAAAAAAAAGAGAAAATGGAAAACGTGACTTGTTGATCGGAAGTTGTTTGCTCACCATTTACATGCGCCGTTTGCTTGTTCTCTTAATGTATTGTATGTTCCTAATTTCATTTATCTTGAGGAACCCTAGACTGTTTTCTAGGTTACTAATTCATTTTAGAATCGATTTATCGGTTCAGGCCCATAATTTTCTGTGGGCCTTTTTAGAAAAGCCTAGGACTATTCACAGATGTTGCTCGCATTAAGGTCGTAGTACCCGAGGGTCGTAGTACCTGTTTGTGAGGAACACCTCTCCTAGCAAAAAAACTTTCCAAACAATCCATAATTGTCAAAATAAAATTCACAATCAATAAAAATCCAATTCAAAATCAAAATTCCTTGCTCCTAAAAATAAAAGCATTCATCCCAAGGTGGTCTCTCAAAATTCCCACTTCTTTTGTAATTAATTTGTAAAAAAAAAAGAGGGAAGATTCGATTAAGAATTCTTTCAATTTCTAAAATCAAAATAAATCGAAATTTTTTCTTTAACAAAACAGAAAAAGAAAAGAGCCATAAAAATAAAATCATCAATCAAACCTTTAGAAGGGGCCAAGAAAAAAGGACATCACAAAAGCTTAAAAAATCAATCTGACTCCAAGCCCAAAACCAATTCAATTTGAGATCCAAATTTCATTCCAAAATTTTAGAAACCTAACCATGTCAAATTCGACCAACATTTCAAAATTTTGGCCCAATTCGGCCCAATCCCATTTCAAGATCATCTCGGCCCGATTCATTTCCAAAAATCAATCCGACTCGAATCAATTCCAATTCAAATCCGAATTCGATTCAATTGCAAATCCAATTCACATTCATTTTCAATTTCAATTCCAACCCAATATCAATTCCACCTGATTCCCAATTTCAATTTAATCTCAATTCAATTAAAAAAAAATCCTTTGTAAATTCAGTTCAATTCAAAAATTCATTCAATCTCGATTCAATTCAAAAATTCAGTTCAACCCTAAAACCTCAAATTCCAACTTCAAACTCCTTGAAAGCTTCAAAACTTCTCAAAATCTCAAATACCCAAAATTCCAATTATCTCATAGACTCAAATCGTCTCCAAAATTCTAATTCCCTACACACTCCGATTGTCTCATAGACCCGAGCGTCTCACAGACTTTGTCATTCCAATGATTCGAATGTCTCACAGACTTACGCGTCTCGCAGACCCGAGCGTCTCACAACCGAGCGTCTCACAGACTTCGACATCTCAAGGATTCAAATGTCTCACAGACCCGAGCGTCTCACAGACTAGCATCCCAAATCTGAAACTTCTCAAAACTCCGAACGTTTCTAAATCTCAAACACCTCAAATATCTTCTAACTCCACGAACATCAAAACTTCCAAAACCCTAAAAGACCCTGAACTACGTAAGGTCTGATCTCAACAGGGAGTTGAGTACGTAGGCAGCCCATCTAGGGTGCGACCCCATTCCAAAAAAAAAACTCCCCTTTCCCCCTCTAAGGTGGGTCTCATATCTCTCAAAACGCTCAAACCTTCTTTGGCTTCCACAAACTTCAAACCATCAGACTCCTAGTCTTTCATTCTATACTCATCCAAATTCACAGATTCTTCTCCTTGGCGCTAGCTTGGCAGAAAAGCTCGCCTCATTCACTTTTTTCTCTTTTTTTTTCGTCCTAATCCTATCTTTGGCTTTTAAATGAATCTCTTTAATAAGGATTTGAAAGAAGACAATCCCGACAATTGGAGACCGAGGTTTCCTCGGGCACCAATCCAAAGTCGTGGTCGTTGCCACTTCTAAGGGGTGTAACCCAGTGCGAACCCACAATAGAATCCCTGCAAATGACCAGATAAGTCTTATCCATAGGCAACAAATTCAGAGTCAACCAACGGTTCTTAGAACCCCTTTCCTTTCCTTCCTAGTTATCATAGGTCAAACTAGGTGGCGACTCTAGTCAATTCCGCCTTATAGAGGCATAAGTCCGCGTGGGGCCCATCGAGAGCGGGTGTAGTGCTCACTAGCATTCCCCTTATGCTTTCTGGGAAAGACGGACGATTTAGTAGGTATTTGAGGGATGCCAGATTAACGGGTTTTCACCCTCCACAGAATGGCAAATTTCTAGGATCTAGACTTCTTAGTTAGACCATATTTAGATAAACCCCCTCATACCGAAAAATCACCCTCCACAATAATAAAGAGATACAGTGATTTGAAGAAACGAGCACCGCCTGGTGGCCGGCGCCGGCGCCCACAGAGCTGGCGGGCGCGGGCGCGCGTATGAAGGGGGCGGCGTTGGCGCCGCTAAGGAGGGGGGCGCGCCGACGCCTACTGCATAGAGTGGGCTTCGGAGCCGGTCATCGTTTGCTACTTGGAAACCCATTTTTTGCTTTTCTCGTTCATTTTGTACAAATTCTAGCTACGTTTGTACATAAATTGCTAAAATAACAACAAAAAGTATCTCAGAATGAGCTCCTCGTGAGTACTCCTCGTTGTTAACATCATCTGCATAATCGTCATGCATTTCCGGAACACCACCTTCAGCATTTCCTCCATCTTTTTACTCTTCTTACTGAAAAGTTTTTCTTCAAACTTCTGAAAGAAACCATTTCCTATCTTTATCTCTCTAACTTTATCTCTCTAACTTTAGGATTTCTGAATTTGAATATGATTTCATAACGTATTCACTTCTTTTATATAATGAAATTTGGGGTCACCTTGTAATATGTCACAAATTGTGAGTAAATATAGTAATTTTTTAAAAATATTAAAGCAGGAGTAAATGGTCATTTTTCGACTGTGCAAAGTGAAAATACGACTGTGCGTATCGACCCATTTAAATTGATCGGAAAAGAAAGAAAGATTGTAGCAAATAAATAAAAATTGATTAATTCCCGCCCTTCAGAAGAAAATAGTACTGCACTTTGGCGCGGTTCTACAGAAGGGAAGACGCGAGAAAAGTTTCGTCTCGCTGTGGGATTCCCCAATCAAAGCCAGAATTTGAACGCCAGAGAAAGAGCCAAGGAAGATGAAGGCGGAGCACCAAAACCTTCATGTGGAGAAAACTCGATTCATAAGCTTAGCTCACGATCTTGGCTTCGACGAGCAATCTGCGAAACAATGCTTGGACCGTCTTATTGTTCTCTACGGTATTTTCACAACTATTTTTAATGGTCTTCGCGTTCGACATTGAAGCTTCTCAGTTTCCTGTCACTGTTGACATATTAATGGTTCATACTCTCAACTTTTTGTGATTGAAATTGTTTTGAAGTCTTAGGCAAACTGTAGTTTCTGAAGCTCTGTCGCTAATCATGTTTTGAGTGGATAACCCGAAATTTAGGGTAAAATTAGATGTTTTTTTTGCTAATTCCAGGAGCTTCTAAAGGTTAAAATCATTGGGTAACTGCTGCGTTTTAAAGATTGCTTTCGTGTTGGGGAAAAGCGTATCTACTGAATTTGTTTATAGACTGGGTAATGTGTTACGATACCTTTGAGGGATATGCTCCCAGATTCTCAGTAGTGTCAACGGCTCACGTGCAAGCGGCAAGGTACTGAAGGCCTAGACATTGCTTTATTAGGTCATTTCGAATCTTGTAACGAAGGAGTTTGCTATTGGCAACTCTATATGAAGGAGTTTGAGGTATAAAGGATGATAGAATCTCATGATTAGGAAAAGTTCCAGCTTATCAATCATTAACAAAGCTTACTACAGCTTCTCATGTCTGATCAACTGATCAGACCTCATATCCCACACTTTTTGGCTAGCATACACTATAACAATAGGATTGGCAAGATCAGGTCCATGATATGTCCCATAATAATTGTGACCAGTAGAATCCAATTTTTTAACTGAACACAGGTGGTATATGCGCTTGTATTTATTTAACTATTGTTAGAAATATATAGATTATGGTACCTACCTCTTGAGCGCAGCAGAATAATTAGGATCATTCTTTCTACTTGTTGTCAACTGAATCATCTTTCCTTTGTTGTCAATTGATCAAGCTTTCGCGTCTATCAGGTGGAGATGCCACAACAACACTCCCCACGCTATTCACGACCTAAGAACCCTAACACACACAGGAAACTAATAGCAGAGCCTCTATATATAATAATAACAGAAGTATATAAGAATAACAAGTATTCTGATCAATACTTATTTGATGTTGGTTGTAATCAATATTTAACAAATAAATATTGTCTTTTATTTATTACTAAAATAAAATAACCAACAACTATAATTTGTATCTTTCGCTTTTGCCCACTGTGTATGATTGTTTTGATTTATTCAGTTGACTTGCATTTCATATCAATCCAAAAGGTGAAGATGGTCAAGATTTTATCACAGTGGAGCACTGTGGTGATGATTTCATCTCCATGCTGGCTGAGACCATCCAAGAGACTGAGGATTGGGATGATTTGCAAGCCATTGAAACGGAAGCATGTGGGACTTTAAATAATATGATAGAGAAAGATGTCCTCAAACTTAGAGGGGATGAAGATGATGTAAGAAGTGGGACCAAGTTGACTGAAGATCCACCTCAGGCGCATCAAAATCAAGATGTATTGATAGTTGATTCTTCTAGCGAAGATGAAGGTCTAAAATTTGTTGGAGTTAATAAAGACAATGCTAGATCTGCACTCTCCAATACCACTCCAAGTTCCCTGGTATGCTGAATCTACCAATTTGTGTTTGCTCAAGTAAGCACTACATAATAAATCACACCTGTGCATGTCTGTCAACTTTCTGATCATACTTTCAGTTATCAATTGATATGGGAGTATTTTTTAGCACCTTTTGTTCAAATGTTTATGATGGTCGTACTTTCTTCATATATATAATGTGTGTTTTTAGGAGTGTGGAAGTGCTGTAACTCGAGCTTCAGCTTCATTGCCATCCAACAAGAGAGCACGGTTGATGAATACCAATGAAGAAAATGAAACTCTAAGTTATGAACAATTGCAGACTTTGGATGATTTTGAATTGGCAAATGTTGTCATATTTGGAAATCAGTCATTTCGACCACTGCAGCACCAGGCATGTAAAACATTTGTTGAAAAGCGGGATAGTTTTATTCTAATGCCAACTGGAGGTGGCAAGAGTCTTTGTTATCAGGTTGGTTAGTTTATCTTTAGCATCCTAGTGTTGAAACTACGACTTGGCAAATTAATTATTGGCTGATATAAGTGTTTTGTTATGTGGATATACTAGTATTTCACTTGGCCCTGATCATGCCTCTGTTAAGCTATATTTCTACTCGCTATGATCAAATATGATGTTGAGCAAAATGGTTGGTTCTCTTTCTGGTTGAATTTGCTTGAGTAGGTACTTGGAGTCTCGTTCTACTGTGAGCTAAAAGCTCTTTCCTCATTAGTTTTTTTTATCAGCTAGTAGTATGCTGCAGATGAAGCTAAGATGAAACTAAGATGGGTTTTCTAGTGATTACTACTCTTGCATATATTATCCTTATTGAATGTTCTTCGATATGAAAAAAAGATCCAGATGTTGTACGTAGTTCTTCAATTTCACTCTGGATTACATTTTCTTCTCAGCTTCCTGCAACATTGCGGCCTGGGGTAACAGTAGTCATATCACCTCTACTTTCCCTTATTCAAGATCAGATAATTACACTGAATCTAAAGTATGGAGTCCCAGCAACATTTTTGAATTCTCAGCAAAGAACTTCCCAAGTAGCAATTATTCTTCAGGAACTAAGGTAAGTTTGACTGTACATTATCTCGTCTTATCCAAGATGTAATTCATACAGAAGCTGCTCTATTATTTTTGGATCAAGGGGGTTGCTTTGCCTATTGATTTCTCAGTCAACATTGTTTTCAGTATATGGCATTAGTGCTTTAGTGGTCTCACGCTAGGTATGTCTTTTCTTCATCCCAGGAAAGATAAACCATCATGCAAGCTGTTATATGTGACACCTGAAAGGATTGTTGGAAATCCATCATTTTTTGAGAATTTAAAAGGGCTACATAGGAAGGTGAGCTATATATACGAAAAATTAGTTGGATCTAATTTATGTACTACCTCCGACTTACATTTAAAATAGAAGGGAGTATTATGCGTGAGTTTAATTGTTGCATATCTGGAGCCACAGGGACAATTAGCTGGATTTGTTGTTGATGAAGCACACTGCGTCAGGTACGCGCCGTTTTTTATAATTTGCTGAGTGAGTACATGCATATGTTTAAGCACTTTTTTTCCTACTGTTTAAGTTAGTTTGACATTAATTTATCGATATTCATTTAATTTCCTTTTACTCTTGTTTTTGTAGTCAATGGGGACATGATTTTCGCCCAGATTACAGGGGACTTGGATGCCTAAAACAGAACTTTCCAACTGTTCCAATTATGGCATTAACCGCTACAGCTACTCAGCCAGTCCGAAAGGTATTTGTTTGGGAGTATGTACGACTTTATTTCATTTGACAAGACCAGATAAGCTTCATATTTGATTGATTTAACTAGGAAAAAAATCCCTATGTTGTGTAGGACATCTTGAGAGCATTGAGAATACCTCATGCTCTTGTGCTGGAGACGAGCTTTGACAGACCAAACTTGAAGTACGAGGTTGTTATTAAGGCCAAAGATTCTTTGAAGCAACTTGGGAGCTTAGTGAAAGATCGTTTCAACGAGTCAAGTGGAATTATATATTGCCTTTCAAAAAACGAGTGTGTGGAGGTGTCGGAATACCTTAACAAAGAGTGTAAAGTGAATAGTGTTTATTACCATGCTGGACTGGCAGCTCAACAAAGAGTAGCTGTTCAAAGAAGATGGCAGACTGGAGAAGTTCATATTGTGTGTGCTACCATCGCATTTGGGATGGGCATTGATAAGCCAGATGTGGTAAGTCCATGCAAGATGATGATGACGTAATCTATTTCATTAAAATACTTAGATTTCATTCAATGTTAATTTATCTAAATTTTTTACTTGCATAGCGTTTTGTGATCCACAATACGTTGTCAAAATCAATTGAAAGCTATTATCAAGAATCAGGAAGGGCGGGGAGAGACAACCTTCCAGCAATATGCATGGTCCTTTTCCAGAAAAAGGATTTCAGCCGAGTGGTTTGTATGATAAGAAATGGGCAAGGTTGTAGAGGCGACAGCTTTAAGAGAGGAATGGAGCAAGCGAAGATAATGCGCGAGTATTGTGAGCTTAAGGTATACATAAAGCGAACACTGAATGAAAAGTCTAACATTTTGTACTAGTCAAAACTTAAAAACATACATGCTAACGTTTTTGTATTTGCGCTAGTATTTTCAACTTTTTTAAATGTATATAAAACTATATTGATTTGTTGAACTATATGACAGGAAAATGAGTGCAGAAGGAAGAGGTTGCTGGAGCATTTTGGAGAATCATATGACTCTAAAGCGTGCAAATATGGTCCAAATCCTTGTGACAATTGCTTGAAGAGTAGATCTATGTAGTGTAAGAATAAGTAAGTCTTGCACTGCACTATAACAATATATATGTGGTGATTACTTTTTCAAAGTCAAAATGAGTGTGGTTATATTAGATCTTGCCATGGTACAACCCACAAGAAAACATGGCAAAACAAGACAGCAGCCCACTAGGGTAGGTCCTTCTAGCAGCTGATTCAAAAGGATATTGCTAATTCAAGGGTGTTTATAATTGCTGAAGACTCTGCTAATTAAGCTAAAAATAACAACAAGAAATCAACTAAACTAACAAGGGACAAAATTAACTAAACAATTATTTACTATCAAGATTTTAGTAGGACTTTTGCATTTATTCTCCTTTTTTCTTTTCTCATAGACAAATTCTTGCATTAGATCTGACAAAAGTAACCCGAACCCGAAAAAACTGAATCGAACCAATCCGATCCGAATCTGAATCTCAACTGAAAACTATAACTTAAAAAAGGACCTGAAATCCAAAATAAATCGACCTGGACCAAACTGAATCGTATTATTGTAAAACCGAAAGTAAACCACAATCCACAATCATCCCGAACAAAATCAACCGCACCGAAATCACCCTAACCCGATGATGACTCGAAATCCGAAGTGACCCTGAACCGAAACCAACCGAAAATCAACCGAACCGAATCCGAACCGAAACCAGTATGACCTGAACTAATATCCAATGTGACCCGAAAGTTTATATTGCATTAATTATAGGAGACAATGAGATAAAACAGAATGTTTATACTCAATATCTAGTTTAAATACAAATCAGTATTTAACATTTGTATCATACAACACTAAACAATGCCCCACAATACTTTTACAATTAATCATTACTTAGTAAGTGGCGTACCTATAAAAAGTTTTAATAAACTTATATACACAGAAATTATTTTAAATATACCACTAATATTTTGTACTATAAAATTATAAAGTAATTAATTATCATGCATTTTCATCAATCGCACCACTAATAATGAATTAATGATAATACGTTACTCATCAATGATAGATTCGTAAGGACCGAAAACATTTGTATATTTAGACTCAAATTTTATCACTAATTCATATCATTATTGTATTAATTATTCATATATTGAAGGTGGTTTTATTAATTAGAATTTTTCAAGCCTTTATCCAATCTTGTGAATAATTCTCCCTCATTAGCAATTTAGCATAAATGTTTAATATACTTGAAGGTTTTTACCTATGTAGCAAAATTCTCATGCTTCTGAATTGTTCTTCATCATTAACAGTTTTTAACTACCCTAAAAAAAGTCATCAAAACTTATTAACTAATTCCATTCGCTAACTATTAATAGATTGAAAATA
Organism: Limonium bicolor; assembly: GCA_023374045.1. Lineage (NCBI taxonomy): Eukaryota > Viridiplantae > Streptophyta > Magnoliopsida > Caryophyllales > Plumbaginaceae > Limonium > Limonium bicolor. The sequence continues at coordinate 312,735,773 of CM041780.1, forward strand.
CAAGTTACTACACTTTGATACAATTTTAATAATTATCCACAAACATACCTTATTTATACTCCTCTCAAAATAATTAAACTACTAAATAATCTAAAGCTACATCAATAATTATGATAAGTTCAGAGTTAGTTGCTAAAGTATAACATGATGCAAATTATAATTATTTGTTTAAATTAATCTTTTATATACATTTATACGTGTTGAGATTGATTGAAGTCAAATTTGCATATCATGATGATTGAGTTGCTGGATTCTGTAGTGGCAACCGAATTTAACCAATTAATTGACCCGAATTTGACCCATAACCCGAAAAAACCGAAAAAACCAGAGGCTAACCCGAACCGTAAATTACCCGACCCAAAGTCACCCTAATCGAAAGTCATCCAAACCGAAAATCACCCAAACCGATCCAAACCGGCCCGAAATTTCAACAAACCGAACTCAACCCGAACAAACCAAATTCAACCGACCTGATCCAACCCGAACCAAATATTGAACGATTTGAAATCAACCCGAACCAAACCGAACCCGAACCGATTGACCCGAACTGCCACCTCTAGGCTTGCATCTTCCAAATACAAATATGCATTGGTCCAAATTGTGACTTTTTTTTATTTTCTATAAATTTATGCAGCCATAGCTTATGATTGACTATCATAGATCTAGAGTAGGTTGAAAGCGGTCATAAGGTAGAGATTGCGCCCATGAGCACGCTTGTGTTGTTAGTCTAAAATATTGTTCCCTCAGTAAAATCGTCACTTTTATCTTATCAACTTATGTTTTTTCTACATCAACAGACATTAACCATTAGCTAGTAAGAAAATAAGGTTTAATCATTTTGAAACATTAACATAAGTTGCACGAGCATATCACCTGACTCACACTCGTCTTTGTTGCTTCAGAAGATGACAAACATGCGACTTCTATAATACAATCTTGGTGCATCTCAATTAAATTATACTTAGAACAGAGTGTCACAAAAATGTAGTTTTTTTTTTTTATAATTGGGGGCACAAGGCCCAAATGTGCCACAAGGGTAAAATAACACATAAAGACTCAACCCTTAACCACATATCTAACCTTACCTTATACCAAATCACTTTCTAGGCACCTTACTCTTACCCCTCCTAGCAACCTTAGAAATACGGGAAAACTTGCTAAATCCTATAGCCCTAGACCCGGTCGTCCTTCTGGACCTATCCTTAGAGGAATTTCTAGAGCACCTATCAGAGCGTCCTTTGAGCCCCCACTTTAGTCCTGCTTCATTCACCGGTAAGTCTCTCTCGACTCACGGATGATTCCAGCTAGGTTGTCAAGAGTACGCGCCTCATCTGGGATAGCACACCCAAGCTCCTTCGCAAGAATGAGGGTCTGCTTCGCTTCCTCTTGCACATACGCCTCATCCTGATCCGCCACTGAATCACTAGGTCTTCTGGTAGGCTCGAAGCCCAGGGGGAACTCAGGATCCTCAAAGAGATTCCTAAGGCCTCTATCCTTATCCTCATCCTCCTCCACTCGCATTTGGGAGCTCACCAGCAAATCTCCTGGCCTAACTGAACCAAAGCCAACCTCTAATAGGTCAACATTACCAAGCTTCTCACACTGTGCGGCATCATCCTCCATCCCACTCCTCTTACAACTCATAATTTCATCAACAAGCGGATCACGATCCGCACCCTTTTCACTAGACGGTTTTCGAACAGAGACGAGCAACCGATTGCCAGATCCAAGCGCCCCTTGATGAGTAGTACCGTGCACAGCACCAGGCGCACCCGCCTGAGGGAGAGGTTGGGCAGACTAGTTAAGCCCCGAAGGATACCAGGACAAGCCATAATCATAATGCCATCCATAATCACCTCCCCATCCCGGTGAATAACCTCACCAACCGACTTGATTGAGACTGTGAAACGGGCCCGATGGATAGACCCACCCCGGGAGATAGACGGGTGATAAGTCAGGAATTTACCTATTTCTGCATGGTCTTTTGAGACCCAATTTGTTATCATTTACTGCTAAATTCCTGTCTTTTAAGTGTTTTTATGTTTCTTGTTGCAATTGTCTTCTTTTATGGTTTTTGTGTGCTTTTTCAGGTATTTGATCTCAAAAGAAACATGTTCATATCATTGTTGAAACACATGGAAAATCAAACAAGCTGATTTGAGTCAAAGACAACAACTCTCGAATTAAATTCAAGCATGGTCCGGGACTTGATACTGGAGCTAAGTCCCGGACCACATTGTGACTCAAATCTCGACCGAAAATCAGACATGGTCCGGGACCTTATACGTGGCCTAAGTCCCGGACCACACAATGAAAGAAATCTCGACCTGTTTTAACACCATGGTCCGGGACTTTATACAAACCTTAAGTCCCGGACCACACATAGCAGGCAAGTCTCGACCCATTTTAATGCTATGGTCCGGGACTTCATACAAGACTTAAGTCCCGGACCATATGACTGGAATTGGACATCTGTAGCTCGCGAACGTGAAGAAAAGAGAATTTTATTCTCTTTTGAACTAACCACCGCCCCATACATTAATCCATTCTTTCCAGCATTTCCTCCACAATCGTATTCCCTTCCACTACTTTCCATCCTCTAATCCCACTAGATCCAATTATCTCCCTAAATCCAGCAACAACACCCACGTTAACTGTAACACCCCTAATACGCACATGATACTAAATGAAATCGCAGCGGAATAATCAACTAAACAGTAACTAACGCTTCGGTGCTACAACGCCGTCAACCACCCACGTGGTTGACAAGGCAGAATAAATACAATTGTACCGGTCTGATGATCAGACTCCCGAGCATAAAACTAATCCATAAATACATTATATACAATACCGAGTGTTTACAAACATCCTTCACTGCATAATAACACTGTATACGCAACAACCAAAAGTATATAACGCCACAGGAGCACAGGCGCATCCCGGGCCAACATCCAAAAGTAAACAAAAGGGATTACATCCTAGGATCTAAAGCCACTCCGCTTCTTCGATCCTCATCCTGCAGTATAAGAAATATGGATCCCCCGAGGGGGTCAGCAACCCTTGGCTGGTATGGCTAACGCGCAGCCCATCGGCTACCGGGATACGCGCAGCTACTTGTCATTATAACATGGCATTCAATTATATACATATCATAACATAACATGGAGCATGGCATCAATGGTGCATAGCCCAACAACACATACACAGTGGATTTTCACTCCACGATAACAAACCACAAGGGTCAAATAACATAAGAGCCTAGAGAGTGATTCACTCTCATATCAAGCTCGTTAAACACACTCATTACCGTTCTGTTAGACGAACGAGTAACTTAAGTCACAGATGGTTCGGATTTAGTGACCCGAACACACCACACAAACACAGGTTCCCACTAAACCGATCATAAGTCAGAATAGGTAAGCTTTGGAAGAAGCTAGCGGGAGATCGAACGCCAAATTAAGGAGAACAATCTTAACAACATAAGAGTCGAATCTGATTCAGATATCTACTCTTAACTTACATGCATGACCGGATAACCGGATTCCTCACTTCCCAGTTAACACTTGTTAGAAGTTCATAGTGGAACTTAACAACCACACACAATAGGTAGTAAGTCATGTTAGACACACACAGGGGAATTGAGTCACAACATTACATCACAATAATATGAACAACTGTAAACTCATTACATGTTTAAATCTTATAACGTTGTAAACACACAGAAAAACATACAACACACAAACCGGTGTAAACCGCTAGGCAACAGACTGCAAGAAAACCATACCTTGGTCCTTGCCTCGTTTGGTTTCCTCCGTAGGTCACTCCTATACATAATTCAAGAACGTCGGTTAATTAACTTACTTAACCTCCAAATTTACTAAGTTTTAACACAATTGTATGACATGTTTTAATGTCTATCTTACCCTAGGTTGCCTTCATTATACACCCTAGGGTTAACTGCATAAGTCACATTCTTTTCTGTTTTTTTTTTTTTTTTTTTTTTTACAAATTTTGGTCCGACCGACCTTGCCGACCGAACTTACCCAAGTTCGGTCGATTCCAGAATACATTTCCGTTAAAAATTTTCTACTCCGACCGAACTTACCAAGTTCGGTCCTTTGTTCGGTCTTTTCCCGAGAGTTTCTTCCCTTTTGTAAATTTAGCCCGACCGAACTTACCATGTCCGGTCCCTAAGTTCGGCCTTTTCCAGAGAGTTTCTCCCCTTTGTTAATTTAGCCCGATCGAACTTACCATGTCCGGTCCCTAAGTTCGGCCTTTTCCAGTAACTCAATCCGTACTCAAAATACAGGCCCGACCGACCTTGCAAGTCCGGTCCCCAAGGTCGGTCTTTTCCAGAAGCCAATTCTCGCAGGGTAAACTGGGCTCGACCGAACTTGCAAGTTCGGTCGCAAGTTCGGTCTGCCCCAGACCTTTGTTTTCCTTGTCACATTCAACTCCAAACTTCACCCCATACAACCTAGTACCTAGTACCTAACCTCATTTGGGCACTTCAAACACACCTTAAGACATCCTTAAACACTCATAAAACTCATTATCTAATTCCTTAAACCTTTACTTATTTTCTTCACAAAATTCCTAACACTTACAACATTTTACACTAGGTTTCTAAATGGTGTTTCTCACCTATGATAACTACTATCCCAAAATGTTTTCTCCTTATCTTAACATCATCTCCCAAGCATCATCTCTCACCCCAATTCCTTATATCCTTCTTGAAACTCTTTTCCTAGTGCACACTTTCTCCTTAGTTTACCAAAGTTTGCCTAAGTATTATCTAAGTCCAAAATGGCTTTGGTACATACTAAAATCTCAAGCTCATGCCTAAGTCCTTGTTACATCCCAAATCACCTTAATGCATGTTTCTTACACAAGAACAACACTTAACCATTTTAATTACTCCTTAACTTATCAAACTCATTTTAACACTTAGAACTTCACATTTGTTACCCAAATTTTGACATAGGTTCTCCTAGAACATTACCAACCCAAAACACATTGTTTTTACCAACAAACAACCAAGAACACTAAAAATCCATCAAGTACTTATTATACACAAACTTCACTTACAAAGCACTACATCACAATATAGTGCACAATTTAAATTGCACGGCACTTAGGCCCTTAAATGACATGGCTCTTAGGCCCTTAAAATGCACAAATCATAAACACTGAATTTCCACAATATATTTGCCTTCAATCTGCAAATACACTCAACAACACATATGCCTTTTACTAAGCTCTTGGGAACACTTTACTAAGTCATTCACCATTGGCTCTTTAGGTAGTTTAATAAGCATTTATGAGCTCATTTCTCCTAGGGCATTAATATAACATTAAGTTAGTAGATTTACCTCTTTGCAAAATAACTCCTTTCTTGTTTCCTTTAGAAAACCAATAGAGTACTTGATTCTTTGACAAGCTCTAAACAATATACAAACATTGAAATGAGTATTCAAGCTATAAGCTCCATCTCATTGTAAACCCTAGTTTTGCATTGTTTCAAAAATATTAATGTAGTTATTTTACCTTGCTCTTTGAAGAGAGTTTGAATATCTAGCAAGAGAGGACTCCACCTAGTCCATGAAGAGTTGGAATGAAGCTAGAACAAAGTCACATAAAAAGCTCCTTCAATATATATTTTCGGACATGGCAAAAACAAGGAGGAAACTTGATTTTTGTTTGAGATTCCTTACCTAGGAGTCAAGGAGAGTAACAATATGTAAAAATACAAGCTCAAGCTCCTTCAATGGAGAAACTCCATGGCACCGAAATGGTTGTCTTGGACTTTTGAAAAGATAGGAATGAAGAGCTTGATGAGAGGAAGAGATTGGTGGTGTTTGTTTTTGATTTGGACAAGTGAGCAAGGTTTTGCAAGAGGTCAAAGTGGGAGTTTCAATGGAGTAGTATTACCGTGAGAGAACAGCAAGAAGAAGGAAGAAGAGAGGTGGGAAACCGTGTGAGCAAGGAAAGAAATGAGAGAATGGGATAGAATTTGCTTTATGAAGATATTTATACTTAATAAAGTAAAAAGGTACTTAAGTAGTCTTATTTATTTTCTTAACAAGCTAACAAAGGTGGTGTGTCACCAACCTTAAAAAACCGGCCCCAAATAGTAGTAGGAGGGCAATATAGTCTTTGTTTGTCAATTAAATTACTTATACAAACATATGTTACAAAATAACTTATAAAAGTTACTATTCATAAAACAAGGCACATAGAAGTGAAATTTTTGATTTCCCACTAATATAGACACCCAAATGTGATATTATATAGTACACATATATATTTAAGAGTAATGATGGACATTTAGCCATTCAAAACTCATTTACAAGACAATTTTTCAAAAATGTGCTTTAAGACTCCTTAAAGCACATTTTGTATTTAAACTTGTTTTCAAGCTTGGTTTTCTTTGGTAATTGATTAAATATGTTCATTAGTGTATAAATGAGGTCTTGGTAAGTTCATTAGGTCTTAACCAAGTTTATCCCAAGCTTAGAGCACATTTTGGCTCTTATTGACTTTAAAGCACATTTTGTGTTTCCTTTTGTTTAAATTTGTTTACTAATGTTTCTAAGACTCTTTTTAGTCTTAATACACCATATTTAAGTGTCTAAACAATATATTAAGGTTTGGGGTATTTCATTAACCACCCACCATTCCACTTCTAAAACTCCAGCATCATCTCCACCACCATGCTGCTGCTACGTTCTCAAGCAAATGAGTTCTATAAATAGAACTCAATCCCTCTCATTCAAGACACACAATATCCATCGGATAATATCTCCTCCCTCATATACACCACTCAATTCCCCATCCATTACACTCCTCCATCCACTTCCACTTCATAAACCACGTTCCATTCATATCATTCATCTCATAAAACACCACACATACACAAAAATCTGGAATACACAAGCAACTGGAGACTTCATCATTATCTGGAGATTGAGCGGAGGAAACTGCTGGTTGTGCACAGAGACTCCATCAAAGAGCCTTAAAACAGAGTTTCTTCTTCTTTTCTTCTTTAATGTTATTTACATATTTTTACAGTATTTTCATTTCAATGGCTGCGTAGTTTTTATAAATTTCGGTTTGCTATGTAATCCAAATTCAAGGTTCCATTATCTGTGTGGTTTACCATTTTAATAGATTAAAGTATTGTTCCTTATTTATTTTTATAAATCCTGTGATTTGGCCAATTACTTGATTTTACCAGTTTATCTGCTTATAAGTGAGAACTGCGGTAGATAATAGACAACAAGAACAGTACCGGTTAATTTAGAGATGGTAATTCCTCTAGGATATTAACTGATCATTAAACTGGATTACTCTTAAAGCTGTTAGCAATTAGTAAATCTGTAACGAGAGTTAAGATTTTTAGCTGTTAATTAGATTCCACCGAGCGGGAGACCGAACGTGGAATATTTCTGATCTAGGATTTTAATCTGAATTTTGGTAAACACACTGAGAAAGGAACCGAAGAATTTGGAGGATTAGTAAACCGGAATTTTCCCTTTTTATTAAATCAAAAATATCATTATTTTGCCCATTCTTGCATTTATTACCTTTGCTCATATTTACATTCTTGTTTCATACTTTAGTAATCTAAACAAACAAACCCCCCCTGTTACTTGAGTTATTTTATTAGTTTGTTCTTAAATATTAATCAAACTAAAACGCTGCCTCCCTTGGATTCGATAACCTGGAGGGACACTTCTAGGAAAACTTGCTATAATCGACCGGTATACTTGCCGTTAGGTTTTTACCCAACAAGTTAATGGCGCCGTTGCCGGGGAGGCACGATTGCTTAGTTTGATTTTTATTTTTGATCTTATTTAATTTTATTTTGTTTTTGTTCCTTTTAGTTTTGTTTCATTTTATTTTGTTCTTTTACAACTGCATTACTATCAGTGATCTAATCTTGGTTTATGGTCAAAACTCGTTCTGAAGGAAACCCTGAATTCGAAATTGAACCGGAAATAGAAAGAGTAACAAGAAGGATTCGAAAAAGATTAGAGCTGGATCCTCCATTTGATCCAGAGGTGCCTCCAAAAGATTCACCAACAGAAGGAATTGTTGAAGAAGAGATTCTAAACAACCCCCCTGAAACTAATATGGAGAATACCAATCCGGAGAGACACATGAGAGATTATACTCGCCCAAGCGTCGAAGGGCTTATCTCACCAATAGTAATTCCTCATTCCAGCAGGAGAGCATTGGCAGTTCAAACACACTATGTTACTATGGTCATGAATGCACCTCAGTTCAACGGAACAATCACCGAAGATCCCAATGTCCATCTCACCACTTTCCTGAGATTGGTAGGAGCTTGTTCTACATCAGCTTCACAAGAGGTTGCTAGATTGACTCTCTTCCCATTCTCCCTAAGAGACAGAGCTGCAGAATGGTTAAACTCGTTGACGCCCAACAGTATCACTACCTGGACGGAGTTAGCAAATGCATTTTTGGCAAAATATTTCCCTCCTTCTCGGATGCTGATTATGAGAGGAGAGATTACCAACTTTAAGCAGTTCACTGGTGAGACATTATCTGAGGCTTGGGAGCGTTTCAAAGGGATTGTGCGCAGAGTACCACACCATGGCCTAGGAGAGGAGGTAATTTTACAGTCCTTTTACAAAGATTTGGATCATTCAAGTCGTTTGTTGGTAGACACTTGTGCAGGAGGAAGCCTCATGGAGCTACCAATAGCTAGAATCAAGGAATTATTGGAGACCATTGCCAATGCATCCAATCAATGGGGAGGTGCGAGAACCGGAGAAGCTGCACCAAAGAAAACTGCTGGAGTCTATGAAGTAGATTCGAATACTTTTCTGGCTGCCAAGATGGAAGCGATGTCTAAACAATTTGAGAAGATGTGTGCAATGATGAACCCTCAGTCAAGCGCCGCTGTTGTGACCGATTCCTTCCCACAGTGTGAGTATTGTGGTAGAAGTTCCAACATGTGCCAGTGTACTTCTCAGCAAAATGAAGAGGTAAACTATCTGGGGAACAGGCAAGGGAGTTTCTACAACAATCAAAATAACCAAGGATATCAGCAGCAGAGGTTCTAGGGAAATAACTACAGTCAGAGGCCTCCACAGCAGAACACTCAGCATTTTCAGGGACCTCATCAAAATCAGCAAATGCAGAACCAACAGGCACAGAAACAGCCAGCTGGTGTGAGTTCAGGTTTAGAAGATATGATGCGAGAGTTTATCCTGTCGACCAATAGGAAACTCGAACAGCAAGAGAACACCAACCATGAGAACAAGACCTTCATCTTGGAGCAAAGAGCTTTCAACAAACATATTGAGACTCAAATTGCCCAACTAAGTGAAAAACTTTCTGATAGACCTGCAGGGGCTCTACCTAGCCAGCCAGAGAAGAACCCTCACGAGTATGCTAAAGCTGTTTTTGTTGTGGAAGAAGATACTCCACTTGTCGCTGCAATTTTACCTGTTCACAAAGAGGTTAAGGACTCCAGTAAAGTTTCGAAAAACCCAAGGAGAAGGAGTCTCCTGAAACTCAACCTTCTTACTCTTTTGTTTCCAATCATAAATTTGAAGAACCCATTCCTTTTCCTGACAGGTTAAAGAAAAGGGACCTTGATGAACAGCTTGGAAAATTTCTTAAAATTTTTAAGAAATTAACTAAAGATATTCCTTTTTCTGATATGCTTAAGTTAATGCCAAATTATGCTACACTGGTGGATGATATCTTGGCTAACAAATGCCCTTTGCAGGAAAAGGAGACAACGAAGAAGGTAACCACTAGAAGTGGTAAAGATAAAGCTACTGAACCTGAGGTGAGCATAGAGCAACTGGTGCTGGAGAATGAGCGGAATTGTGAAGTTACCAAATCTCCTTCACCTACACCACCGGCGGTTGAAGTTGCTCCTCCAATTCCATTTCCAAACAGAACCAAGCATTCCAAGGAGGATAGTGAGTTCGATAAGTTTCTTACTTTACTTCGTCAACTATCTGTGGATATCCCCTTTGTTGATTTAGTTGCGAAGGTACCTAACTATGCCAAGTATTTAAGGAAGCTTTTATCCAATAAGGCAAAGTTAGTTGAGACAGGAACTATTCAGCTCACAGAGACTTGTTCAGCGATCATACAGAAGCGCTTACCAGAGAAATGCAAAGATCCTGGAAGCTTCACAATTCCATGCAGAATAGGAGACATTGACTTCGACCACTGTCTTGCTGATTTAGGAGCGTCGATTAGTCTCATACCATACGCTTTATTTGAAAAGCTTGGAATTGGAGACCTACAGCCTACACGAATGACGCTTCAGCTAGCAGATCGCTCAATGGTCTACCCTTGTGGAATTGCAAAGGATGTGATGGTTAAGGTGAAGCATCTGTATTTCCCCTGCGACTTTGTCGTACTCGACATGGCTACAGATCCAACGGTCCCTATTATCCTTGGAAGACCCTTCCTAGCAACAGCCGACGCTCGAATCGAAGTTGCTCATGGTACGATCACTTTGAATGCAGAAAGTGAGCAGTTACTGTTTTATGCTGGCAGGTCCTCTAAAAACGTTTTGGAAGCTTCTCGGAGTTCATGTCACCAGGTTGCAAAGACACCTCAATCTTCTGGAATTTCTTGAGAGAACAAAAACATGGTCTAGCCAAAGACCGAAAAGACGGGCAGCTCATTGGGAGGCAACCCAATCTTCTTTTATTTTCCATCTTGTTTCAGTTTTAATTCACGTTTTTACTTGTTCTAATTCCTTTGTTAGCTATTTTTCTTGGGTTGGTTTTGTTAAAATGTAGGTTTGATGAAGGAAGAGAAACAGAGTACACAGAGGCAATCCTTCGGTTGAAACAAATGGGGTGGTCCGGGACATGTTACAGGACTTAAGTCCCGGACCAGAGGAGCAGCCAACTCTCGAAACAAAAATAGACGTGGTCCGGGACTTCAACAATACCCTAAGTCCCGGACCAATAACAGAGGCGAAAAAAAGAGAAGTAGGGTGGCCCGGGACCTTACAAGGACCCTAAGTCCCGGACCGCATTTGAAGAAAAATTCAGAAATATTGGTATGGGTGGTCCAGGACTTCAACAATACCCTAGGTCCCGGACCATCTAACACTGTTAAAAAAAAAAAACAAATACAGTCGTCTTCATTCTCCCGCCTCTCTTCTAAATCCCGCAAATCCCTAGCTCCCAACCTCACCTGCTCTCTCTCTCTCGCTCTCGACATCACCGCCTGAAATCACACCGCCACCCGACTACCACACTACCTCTCTCGCTCTTGACATTCGCCAGCCACCACCGCACCACCACAAACCCACATTCACACCTCACCCCATCCCCTCTGTCGCCTCCCCACCCTCGCGCACCACAACCACCCTCGCCACTCCCGTCGCCTGCTCCAAACCACCGCACCAGCAGACCCGACATCGCAACCCCCACCGTCGCTACCACCACCATCTCACTCAGAACCACCCTCGCTCCCTCTCTCTCTCTCGCCATTCTCATCACCATCACTAACCCGCTCTATCGCCACACCCTCGCGCCCGACCCCACAGCTCCACCACAACCCACCCTTCCTCTGTTGCGCCCAACCACCAAAACTAACTATCTCTCCCGTCACTTGCTCCGACACCAAACACTCCCTGCTCCCCCAACTTCACCCCAAAACAAACCGCACACACACAACCAAACCAAACATTTCCTTAATCCGAAATCCCGATGGCCCCTAAACGAGCTCGCAAAAACACCATGCCGGCGCCTCATCCTCTTCCGCCGCTCCCCCACTTCGGGTTCGCGAAACGGACCGTTCGGAATTTCTCACAGAGGCTGCTTGGGAATGGTTCCAGGCTAAGGAATGAAAAATAATTCCTGAAAGGTCAGTTTGTCCTTCATTGATAGCTGAATTTGATTTAGAAAGGATATTTAGCGATAGAGGTTGGGTATGTTTGCTGAACCGCGGTGGTACATTTTATCCGCACCTGGTGAAACTATTTTATGTTAATGCTGCGGTGCGTGCTGATAATAAGGAAATAAGGTCACGGGTTAAGGGGAAGGATATTATAGTCGATCCCGCCCGTATTAGACGTGCTCTGAATATACCTAATCGGGCTCGGGTCCCGACTGAGGCGGACTGGGAGAATCAAGAACTCCGTGAGAGACAAGCTAAGGAGCATTATATAAATTTGATTGTGAATGATCCTACCGTTCAGAACCGCCAGAGGCGCAACCACCGGGATAAGCAGGTGGTTACCGATGATAAGCTTCCCACACCACTCGAGCGTCTGATCTTGGGGATTATAATGTATAATGTCTGACCCCGGGAGTGTGCGGACCTGAATGCCATCGACTGCTATGTTCTGCGCTTCCTCCTGGATGACGAGCTTGCACAGGCAGCATTCCCCATTGCCCTGCATGGATTACTTTTTCAGTCGATACTTCGGGTGATTGATGTCAACAGTAGCTCCTCTCTTCCCTTCCCGCACCTCCTCCAGTCTTTCTTCATCGATGCTCAGGTCGACTTCTCGGACGAGCAGCCCCAGTACCCCCGGTCTCCCATAGACATGACGATGATGCGCTTTTATCAGTGGGAGAAGATAGATGATTAGTGGGTCAAGCGCCGACGCGCACAGCCGGGTGCACGAGCTCCCAGACCTGATGCAGCTGCTGAGGATGAGCCACCTGCTGTTGCCGCTGATGGTGACGTCCCAGACGTTCCGATGCCCACTGCTCCTACACCGGGATATGATGAGATGTTTCGTCAGTTTACTGATTGGTAGGGGATGATCACCGCACGGGTCGATGGTCTTGCTGCTCACGTGACTCAGATGGACATTCGATAGAGGGAGTATAAGGCCGGGCAGGACGCACGGTACGCGGAGTTTACAGCTAGACAGGAGGCACGGTATTTGGAGTATATGGCTGGACAGGACGCCCGGTTTGGAGTATGCAGCTCGCTATGAGGCACGATTCACTGATTATGATGCCCGCTTCGCTCAGCTGGAGTCCTGGCGTCTGCCTCGGGATCACCCACCACCTCAGTAGATCTCATGATGGTTTATGATCTTTTCGTTTCAAACTCTTTATTTTGTTATTGCTGTTTCGGATTCTCTTTTATTTCCTCACTCTGGCTGTTTTAATGTTTTTTAGCTTGTTAGGTTGCATCTTATGGTATTTTCATTTTCTTTTTGGATTGTTGTTACTTTGGTACTCCTGCTACTTACACTTAGTGGTTATGTTCACTGCTTTCCGTGCAATATATTGTCTGCTGCTGATTATTTCCAACAGGATTGCCATCTCTTGTGTGCGATATCGAAAGAATACAAAGGAGACTCTGCCGAAATTTTTCCAACACTCCTTGAGTCTCCCGTTCCTTTTCATAAGTGTGGGGACGTCATCCTTACCCATTTTTCAGGGGAGTTCTATTCTTTCTTTTGCACTATGATCATATTCATGCAGCAATGAGGGCATTACTATTTTCTAAGTGTGGGGAAGTAGTAAGGGGGTTGCTTGTCTATTTGTTTATTTTATATGACTCCTGACAAGACTTATTCTCCCTTCACTAACCTTTGATGACCCTCCACAAAATTTTTTAACTTGACATACTTGGTTTTCACTTGTGGTCAGATGCATCAGTCGGGAATACCGTACGAGTAGAGAATTTTTTTTTGAGATTTAATCTGAAATTTCGGTCATAAGAACTTTGGTTAGACTGCTTGCATTGTCAGTTTTTGGTTAAAATTTTTCTATTTCCTTCAATAAAAAGGTGAGACCATTTTGTGACTATTTTGTTTGAACTAACTTGGGGCTTTGGGAAAGTTTTGGAATGAATGGAAGGAAAGGACAAAGGCAAGGTACTCCTCTAATCTACTCTGAACCGGAACAGGCCTCTCCCATTCGGTAATTAAGCCCATGGAGTGCCTCATCACTCATCTACCTAAGATCATCTGATCTGGGATAGAAGGCCCAACACCGCTACAAGGATGGGGAAAAAGTCTGAGGGGATGAAATGAATAATGCTTACTCATAAAAATTGGAAGGAAAGTTCTTTCATGCTAAATAGTTTATTGCACATTCTTCCTTGATTATGAGTATGTGGCAATGAAAGGTAATGTGGAAAATGACATTACTTCTTGCCCCTTGTCGTCCAATGAAATTGTGGAAAGCATATGGAAAGTAAATCCCCGAGTAAAGTTTGGATTAAATAGTTATGATGATAATCTCATGCATTTGTCAAACACTCTAGCTTCACTGTTTTAAGAAAACTTGCAGTAAGTCGCTGTATCTTATGACTGTTTTTCAGCATTAGATTTCCTTGAACATTTTCCTGACCTGATATGTAACACCCCTCTCCATAATCACGATATAATCCCTCACGTAGCAATAAATAAAACGTATCGCAGCGGAAAAATAAATAACAATTACAAAACTCACACGGGTGTCACCGGCCATTACTCGCCCATGCGAGCAACGTAGCCAAACCACATCCAACTTCCAAAATAACAAACTGCTAACCGCAGTGATAACGAGAAACTCCTATACATCAAACTAAGTCCATAACCATAAACATTGACAAGTGAGCGTCTACCCAATCCTGAAAAATACATAACCTTACCATAAGGCCATACACCATCTTCATTACCATACAACATCTCCAACTACCCTGTTCCTGCTCTTCAGCTCCGACAATGATCAACAACCTGAAATGGTGTAGTATCAGCGATAGACGCTGAGTATGCCGGGCCTGGACCCTAATGGTCACTTGTCATTTTAACCATCTTATTATTAGATTGGTTTCATGCTTTTCCTTTTTAGTTATAATCAAAACTGAAGCATAAATGTATAATATACATAATCAACCATCCAAATTTCATAAACATTAATCATCCATCCAAACCAAACACATTCATAGAATATTTCAAACAACATTTGTATATCGAACGTATCGAGCAATAACAACAATATTTTGTACAATGTACAATCGCCGTAGTGTTCACCATCCACTGTCAATTTATTTTAGTTTGGCTTTCAAGCCCCGTCCATATGTACAATGTACATTCGCCGTAGCGTACAGTTCCCATAGTTAATTTACCTTAGCCTTGTAGGCTCCATCCAACCATGTTTAATTAATGTCAGTAGGGCGTCATGTTAGGACAACCCGATAACCTCACCATGGACAGTAGTCCCCCGTACACACAAAGGTGCTCATTTCGCCAGAGGTCCGGAGGCCCCTGACTCACTTATGTCTCGTAAGACGTCCATAAAAAGGCCGTAGCCACCTGATCCACGAACCTATTTGGGCTCGTTGGATATAACCTGGAGCGGAATCCAATAGGAAACCCCTCAGTGATCACAAATGCGCAACCAAGTGTTCGTAAACCACCGGGATTCCTCACCTCAATCTCATACCATCACTCTCTCATAATGTTTAAGATCTGCTCTTAGTCTTATGGAGAATATTTTTAACCAGCGGCCCAATGGGTCACGCATACCTAGAAGTCATCTAGGTGATATTTATGTTAGAGATCCATGCTCTAGAGACCGACAATGTCGTGACTCGTTCCTAAGTGTTTTACTTAGGTTACCATATCCTTAATATTAATATCATGGTATTATATCAAGTAACCGTCATGTCATCACAACGCATATGTATGTTTATATAAGTCGATCTATAGTCGACGTAGTGTTAGTCCCGTAGGACGCTCGTGCATAAATAATTAATGCAGTAGCACACAATCACATACATGCATCCACACATATAACACACAAGTTATATCAACCAAATCCGAGCCCAAGGAGCAACCTTAGGTCAACTCGGCAAACCCCTTTACATACCGTTCACCCTGATTGTATTACGGTGGAGTATGAATCAGCAAGATCCTACGCTCCGTGTAGTCCGTTAGCTCGTCAAGCGTCCTTGTCAGAAGTACACTCTAAACGGTAATAAAACTATAAGTCAGTCTCCATGACTAACTACATCCGGTATTTCCGAATAATAAGCAACCCCGACAGTTCACCCCTGTTTTCTACAGTTGTTCGTTACGGGTTTCTCTAAAACAGTCGGTTTTGTTACTTAAAACGCGTACGTCAAAACTATCCCAACTGTTAAGTTTAATTCACTATTTCCTTTTTAATCTTATCCACCATCTAGTTTAGGTACGTAACCCATAGTTGCATGTATGCATGCATGATTATATTATATTATATTCTTTTTCTTATTGTATCATTTATTTTATTGTATTCTCTTTCGTATTGTTTTATTTTCCCACCATCCTTCATAATTCGACATGTTGTATAATCCCTTTATCTTTAGCAAATAATATTTGCTTCCAAAACTCATAACTTATAGTTCGTAACTATATTTATTATTATTTTTTTTTAAAATAACCACCACCATTAAATCATATGGTTTTCAACCAAAATATATATCCACCTTATATACATTATTCTTGTGTATGTATATATTTACCACGTAGGTAATTCCCATGAGTTCAATAAACTCTTATATTTTATGTTACTTTTTATCATCTCCTATTAGATGGTTATTCCCATTAGTTGTATCATATTGTACAACTTATATTAAGATTATTATCCTAACATGAGTAACATTTTATGTTGTACATTTACAACTCCTAAGGTTTATTACATAAGTACCTTAGTTTATAAATCCCATTTATTTATAGTTTGTCACACTATTTTATGTGAGTACCCTTCCTTTATTAATTCCATCTGAACCACCTTAATACCATTTAATTGTCATAACATTTATAACATAGTAGACCGTAGTCTAAAATTCATTTTCCAACTCTTATTAATTCGGTATAGCCCTTGAATTTATTTAAATTCCCTTTTGACCACATAACATCATGTAATGTTATACCAAAATACTAATACCATTTGCTATGATATTTTTATTTCCTTTAACTTATAACCTATAGTTTTTATACAAAACTATTTCATATTGCCTCTAGGCACCATAAGAAAATCTTATTCTTTTCTATAAACCATAGTTTCCTTTATTTACAAAATCACCCCTTTCTTTTACCATGTTATATATCCATTTAATATAACATTTCTAACTTATAAAAGAGTATAACCTATGGTTATTTTTTGTAAATTCCGAACAGCCCTTGTGCTATTTATAGTTGCCATTTGGCCCTATTTACATATAGTTATAATATCATTAAAACTATATTTATACATAACTATTAAATTCCCTTAATAATTCTAAAAATCACCAAATTCCACCAAAGGGTTATAATATCCTTATTAACCCATATACTTTCATATTTACCATTCCACCATCTATTTTTCTCCAAAGTGTCATAATGACATTAACTATATATTATACATATATAGTTTTTTTAATTCCAAAATCCACCAAATAAATTCCTAAAAATTCCTAATAGCCCATGGGTGTTTAAAATACCATTGTACACCCTTTATTTTCGGTAATAACATATTTACCACATATGTTATAAAAATATTACCTTAAATACTTATCTTATTATAAACCTTAAATAAGTTATTAACTTATCTAATTTGGTCAAAACCTATCATATGGTCAAGGTTGACCACCTTAATATTTCCTTGACCACCAATTCCTTATAATTACGGTTTGCACCCAAACTTTCTAGAAATCACCATTTAACCCCAAAACTTAATAAAATCTTATAAACTTTATTTTAACTCCTTTTACCTCTAATTTTCGGCCTTATTATTCTAAAGCCCCCAAATTTAATTTAATTACACCTAATACCCCATTTATTTTCGGTAATGCATTTATACTACTTAAACTTAATTAAAAGCTTGTAAATGCATAAATAAAATGGCCTAAAATACATGGCCTTATTACAAACATTGGCTTGCAAAATAAATTACACATAAATGTCCCAAAAACACTTATAAATTTCGGCCTCACCACACACTTTCCATTTAATTACCAAACTTCCACATAATGTCTTAAATTTGACAATTATGCTTGTTTAATTAGTTATAAAATTTATAAACCATTCCTTAAACATTTTAAGGTCAAACAAGACCTTGTTTTTCTCCTTCACTCACGGCAATTGATATCACACTTAAACTTGTGTTAATGTATCAAGTTAAGGTTTTAAGTGATTTATACCTTGATTTAGCTTAGGTAAAGCCTTGTTTGGGTTCGCCACCTTAAGGAGAAATTCACCACTTGTTTTACATGTTTCAAACAGAGAACAAGGCCTAGTTAGTCTCCAAGCAAGATCTAACCATAAGAAGTAATTTAATGTAAGATTTAAGGCAAAAATCACCTTAAAAATGCAAGGGAAGTTCTAAGTGGTTTCGACCTGAACCAAACACACCACAAGGTGTTAGATCCACCATATTGACATAGGAAATAGTTAGATCTCGAAATGCTACCTTGTTGTTAGGTTTTACCTTGGAAAAATGCCTTAAAAGAGGGTATTTCCTTTGGATCTCGGCCATCCTTGCTCCAAATGGCTAACCAACAGATTCCACATGAAAAGGAGAAGAAGATGAGGCTATGACCAAAGTTTCACAGCCGAACTTGAAGGGAATCAAAAGTTATGAGCTTAAAGCACATTTTTACCTTAAAATGTAGATTTGACAACCTTGGTCCCTCTACTGGTCTCAACCGAGTTTAGCTCTTGTTCTAACCTTAGAACACTGAGAATAAGCCATAGGAATTGATGAGCCACGAAATCTAGGTGTTGGTAGTGAAGAGATGAAGAAAAAGAGCTAAAAATGACATTAAAACACTTACATTAAGAGCTTAGGAGTTAGATCTGCCTTCCATGCTCAAGAACAAAGCTTGAGAGCTGCTAGGAAGGAGGAGAGCTCGGTTGGAGAGGCTGGGATCGGACAAGGAGGAAGGAGAAGGTGGGAAAGCTTGATTAATTTGAAAAAAGTAAAGTTACTATTGCAAATTGAACATTAGGTAATGATTTGTCTCCAAAATCATTGTATGCTGTCTCCTCACTTATTGCAGCCGGCCTCCTTGGTCCAAATGGGTCAATTAATTGACCATTGACCATGCTTGGTCAATATTGACTCATGTGGGCCCCACTTTAGGGTTTTATTAATATTTTAATATTAAATTTGTAAAAATCTGTAAATTTCTGGAATTAAATTCCTAATATCATATAATATGGTATTTTATTATATTTAAAGGTATTTATAACCTTTTAGCCCATTTAAGACCAATTTAGAAGGCGATTACACAAAAACGTGCTTTAAGGAGTTTTAGTGCACATTTTGTGTCGCAAGGTGTTTCTGGGCTTGGTTTTCTTTGACAACGGTTTTGTTGTGTTCCCTACATGATATTTGATCATGTAATTCAATTTTATATCATTTAGAGGTCCTTTGATTTTTAAGGTTTTCCTAGAGCACCTTTTTGCCCTTTTTGACCTTGAAGCATGTAAATGCTTTTTCTTTGTGTTGGAGTGTTGTCCAACGGTTATAATATGTTTAGTAGTATGTTAATATGCTTAGGACAAATTTTTAGGTCCTAAGAAGTTTATTTGGGTATTTATTTACCCTTAACAGTCAAAGGGTGCAACATCTTGTTTTATGTTGACCACTGTTGTTCTCAGTTGACTTTTAAGGCATGTTTAGGCCTTAATTAATATGATTAAATATTTAATCCATGCTTTAATAATTTGGGGTATTTCAGTCTACCCCCCTTAAAAAGACTTCGTCCCGAAGTCTCTTAATCAAATAGGTAAGTATATATAAATGTATAACTACCCATTGTTCCCATAATGTATATCTATGTGATATATCATTTACACACATCATATTGCGCTTATACAGCACATAGCCATCACGTTGTGGCGTTAGTTCAATCATATATGGATATAGGTGATCCATCAGCACCATCATTTCCTATCAGTTCTACAAGTCCTGACAACCTTCCTGAGGTGTCCATAACATTCCATTGTTCCACATTCCATATCTAATGATTCATTTCGTATCTAGGCAATACCATATGTAATCATTCTATAAAGCAATATGAATGCATATCACAGATAGCATAAGAAAAGTACTACACACATGGTGTACATACAATCATTCAAACAAGTATCTCATAGGATACATACTTTCAAGTGTACATCACACCCAAACAACCAAACAACGCACGCCCCGCGTACCAACCATAACCAAGAAAACCAATTCACTGTATGCTATGCATACTAAATAATTCACATACTAATCAAACAACCTCGTATGCCCCGCACACCACCAATTCTCTTTTTTTTTGCATGCAATGCATATCAAACAGCCAAAAATAAGTGCACACATGTGCACAGCCAAGAGGCTCTACCCCCCTTAAAAAGGGTTACGCCCCCGTACCCCACAAGTATACAACAGCCGCTCAACAAGGAGCGCTGGATACTTGGCTCTCAAAGAGTTCTCCAACTCGTGGATTATCCTCATATCAGAGAGACGGGTATAATTCTAGCCCTTCAGGGCTCCACAATATATAAAAGGTGAGGCACTGATCTTTTTGTGCTCTCTCCCAAGTTCATTCTTTTGGGCCCACTCGCTCCGTATGAGGTGTAGACCCATGAACAAAGGCTCAATTTGCCTTTTTCTTTTGCTGTGAATCCACTGGTTTGGATCACTAGCATATATGCGTGTGTCTTCTCTCACTGATATTCAGTTTGAGATGTAATGTGACATTGGCTACTGTTAGTACTTAGTGCTCTTTGCACTTGTCTTTGTAATACTAAGACGTACCAGCCTATATGTCCACAAAGATGATGTTTGTCATCCATGTCTCCTGGTGATTTTGCTCCGGAGTAACACACTGTTGTAGTTCTTTTTTTTTCACACTCTTGTTGATATCCACTTTATCTTTCAGCATTTCCACAAGATTAATAACTGCACGAGTGCAATACCAAAACACTCAGTCATACAGAGTGCAGAGGCGTAAACGCTCAACAGCTAATATTTCATGAGTCCAACAGATAAGATGTGCGAATTGTCCTATGAGTGGTACATTCCAAATCCATTGTTCTTTAAGCAAGATTTCTGCTATCATATAGCTTTATCTTTTCTTCTCGCGTAGTCACGCGTTTATATCCATATCATCTGGTAGATTTCCTCTGGATTGTAAGAATTACTCGATCCTTATGAGGATTCTACATATTTTCGTCCATAATAGGTTTTCTTGTTGCTTTTTTTTTTGGGTTCCTATCCTTGAACTGTTTCCTTGTCTTCCCTGTATACTGTCCACTGTTCTCTGTTGAAGGTTCTTTTTTTTTTTAGCCCGTTGGTTTAACTGCGGCTCTTCTCGTCCATCTTCGAGGTAATCCGTCTTACTGTCCGTAGAATGGAGTTGACTACTTCTCGTGTTCCTAACACTACCTGTCTACTTGCATGGGGTACCGTACTGATACATTACTACTTACCCGACTAACTTATAAATAAGTCTGTCAGGCCCACATGCTCCGAACGGAGTGCGGTCGTCCCATGTCTCGTTTAGTAAACTGGTAATGTCTGTCACACGGTTGTTGTGAAGTATTCTTTTGTCAATCTCCCTTTGATGGATATCCCTCTTTTTTGTTCTTTTTTTTTTTTTCTTCTTTTTGCTTCTGTTTTTTTTTGTCTAATAGTTCGTGTTATCGGTTATCCCGTAATAAGTGTTATTGCCTTTGTGGCATCCGTGGTAATTCGTATCATAGACTGGTATTATTCAACTCGGTGTAAGTAAAATCCGTGCTATATTAGCAAACTTGTTTCTCCTCTTTTTTTTATCTCATTGAGTACAACGCATTTTCCTTTTTCTCCCTGTTTTTTTCTGATCATGTCTCATCCATAGTTCATATTCGTCCCCTCATCCATGTAATTGGATGTATTGCAGATTGCATAATAGCTTGAGCAACTTGGCTCTTTACTTCCCAACCATCCTCACTGACGGTGGTGCATCTACAAAGGGTATGCTTGTCCATAAGGACTAAACATGTATCACCGGTAGTGATTAGCATTAAATGCAAGTATACTCTAATGGTATTTGGCTAATAGCCCTGTCTGAAACTTCCTCGAACGTTTAAACTGGTGTGTGTGTGTGTTTTTTTTTTTACAGTCATAGTGGCTGTATAATGTGTCCAGTTGCAGTGGTTGGACTATCGGTCCTTCCAAAATTGCATAGGTTTCTAATCTCCAGGTTTCAATGAAAAGGTTTGAACAACAGTTTTTTTTTATAAAAGGTTAAAAGGTAGTAGTTGTTGCAGTTGCATTTGCAGTAGCTGTTACTGTTGCTGTTGCTGTCGCTGCACTTGCTGTAGCAAGTGCGCAAGGCAGATGGAAATTTCAGTGGTTTACTGTCATAGCGCTTGCAATAGCAAGTGCGCCATGCAGGTGGAAATTCTGGTTCAGTAATTCCCGGCCTCATTGACTCTGTGTCGTAGAGTATAGGCTACATGGTAATGTAAGCATTAACATCCTGTTCATATATATATCCGTCAAGGTTTAAAGCTTTTGGTACTGAGTACACACAACTAATCCCAAAGTCTTACACAAAAGGCGAGTGGTCAATGACACACTCCCACATACTTATAACATAGCTCCTTCTAACATTCAAGGTAAGCACACAACATAGTAAGTAAAAGTCTTCCACTAGCGGTCTCATGGAGTATGGGTACTCATGCCCTATCTACTCCCTTGCCCTTCTGGGCTCCAGCATCAGCAGATGTCTAGCCATCCTGACCGCCTCGTGGTACTCCAGATCCTCCAGCTGAGGTCTTCTGAGTATTCTTTGGTGGCCTGTAATTACGGCTCTCTGGGTTCATCCAACATTCAAATTCCCTATGGCCCTCTTTGTGGCAGTACCGACACTCGACTTTGCGGCCTTCGCAGTCGACCCCTGGATGGTCCTTCCCACAACGCTTACAGTAAAAATGGCGCTGGGGCTGTCCGGTGCCTGATGATAGTATTTAAGTTTAAGTTAAATCTGTTGATATATGGGTTAAGATTATATTTGAATTTAAGAGGTAGGTGTTCTCACCCTTAGGAGGTGCAGATCTCAGAGGCTTAGCATCAATAGCTGGGCCGGTCAACTGCAGGACGGGCTCTTTCCCTTTCTTTCCCTGGTGACCCTGCTGCCCTTTCTTTGGAAAGAATTTCCTGTTTAAGGTTTCGGGTCAGCATTCGTAAGGTATTTAGTATGATAAGTATTTAAGCTTGGGTTAAGTCCTTACTTTCCCTTTTTCTGGCCATCGCTGAAGATGCTCCTCCACCCTCAGACTCTCCTTCAGGGTTCTTCCTTTTCTTTGCCCCTAGAGTCTCTTCCCGAGTCTGGAGCATTAGCTCCGTCCTCGAGGCAGCGTCGTAACTCCTGGAATCTCATTTGCGTACTGATTGATCTCATGTGAAGAGTTAGAGGTTTCTTCACAAGGTATACGGTACTATAGTAAGTAAAGAATTTATGGCATTCATGTTAATATGTATGTAGTGTAGAGGGTAGCACCCATCGCCATCTGGATGCGAAATAATAGTCCTCCTCGGAACTTCTCGATCTTTACGGTTTCTGAGTAATCCACACCGGGGAGGGGATGAAGTCCAGAACCAATGAATCGAGCGTAATACTCGTCCACGGTCAGACCTCCCTGGTAATGTTTCAAACTCATGGCGCTTCTTCTGTTTGAGGTGCGCCGGGTAGTACTTCCTCTTAGTAACTCAACAAAGGCAGCCCACGAAAAGTCGGGCGTAGCCAGGTGCTGGTCCTTGACCAACCTCCACCAAGTGCTGGCTGCATCCTTTAGTGGAAAGCAGCAATAGCGACCTTCTTGTCGTCAGGTACCTGTAACGCTTCATAGGCCTTCTCATGTTCCACAACGATGTAACGTTCCAAAGCTACGGGGTCTGGTTCCCTAGAATATGTAGGTGGTCGGGTCTCTGTAACTGACTTCAGCCATTTGTTTCCCTGGGCTTGGCGGGTGGGCTGGTGCTCCTCCTATCTGAGTACCCGCAGTGCAAGAACGGCTGCAACCGTCTCAGCAACTCCTGGAATGCCGGGGTCACCGCCTCTACCTCTTCCAGCACCACGCCCTCTAGTACCACCAGACATCTGTAGTACAGTATGTCACATAAATACTCGGTAAATTATCGTACACAACCAACAGATATTAAGTTGCTTAAAGGCTATCCTGTCACGCATTTTGCGTTCCTAGACACAATATCTTTTGAGACGAATCGTCTCGTACCTCCTAAATGTTTCCCAATATTTCCCAAGTCCTAAGCACTGTCTTAACCTACTTTCTCGTCATCAGAGCGGTACTCCGCTCTGATACCACTTTTGTACACCCTCTCCACCCCTCTCCATAACACGATATAATCCCTCACGTAGCAATAAATAAAACGTCTCGCAGCGGAAAAATAAATAACAATTACAAAACTCACACGGGTGTCACCGGCCATTACTCGCCCATGCGAGCAACGTAGCCAAACCACATCCAACTTCCAAAAATAACAAACTGCTAACCGCAGTGATAACGAGAAACTCCTATACATCAAACTAAGTCCATAACCATAAACTTGACAACTGAGCGTCTACCCAATCCTGAAAAATACATAACCTTACCATAAGGCCATACACCATCTTCATTACCATACAACATCTCCAACTACCCTGTTCCTGCTCTTCAGCTCCGACAATGATCAACAACCTGAAATGGTGTAGTATCAGCGATAGACGCTGAGTATGCCGGGCCTGGACCCTAATGGTCACTTGTCATTTTAACCATCTTATTATTAGATTGGTTTCATGCTTTTCCTTTTTACAGTTATAATCAAAACTGAAGCATAAATGTATAATATACATAATCAACCATCCAAATTTTCATAAACATTAATCATCCATCCAACCAAACATTCATAGAATATTTCAAACAACATTTGTATATCGAACGTATCGAGCAATAACAACAATATTTTGTACAATGTACAATCGCCGTAGTGTTCACCATCCACTGTCAATTTATTTTAGTTTGGCTTTCAAGCCCCGTCCATATGTACAATGTACATTCGCGTAGCGTACAGTTCCCATAGTTAATTTACCTTAGCCTTGTAGGCTCCATCCAACCATGTTTAATTAATGTCAGTAGGGCGTCATGTTAGGACAACCCGATAACCTCACCATGGACAGTAGTCCCCCGTACACACAAAGGTGCTCATTTCGCCAGAGGTGGAGGCCCCTGACTCACTTATGTCTCGTAAGACGTCCATAAAAAGGCCGTAGCCACCTGATCCACGAACCTATTTGGGCTCGTTGGATATAACCTGGAGCGGAATCCAAATAGGAAACCCCTCAGTGATCACAAATGCGCAACCAAGTAGTTCGTAAACTACCGGGATTCCTCACCTCAATCTCATACCATCACTCTCTCATAATGTTTAAGATCTGCTCTTAGTCTTATGGAGAATATTTATTAACCAGCGGCCCAATGGGTCACGCATACCTAGAAGTCATCTAGGTGATATTTATGTTAGAGATCCATGCTCTAGAGACCGACAATGTCGTGACTCGTTCCTAAGTGTTTTACTTAGGTTACCATATCCTTAATATTAATATCATGGTATTATATCAAGTAACCGTCATGTCATCACAACGCATATGTATGTTTATATAAGTCGATCTATAGTCGACGTAGTGTTAGTCCCGTAGGACGCTCGTGCATAAATAATTAATGCAGTAGCACACAATCACATACATGCATCCACACATATAACACACAAGTTATATCAACCAAATCCGAGCCCAAGGAGCAACCTTAGGTCAACTCGGCAAACCCCTTTACATACCGTTCACCCTGATTGTATTACGGTGGAGTATGAATCAGCAAGATCCTACGCTCCGTGTAGTCCGTTAGCTCGTCAAGCGTCCTTGTCAGAAGTACACTCTAAACGGTAATAAAACTATAATCAGTCTCCATGACTAACTACATCCGGTATTTCCGAATAAAGCAACCCCGACAGTTCACCCCTGTTTTCTACAGTTGTTCGTTACGGGTTTCTCTAAAACAGTCGGTTTTGTTACTTAAAACGCGTACGTCAAAACTATCCCAACTGTTAAGTTTAATTCACTATTTCCTTTTTAATCTTATCCACCATCTAGTTTAGGTACG
Source organism: Limonium bicolor (assembly GCA_023374045.1). Classification (NCBI taxonomy): domain Eukaryota; kingdom Viridiplantae; phylum Streptophyta; class Magnoliopsida; order Caryophyllales; family Plumbaginaceae; genus Limonium; species Limonium bicolor. The sequence goes on from CM041780.1 coordinate 312,761,895, forward strand.
TAACCCATAGTTGCATGTATGCATGCATGATTATATTATATTATATTCTTTTCTTATTGTATCATTTATTTTATTGTATTCTCTTTCGTATTGTTTTATTTTCCCACCATCCTTCATAATTCGACATGTTGTATAATCCCTTTATCTTTAGCAAATAATATTTGCTTCCAAAACTCATAACTTATAGTTCGTAACTATATTTATTATTATTTTTTTTTTAAAAATAACACCACCACCATTAAATCATATGGTTTTCAACCAAAATATATATCCACCTTATATACATTATTCTGTGTATGTATATATTTCCACGTAGGTAATTCCATGAGTTCAATAAACTCTTATATTTTATGTTACTTTTTATCATCTCCTATTAGATGGTTATTCCCATTAGTTGTATCATATTGTACAACTTATATTAAGATTATTATCCTAACATGAGTAACATTTTATGTTGTACATTTAAACTCCTAAGGTTTATTACATAAGTACCTTAGTTTATAAATCCCATTTATTTATAGTTTGTCACACATTTTATGTGAGTACCCTTCCTTATATTAATTCCATCTGAACCACCTTAATACCATTTAATTGTCATAACATTTATAACATAGTAGACCGTAGTCTAAAATTCATTTCCAACTCTTATTAATTCGTATAGCCCTTGAATTTATTTAAATTCCCTTTTGACCACATAACATCATGTAATGTTATACCAAAATACTAATACCATTTGATATGATATTTTTATTTCCTTTAACTTATAACCTATAGTTTTTATACAAACTATTTCATATTGCCTCTTAGGCACCATAAGAAAATCTTATTCTTTTCTATAAACCATAGTTTCCTTTATTTACAAAATCACCCCTTTCTTTTTACCATGTTATATATACCATTTAATATAACATTTCTAACTTATAAAAGAGTATAACCTATGGTTATTTTTTGTAAATTCCGAACAGCCCTTGTGCTATTCTATAGTTGCCATTTGGCCCTATTTATAACATATAGTTCACCATATCATTAAAACTATATTTTATAACACATAACTTATTAAATTCCCTTAATAATTCTAAAAATCACCAAATTCCACCAAAGGGTTATGAATATCCTTATTAACCCATATACTTTCAATATTTACCATTCCACCATCTATTTTTCTCAAAGTGTCATAATGACATTATAACTATATATTATACATATATAGTTCGTTTTAAATTCCAAAATCCACCAAATAAATTCCTAAAAATTCCTAATAGCCCATGGGTGTTTAAAATACCATTGTACACCCTTTATTTTCGGTAATAACATATTTACCACATATGTTATAAAATATTACCTTAAGATACTTATCTTATTATACACCTTAAATAAGTTTTAACTTATCTAATTTGGTCAAAACCTATCATATGGTCAAGGTTGACCACCTTAATATTTCCTTGACCACCAATTCCTTATAATTACGGTTTGCACCCAAACTTTCTAGAAATCACCATTTAACCCCAAAACTTAATAAAATCTTATAAACTTTATTTTAACTCCTTTTTACCTCTAAATTTTCGGCCTTATTATTCTAAAGCCCCCAAATTTAATTTAATTACACCTAATACCCCATTTATTTTTGGTAATGCATTTATACTACTTAAACTTAATTAAAAGCTTGTAAATGCATAAATAAAATGGCCTAAAATACATGGCCTTATTACAAACATTGGCTTGCAAAATAAATTACACATAAATGTCCCAAAAACACTTATAAATTTCGGCCTCACCACACACTTTCCATTTAATTACCAAACTTCCACATAATGTCTTAAATTTGACAATTATGCTTGTTTAATTAGTTATAAAATTTATTAAACCATTCCTTAAACATTTTAAGGTCAAACAAGACCTGTTTTTCTCCTTCACTCACGGCAATTGATATACACACACTTAAACTTGTGTTAATGTATCAAGTTAAGGTTTTAAGTGATTTATACCTTGATTTAGCTTAGGTAAAGCCTTGTTTGGGTTCGCCACCCTTAAGGAGAAATTCACCACAGCTTGTTTTACATGTTTTCAAACAGAGAACAAGGCCTAGTTAGTCTCCAAGCAAGATCTAACCATAAGAAGTAATTTAATGTAAGATTTAAGGCAAAAATCACCTTAAAAATGCAAGGGAAGTTCTAAGTGGTTTCGACCTGAACCAAACACACCACAAGGTGTTAGATCCACCATATTGACATAGGAAATAGTTAGATCTCGAAATGCTACCTTGTTGTTAGGTTTTACCTTGGAAAAATGCCTTAAAAGAGGGTATTTCCTTTGGATCTCGGCCATCCTTGCTCCAAATGGCTAACCAACAGATTCCACATGAAAAGGAGAAGAAGATGAGGCTATGACCAAAGTTTCACGCCGAACTTGAAGGGAATCAAAAGTTATGAGCTTAAAGCACATTTTTACCTTAAAATGTAGATTTGGACAACCTTGGTCCCTCTACTGGTCTCAACCGAGTTTAGCTCTTGTTCTAAAACCTTAGAACACTGAGAATAAGCCATAGGAATTGATGAGCCACGAAATCTAGGTGTTGGTAGTGAAGAGATGAAGAAAAGAGCTAAAAATGACATTAAAACACTTACATTAAGAGCTTAGGAGTTAGATCTGCTGCCTTCCATGCTCAAGAACAAAGCTTGAGAGCTGCTAGGAAGGAGGAGAAGCTCGGTTGGAGAGGCTGGGATCGGACAAGGAGGAAGGAGAAGGTGGGAAAGCTTGATTAATTTGAAAAAAATAAAGTTACTATTGCAAATTGAACATTAGGTAATGATTTGTCTCCAAAATCATTGTATGCTGTCTCCTCACTTATTGCAGCCGGCCTCCTTGGTCCAAATGGGTCAATTAATTGACCATTGACCATGCTCGGTCAATATTGACTCATGTGGGCCCCACTTTAGGGTTTTTATTAATATTTTAATATTAAATTTGTAAAAATCTGTGAATTTTGGAATTAAATTCCTAATATCATATAATATGGTATTTTATTATATTTAAAGGTATTTATAACCTTTTAGCCCATTTAAGACCAATTTAGAAGGTGATTACACAAAAACGTGCTTTAAGGAGTTTTAGTGCACATTTTGTGTCGCAAGGTGTTTCTGGCTTGGTTTTCTTTGACAATGGTTTTGTTGTGTTCCCTACATGATATTTGATCATGTAATTCAATTTTATATCATTTAGAGGTCCTTTGATTTTTAAGGTTTTCCTAGAGCACCTTTTTGCCCTTTTTGACCTTGAAGCATGTAAATGCTTTTTCTTTGTGTTGGAGTGTTGTCCAACGGTTATAATATGTTTAGTAGTATGTTAATATGCTTAGGACAAATTTTTTAGGTCCTAAGAAGTTTATTTGGGTATTTATTTACCCTTAACAGTCAAAGGGTGCAACATCTTGTTTTATGTTGACCACTGTTGTTATCAGTTGACTTTTAAGGCATGTTTAGGCCTTAATTAATATGATTAAATATTTAATCCATGCTTTAATAATTTGGGGTATTTCATCAGGCCCAGAAAAATCAGAACCCAAAGGGGAGGGAGGAAAAGGAGAAGGCTTCGGAAGAGCCATTGAAGCTGACATATGCTATTGCAGCTACACCACTACGCTCTAAGGCGCCAAAGGGTAAGGAAATTGATATTGAATGAGTTAAGAAATAAATTAGTAACCGTTTGAGATATGAGAATTGACAATATGAATCATCAGGATCTGAGACTGAGAAGGGAGCTGGTGGTGGCTACCAGCGACGCTTCATCTGTAGATGGTGTCACAAGGACCACCCCGGGCTCGACTGTAAGGGGAATAAGGTGGAGTGCAACTTTTGTGGATCTACGGGCATCGAGCATATGAGTGTTACCGGAACCCTGCTAGCAGAGCCTATAGGCCCACTAGGGGCAAGGGCAAGACCGATCAGGGAGCTGGATCTGACGGTCAGAGGAAGGTGCAGCAGCCGGCGGACAAGAACCCACGGGTGACCCAGAAGTCGGGACCCACTTTACACATGGTGGACCGGGACGATGAGCCTGAACCCTCATCGAGGCCGGGTACCACTATAACCATTTAGTAATAAAAACTACCTGCTTACCGCATTATCATGCATGCTTGGTGAATAAATGAGTTAAGTAAGAATATGGAGATTAGATAATTCGTGATACCCTCTACCACTTTAGGAAGATTCAACATCTGCTACCCAATACCATCTACATCTAACCCGGAGCACACCGACATCGAAACCAAGACTTTCCAACCGAACAATGTCAGGTTTCCGCCCAGGTATGATTTTACTAAGGGGATACCTGACACCCGAAGCACAAATAACCATCATCAGGAGATGCAATCAACTAGGAATGGGACCGGGAGGTTTTTACACACCGGAGTACCCAGGGGGAGCAAGGATGAGATTAAAAATGATGAGCTTAGGCAAGGATTGGAATCCATGCCAAAATTACCAAACCATGAGGGAGCAAGATGGAGTCTCACCACCGGGAATACCCGAAGAGTTCCATCCAGTTAATACACAAGTCGTGGAAATCGCTCAGCAGTTGGAAGCAGAACCGATTCCAGACATCCAGGCAGACATTTGCATTGTAAACTTCTACGAGAAGGATGGGAAACTGGGACTACACCAGGATAAGGACGAGACAACGGAGTCTCTCGAAAGAGGGATACCCGTAGTGTCTTGGTCCATTGGGGATGATGCAGAATTTTTATACGGCGAGCAGAAGCGTGCGGACCGTGCAGATAAGATAGTACTTAAGTCAGGTGATGTATTAATTTTGGGAGGAGAATCAAGGATGTTATACCATGGGATTAAGAGAATCAAGCTGAATACAACACCGTCAGCAGTAATCAATGCGACGCATATGAGACCAGGAAGATTAAACCTAACCTTTAGACAATATTAGCTATGTAATATTAGAATGAGATGAGAAATGAGATGTAAGATTGAAGCACATGTTGTAAACAGGATGGTCATGAATAAAATAACAGTGTTGTTCATATAAATTGTTACGACTCTTGTTATACCATCAATACTCATGAAGCTTGTGAACACAATTAGGTTATGGACTCGGTACGGAAGGTGCGTTAAGCATACTTACAGAGGCACAGGCCGACGCTAGCGGTACTATCCTCACCGGCACCTTTCCGATTAATGGGATTGAGGCATCTGTTCTCTTCGACTCAGGGGCCTCGCATACCTTTGTCTCGGCATCATTCGCGAGCAGGTTGGGGCTAGACGCTGATGAGCTACCCGACTTCACGGTTACGCTCCTGTCTAAGGAGAAGGTTCGTTGCACTCGTTACTACCGAGGAGCCACCATCAGAATTAAGGGGGAAGACTTTCCAGTCAGTTTCATTGAGTTCAGTAAGCTAGGATTTGATGTTATCTTCGGATGAACTAGTTGGAGCGGCACAAGGGACGTATCCTCTGCGCCGAGCATAGATTGCTGCTCAGGAGTCCGTCTGGGGTAACGATATCATACCGCCAGAGGCCCAGAGAGCCTTCGACTAAGATCATCACCGCCATGGCAATGCATAGAGAATTAAGGAGGAAGGAAGAAGTATACCTCTGCTATGTACAGGACATAGAGAGAGACCCCGAGTTCGACCCCGACTTACCGGTAGTGTCGGAGTTCCCCGACTTATTTCCACGGGAACTGCCCGGCATGCCACCCACTCGGAGGTAGAGTTCACCATTGAGCTGCTACCTGGTACCGGACCGATAGCCAAAGCACCATACCGTATGGCTCCGGCAGAAATGACTGAGTTAAAGGAACAATTGAAAGATTTGTTGGATAAGGGATTCATTAGACCAAGTGTGTCACCATGGGGAGCGCCAGTCCTCTTCGTGAAGAAGAAGGACGGTAGTCTCCACCTCTGCATCGACTACAGAGAGCTGAATGCAGTGACAGTGAAGAATAAGTATCCACTACCCCCGCATTGACGATCTGTTCGATCAGTTGAAGGGAGCATCTGTGTTTTCCAAGATTGATCTCAGATTGGGGTATCATCAGATAGCCATTAAGGAGGGATACATTGAGAAGACGGCATTCCGGACACGATACGGCCACTATGAGTTTACAGTGATGCCGTTCGGTTGTCGAACGCACCGGCGAAGTTTATGGATCTGATGAACCGCTTGTTCCGGGAGCAGCTGGACAAGTCGGTTGTGGTTTTTATTGATGACATTTTGATATATTCGAAGTCTAAGGTTGAGCATGAGGAACATCTGAGGAGGGTATTGGAAATATTAAGGGAGAACCAGCTATATGCTAAGTTCTCCAAGTGTGAGTTTTGGCTTGACCAGGTCTCTTTCCTAGTCATGTCATCTCAGATGCTGGGATCGCAGTGGATCCAGCAAAGATTGATGCCGTACGTACTTGGCCAAGGCCGAAGACTGTTACCGACATCCGGAGCTTTCTCGGTCTGGCAGGTTACTACAGGAGGTTTGTTAGAGATTTCAGCAAGGTCGCGAAACCGATGACCAGTCTGATGAAGAAGGACGCACCATTCTTGTGGACAGTTGACTGTGAGAGATCATTTCAGCGCTTGAAGGACTCACTGACCACTGCACCGGTTCTGACCATTCCAGACGGTACAGAGGGCTTTGAGGTTTATTGTGATGCATCCGGCAGAGGGCTGGGTTGCGTGCTCATGCAACATGGCAAGGTGGTGGCATATGCCTCACGCCAGTTGAAGAGACATGAGGAGAACTACCCCACACATGATTTAGAGCTTGGAGCTGTAGTCTTCGCGTTGAAGATATGGCGACACTACTTATATGGGGTTAGTGTCACGATCTACACCGATCACAAGAGTTTGAAATACATATTCACTCAGAAGGAGTTAAATCTTCGACAGAGGAGATGGTTAGAGTTTCTGAAAGACTATGACATTGACCTCCAATACAAAGAGGGGAAGGCCAATGTTGTAGCAGATGCCCTGAGCCGTCGAGCACACTCACTCCATTCGCTAGTTTCTTTCTCCAGCTTGGTTGATGAGGTGCGAGAGGCTCAGAGGACAGATGAGTACATGAGAGAGGTCAGACAAATGGTACCTTTGAGAGTCAGAAATACGACTTCAGACTTCATGATGATGATCTGATCAGACTTAAGGGCCGGTTATGCATACCACGGGGCAACACGGATCTGAAAGACCGTATACTTAGAGAATCACACTGTTCTTCAGTTTCCATCCATCCGGGAGCCTCTAAAATGTATAAAGACATGAAGAGATACTTCTGGTGGTCGGGGATGAAGACAGATGTTACCGAGTTCGTCTTGAGGTGTCTCACATGCCAGAAGGTGAAATTCGAGCACCGACGACCGGGCGGAATGGTACAGTCGATGCCAGTTCCGGAGTGGAAGTTCCATGATATCTCCATGGACTTCGTAGTTGGGCTTCCACCTGCTAGGGGAGGTCTCAACATGATATGGGTGGTGGTGGATCGCCTTACCAAAGTAGCCCGATTCATACCGATGAAGGATACTTGGAAGGTGACCAAATTAGCTGAGTTATTTGAGAAAGAAATCATGAGACACCACGGTATACCAAAGACCATAGTGTCAGATAGAGATACCAGATTCCTTTCGAGGTACTGGAGAGCTACCAGAGAAGCGTTGGGTACAGAACTCAAGCTGAGTACCGCGTTCCATCCTCAGACAGATGGTCAGACTGAGCGTACTATTCAGACACTCGAGGACATGCTGAGAGCATGTGCCTTAGACTTCCAGGGCAGTTGGATTGACAGATTGCATCTGATCGAGTTTTCATACAACAACAGCTATCACGCTTCGATCAAGATGGCACCTTTTCAAGCGTTGTACGGTAGACCATGTCGTACACCGCTCTGCTGGGATGAGTCGAGTGAGACGGTCATTATAGGACCAGAGTACTTAGAACAAGTTAAGGCTGAAGTTCAGCAAATCAGGGAGAACATGAAAGCTGCTCAAGATAGGCAGAAGTCGTATGCTGATGTTCGACGACGGGACCTGGAGTTCGCAGTGGGCGACCAGGTATTTCTGCGAGTATCACCGATGAAGGGTGTATTCAGGTTTGGACAGAAGGGCAAATTAAGCCCGAAATTTGTTGGTCCTTATGAGATTACGGAGCGGGTGGGCCCGGTTGCTTACAGGTTGAATTTACCTGCTGAGCTGGGTAAAGTGCATGATGTTTTTCATGTTTCACAGCTAAAGAAATACATGCACCACCCCTCCCATGTGTTAGAACCTGAGAGGTTGACTTAAGAACCGAATATGAGATCCGTGGAGACTCCTCAGAGAATCTTGGACAGTAAGACTAGGGACACTCGCCACAAGTCAGTGCGACAGGTGAAGGTTCTCTGGTCTAACCAGGATGTCGAAGAGGCCACATGGGAATTAGAGGATAAGATGAGGGCGAAGTACCCTTCTTTATTTACTGACTAGATCGTCTGTATAGGGTACGGGGCATACCCCTTTTAAGGGGGGTAGAGCTTCCTCGCTTTTGAGTTAGGAAACGATCATGTTTGTCGTTTGTTTGGGTATTTGAGATGCGAATATGTGTAAGTTGCTACACTTCGGTGTAAGTTTGAGTTATGTATAATACTTATGTATTGTATTTGAGATTGACCTTTGAGTCTTGAGATGTGTGAATGTGAATATAAGATGTGGTATTAAGATTAAGAGAATTGTGTACCGTGAATGGTTAAGCACATGTGTGAACTTTGAGGACAAAGTTCTTTTAAGGGGGGTAGATTGAAATACCCCAAACTTAGATATGGTGTTTAAATGATAAACTAGGATATAAGGAGGCTAAATAATGCCTTAGAAACATTAAGAAACATTTCTAATCAAAGAAAATATAAGGAAACACCAAAAGAGCAGTTTTAACAAAAACGTGCTCTAAGCTTGGAGAGACTTGGGAGAGTACCCAAATATTGTTCTAAGACCTTAGTAATATCCTAATGGTCATTTTAAATCAATTACCAAAGAAAACCAAACTTGAAAACAAGTTAAAACACAAAATGTGCTTTAAGGAGTCTTAAAGCACGTTTTTGAAAAATTGTCTTGTAAATGAGTTTTGAATGGCTAAATGTCCATCATTACTCTTTAATTAACATGTGTACTATATAGTATCACATTTGGAAGTCTATATCAATGGGAAATCAAAAATTTCACAACAATGTGCCTTGTTTTGGTGAATAGTGAATTAATTAAGCTAGTTTATAACATAAGTCTATATAAGTGAGACATTTGGTCAACAAAGACTTAAGTACCCTCATTATTAAAAGGGGGCCGGTTTCTTAGGAGGTGAGTCACCACCTTCATGAGTCATTAAGCAAATAAGAAAGCAAATGAGAGTTATAAAGTAAAAGCACTATTCACCTTTTACATAAATATCACACTTTATTAGTTCTCTCTCCTCACTTCTTCATTCTCCTTTGTTTTCCCACGGTTTGAGCTGCTCTCTCCCTTCTCCATTCACGTAAAACTCAACCTCCATGAAAGCTCCATCCTTCCTTGGTCACATCTTGCTCATTTTAGCTCCAAATCCAAACAAAATACATATTCTTCTTAGTTAGCTCAAGCTCCTTCTTTCTATCTTTTCAAAACTTCAAGAGCTTCATTTTGGTGCCAAGTCAAACCACCATTAGAGGAGGAAATTCAAGTTTGGAGACTCCATTGACATCTCCATTCTCTTAAGGTAAAGAAAGTGTAAGAAAATCTAGGTTTCCACCATTTTCTTCACATGTCCGAAAATTAGTGCTCATGGGACTCCATGTTTATGCCTTGTTCTAGCTTGTTTCTACTCTTCAAAGGAGAGAGGAGGTCCTTCTTGCTTCATATCCAAGTTTGTCTTGAGAAACCAAGGTAAAACAATCACATTAATACCTTAAAGCATATTTTTAACCTAGGGTTTGTTCCTTAGGGTTAATGTGTTATCTAGTACTCATTGGAGTCATTGGATATTGGTTAGAACATTGGCAAGGAGATACACATTGGTGACCGAGATTGAACAAAGAAAAACCTAAGGGAAAGCTTTTTAAGCTTGTAAAAGAACAAGGTAAATTACTTACCTTAAGATGTCTTGTTGTTTAAGGGAATGGGATTTAGGTATATGAGTTTAGTGTAGAGTTTATATTGGGAAGGTGTTATAAAACCTAGAAGAAACGATGACTATACTTGTGAACTTTTGACTAAAGAGCAAATGAGAAGAAGAGATAGTTAAAACAATGTGGAGATGAATTACAAGAAGCATTTTATTTCAATGGGAGCCTTGTTGAGTGTATTCGCAGGTTGAAGGCAAATATATGTGGAAATTCAGTGGTTAAGATTATTGTCATTTCAGGGCCTAAGTGCCAAGCATTTTGAGTTTAAGCAATATATGATGATGTGGTGAAGTTTTAGTGTGTAAATGTGTGTTAAGGTGTTGTGATGAGAATTTGTGTGGTATTGGTTGTCTGATGGAGAAAAGCCATGTGTTAGGAGGTACTATATACTAGAGAACCCATGGCAAAATTTAAAGGAGAGCTTAAGTGTTTAAGATATTCTAAGGGAATTTAATGACTAAGGAAGTATCAGGATGTTCTATAGGTTGTCTTGATGAAAAGGGTGAAGTTAAGGTGTTCTAATGACTTATAATGACTTAGGTATCACCATGGTGGATTTAGGAATCAAGAGAATGTATTTGAGTATTTAGGACTTAGGCAAATGTTGGTAAACAACTAGGAAGGAAATAATATGTTGATGGATGGAAGTTTAAGTTGTGAAGGAACATTAAGTAAATGCATAAGAGAGTTTTAGATAGTGAAAGATGCTTGGGAGATGATGTTATAGTGGTGAGGAAAACATTTGGCATAGTGGTTACATTAGATATGAACCACCACCTAGAAACCTAGAGGAAAGCATTACAAGTGTTAGCATAATTACAAGGGAAAATGTATAATGATTAAGGTGAAACTTGGTGAATGATTTAATGTGTTTGGAGGATGCTCTAAGGTGGGTTTAAGGGTCTAAATGATGTTAGAACACATTGGATGGCTTGAGGAAAGGTTTAGTGAAGATTTGGCAAAGTTTGGGCATGATTTAGTGGCGTCCGACCCAGGGGTCCGACCCAAGTTTGGGTCGGACGGCCTCTGTTTAACGCCAGGGAAAGGTTCTGGAATGGTCCGACCCAGAGGTCTTGGGTCGGACATGGGTCGGACGGGTGATTTTTTAAAGGGCAAATAAGTTTCTGGAATGGTCCGACCCAGAAGGTTGGGTCGGACGTGGTCGGACATGGGAGGTTTTAGAAGACGGGAAGTTTCTGGAATGGTCCGACCCAGTTGGTTGGGTCGGACGTGAGTCGGACATGTAGGGTTTTCCAAACCTAAAAGTTACTAGAATGGTCCGACCCAGAGGGTGGGTCGGACGGTGGGTCGGACGGCCCTTAACACTTAAAAAAAAAGAAATTTTGAATTCTAAGGATGGTAATAGGTAATAAGGTATACCTTTGGTAGGGTGGTAATGATTGGGACCCTAAGAACTTAAGGAACTAAGTTAAGTTAAGTGTAAGTTTTAATGTTTAAAGTTAAGCTTGTAAGCTAAGTGGCAAAGACTTGAGAGGTTATTGAATGGGAATCTTTAGAGACTAAGTGAGTTAAGTAAGGTGCAAATAACTAATGACCTAAAAATGAATGAATGATTTAGGTTTGTGAATTGGGACCCCGAAGAAGGATAATCAAACAACGATCGACGGTGAACGGTACAATCCTTCTTGTGACCTGCTTGCTAACGAGGTGTCCCTCGGCTTGTGTGCTATCTGTTTAAATGATATGACTAAAACAAGATAAAGCATGCAACCGGATATATTTGTTCTCGTTGTGTTTGTGTTATCTTTACACTAACCCGCGAGACTTGAGATTGTTACTAACCAAGTTTAGTACTTACTGAGTTAAGAATAAGATTTAAGTTTGGTGGTTGTTGGTTAATGCCCGTTAAGGCTTAGCTAGCACATGGTGATTAAGATCTCTACTAACTGGAACTTGAGTGAGGAAACCCGGGACCGATCTCCGGTCATGCATGCTAAGGAAAAAGGGGGACGGTATCTGAATCAGATCCGCCCTCCGCTTAAGGACTTGTCTTCGGACTTGTAGCCTAGGGCCGGTTGCCGGCTCAGCTACGCTGGACTCCCGTCCAGAGTAGGTGGCATTAAGATGGTGCGGTGGGATCACCTAAATCCCAGGTTCGAATTAAGCTACAACCAATCCCTTCCAGGAAAGGTTTGTATACTGAGATTAAGATTAAGATTAAGATTGAGATAAGGTAAGGAACTGAGATTAAGGAAATGAGGACTAAGGAGGGGGTTACTAACCCACTTGTTAAGGGAACACTTTAGTCGTTCATTGGTTGTGAACTATATATGTTCATCTGTGGTTATTGTTATTGCACTTCATATTATGCTTGTGTATGAAATCAATTTCCATGCTATCGACAATTAGTCGTCGTAGCCCCGTTAGCTTGGGGGCCTTGAGAGGGTGTACCAGCATTCGTGCTGACCCCCTCGGGGGCCTTTTTTACACTTGCAGGTAAGAGACCCATGAGGACGCACTACGAGAGTAGGAGCGGTTAGACTTAGGGTGGGATGTTTATTTTGAGTTCGGGTTGCGCCTGTGCACCCGACTGTTTAAATTAAACTGATGTAAGTTTGAGATCATGTTTAAGATACTTGTACTCGGTTGGTTGTGGTATTGTGAATGGTGATGTTTTGAGTTGGATAAGTATTTTGGATAAGTATTGTAAACGTTAAGGCCGGTATATTCTAACGACCAGACCGTGGCAAGGTCCAGGTGTTATTTATTTCCGCTGCGACGTATTCGATTAAGTGTTCAGTTTGCGATAACCACGATAGGCTTTGGATGGGGTGTTACAGTTAACCATACATTTCAAATACTTACACTTACGGTTATTTTCTTATACCGGGTAAAATCCTCATATAGGAGGTTGACCATGTCTCAAGGGAGTTACATAGTCCCTTAGGTCTCTTTTACCTTTCTTTTAAGTTCACGTCGTTGGACTAACTTCAATCCTCTCGATGGGGGTTCATTTATCTCTCCACTCTTATTTACTTCGTGGATTGTTTCAATATGGTTTTCTAACTGTTATTGGGTATTACTCAACCCGTACATCTCCTCACATTCTAGGAGTTCATATGTTTGCGTTATCGTTATACTTTAATCGATAGCTTGTGTGTTTGCATATTTTTCCATTGTTTATGAGACCACCCGATCTACGGGTTTCTAGTCAATCAATACTCACTATGAGTCGGTCTATGCACTATGTTAGACCACACCGGCTTACAAGTATGTTAGCTCATACAACATACAACAAGGCATACATAGTCAAACAAGGATTATTTTCTGCTTTAATCTTGATTAAGCCGGCACACAACACACAAATCAGAGTAACTCGGTTAGCATACGGGGCATGAGAAAATCATACCTTTCACCGGGGTTTTACTTTTACCGTGTCATCTCACCATGCTCGGTGCTCACACGATCCGCTGATAATGTTTCAAACATTCTTATGAATACTAAGCTCATACGGTACATAATTAAATGCTACTCCCGTTCTTACCCCGTCATCCCGTTATCTCGGTTTTACCTTTGTTAGTTTGAGTTCTCACTTCTCACTCACTTTTAACACTTTCTTACACTTCTTAGGGACTTTACATGTCACCAAACAAGGCCTTAACATCACCTAACACCATTAACATTCAAACCCCCATCATTTAAACCCTTAAAAACACTCTCTATAGGATTCTGGGGGTGGTCCGGGACTTGGTCCTTACCTAAAGTCCCGGACCAATACATTGCCAAACTCTCGGATGGATTTTCATGGGTGGTCCGGGACCTTGTCCATCTCTCAAGTCCCGGACGAAGTGCAGGGTGAACTCTTGGTATTAATTCAAGGGGTGGTCCGGGACTTTGTCCAAGGACTAGGTCCCGGACCCTGCTAAAACCTGCAACATACATTATTTTTCAACTCCAATTCTACCCTTAATCCACCCTTAATCTTTCCCTAATCTTTCCAAAGTTTTCCACATGTTAAAACACCTTTAAACATGCTCTAAACCTCTTCAAAACTTAGGTTTAATCCTTACTCAAATTCTTACTCAAATTCACAAGTTTTACATTCTCATTTTGCACTAATGCACACTTGTGCATTTTCTAACCTCCCTTGGCATTGCATTATTGTTCTCTCCCTATTTGACTATTCCAAATACTCCAAGACAATGCACTTCTCATGCCAAGGTTCATGCTTCAATCTTAAAGCCTTAAATCTTATTCGTTACCTAAAACTCCTAAGGCACTTAAACAACCTTTTTGCTACAGATTTTGCACAAATCTACAACCTCAAAACAAGCATTTCCGAAGTGGCTAACTAACCCAAATCAACCTCTATACATACCTAGCTAACCCTAGGTTATTCTTTACTCAATTCACCACTTTAATCACTTAGATTTCTACCGGAATTTCGCCATAGTCCGGCTACTTTTCTAACATTGCCCAACACTCATTCCTTCACATAATTCATCCTAAAACTAGCCAAACCACAAGGGTTCTACCAGCACACATATAGATGCATCAATACTCACCAATTCCTCCAAATGTAACACAATACATAAATCATAAAGTGCATAGCTCTTTGGCTCTTAAATCAACATTAATTTCACAAATGCTTTCTCACTTGTATTATTTCTATACAAGCACATTATTACCACACTCATGTGGGGTTCATTCATTTTACTAACCCATCCCGAATTCTAATACATGTAGAATATACATTAGGGTTGGTTTCTTACCTTAAATTCTCTTAAGTTTCCTTTTTAATACTCTTCTCCTCTTCTCCTCTTCTCTTCCATCCAAAATCGGTCCTGGCAAATCACTTGCCCAATTCTCTAGACCAATATTCAAATGGAAATTAAGCACTAAGCAATTCTCTTAGGCTCACTGATTAATATAGAATTTACAAAGATGCTTAAAGCACCAAGTTAGGGTTTACCTTTGGAAATTCTTGAATGGTTTCCAATTCTTGAGTCTTAGGAGGGATTTCCACCACCATTTAAAGCTTGGAGGATAGCTCAACAAAGAAGAGAAGGCTAGTCATTAAAGATCCAAAATCGGCCAAGGTGAAGAATGGAGAAAACAAGGTTTTTCCAAGGATGTTTTTACCTTAATAGAAAGAGGAGGCTTCAAGCTTCAAGATGGTGTTCTTTTCTCTTAAAATGGGCAAAACCCATGGAGATGAACTTCTTCCTTTTTGAAAAGAGGGAAGTGTAGAGCTTGATGAGGGGATCACAAATATGTAATTATTTTTGTGATTTAAGCTTGGAGCTAGCTTGGACAAGGAGAAGAAGAATGGAGAAGCCATGGATGGAGCTCATTACCGTCCAGCAACAGAGAGAGAGGGAAGAAAATCGATGGGAGGAAGAAGAGAGGAAAGAGAGGAGGGAAAGGAATAAAGGAGGAGAGAGAAGGTAATCCCCCTTTTCTACTTTCTTTTCCCTTCTTTTTCTTTTCTTTCTTTCTTTACTTATTTAGTGTGTAAGTGTGTGTGAGAGGCTATTAAAAACCGGCCCCCACCATTTAAGTAAGCTAGAGCATTTTTCATCTTTTACAGAAAACGCTCGTTATTTTACCCGGTTTGACACTATTCACTAACCGGGCCCGTTTTTCAGATTTTTCTCGTTATCTTTATTTTTAATGGTTATTAAGCTTCCATTAATACTCAATTATAGTTATATAGTCAACCATAATTTTTACGGGTCTACTTGACCACTTAAAGCCACGTTTTCGGGTTTTCTCAAAAAACGTGCTTTAAAACTTCGTTAGTGTTTTAATCCATTATTTGGATCCATTTTATTCGGGAATCATTCCCTTAAAATAATTAGGCCTAACTAAGCCTTAGGAATCCATTCGGACCCTAGCCGAGGTCATATACCTCCTTTACTCATTTAACGCGCGTTTTAGCGTTTTAGCGTTTTTCGCTTTTTAAGCATTTTCTCTTTTCTTTTGGTTTTATTCTCTTTACCCATACTCTCTAGGCACCATTAAGCCTTTAATAATCACATTAGGATAATTTAATCACCATTTTTAGATCCGGGGTATTAAAAGTATGGAGTCCGCTGGGTTTGGTCCGGGTTTACATACCGGTACACAAACTCGGACCAGCCTAAAAACAAGGCAAAGAGTTACCGACTATATTGGTCTGGGTTTACGACCCCGGACACAAACCCGGACCACCATAAAAATGCTCTAGAATGGTTGAAAATGGAATTTTAAGGTGGGGAATTGAATGGTATTGTTATTATATGATTGTTAGGACATGTTTGGTGACTTATAATGACCATTATGAGGGTGAACAATTATAAGTTTAAGTATGAAAGTATACAACATGAAAATGTGAAGTAATTAGTTAACCGGAAAGTAAGAATGATAGTTAACCGACATGATTAATTATTTATAGGAGCTGCATTCGGCGGACAATGAACACAACAAGGACCGAGGTATGGTTTTCTTGCAATCGATTTGCTACCGGTTTACATCGTCTTGTGTGCTTGCGTGTTTTTCTGGATGTTTACGACCTTGTAAGATTAAAGCATGAAATGAGTTTACAGTTATTGTTGTACATGGCATATGTGTTCCGATACCGTCTAACCTCAAATATGTGTCAACCCATTAGTTAACCAACGTTAGGATCACGTAAGAGAATGGTATTCAATTTTAACGTCCCAACCTATGGGAACGTTCTAACTACGGCTATTCATGTGTTAATTGGTGTTTGTTGTGTGTGATTATATCTTGCCTCCCCTGTGTACCTAACTGAACCTGATTAACCATAATGTGATGCGATGTGATAAGTTCCCAAAAGGGGACTTCTAACCAATGTATAACTTGGGGGGTGAGGAATCCGGAATCCGGTCATGCGCGTATGTATGAAAGTTGATATCTGAATCAGATTCAACTTTCTTCATATATGGTTGTTTTTCTTCTTAGAATTAAATATCCCACAAGCCTCATAAATGGCTCTCCTGCCTTGACTTAAGTTCAGGGTTAGGGGGATTTGTGTATGGTGTGTTTGGATCACTATATCCAACACGTCTTGGGGTAAGTAAATGTTTGATAAATAGGACGGTAACATATTATGTAATGAGCTCGGCATGAGAATGAAATCATTCTCTAGGCTCTCCAATGTTGACTAACTCTTGTTTCGGTTTGAATCCTCATGAGATTCATTCCTGAGTTATGTTGTATGTGTGTTGTTAAGTGATGAATGTTATCATGTTCTTGTATGTTGTTATGTAATGATCGTTTCTATGTTCATGCATGTTGAATGCTTAAAAATAAATCCCATGTTCATTATGAGAATTAGGTTCGTGTAGCCCGGTAGCCGGCGGGTTACACGTTAGTTATACCAGCCAAGGGTTGTTGAGCCCTTCGGGGCACCATATTTTATTTCAGGATGAGGATCGAAGAAGAAGAGTCTCTTTAGCATCAGAGTAAAAGAAATTCTTTTGATTATTTTTGGATGTTGAACCCGAGGTGTGCCTGTACACTCGAGGTCGTATATTTTTGTGGAGTTAGAATAGAATTGTGATTTTTGTACTTTAACACTCGGTATAGTGTGGTTTGAAAGTATGTTGAAAAATTGTAACTTATGCTTGGGAATCTTTGTTCATCAGACCGATACATTCTTGTAAGTAATAGCCTTGTTAGCCACGTGGGTGGCTAACGGCGTGTAGCACCGCCCCTTTTGGTTAGTGTTTATGTTTAATTTCCGCTGTGATTAATGGTTAAGTGTGGAGTTTACGGTTCGGGTGTTACAAAAAGTGGTATCAGAGAGAAGTATCACTCTGATGACCGGATCACTGAGCTTAGGAATATACCGAGTTAGGAAACTTAGCCATAGTTACAAGAGTGAACTATTATGTGACCATGCAAAGGATGACCACTAATTAAGGGTGGATTCACCTTGTTGCCTGAAAGGCGTTATGCTCGCTTAACTCGGTATGTTTGTAAGCACAATGCTAATGTGCATTCATGTAAATTCAGATGTCAGGTCATGGACGTGGACGAGGTCGCGGGCGCGGCAGAGGAGAACCAGAGGAAAACCCTACGTACGACACAGATGATGGCTGATGCCGTCGTGGCCGCAGTGGCTCAGATGGTTCCTCAGCTAGTTGTTGTATTGCAGCAAGGACAGCAGCAGCCCGAAGGTCAGAACCAACCACAACCACAGCCACGCGAAACCAATTAGGTGAAAGCCTTGGCGAATTTGTGACCCCTATCATTCAAACGGGAGACCGATCCCACTAAGCTAGAGGCGTACATCTCCGAGCTGGAGATGGCCTACGAAACCTTGGATGTCCCTACTGGTGCCAAGGCCCGTCTTGCTACATACTACTTGAAGGGTTCGGCGATGAACTGGTGGAAATTGGTGCGGGCCGAGAAGATGGCCGATCCAAATTTTGGTTGAGAGGAGTACACGACGCTGTTACGAGCCAAGTACTACCCGGTACATGTTCAAGAGGCGAAGCGCCTAGAGCTGGACAGCCTGAGGCAGGGAGATAATATGTCGGTTGATGACTACTACACCGCCTTCACCGAGCTTATCCATCTTTTACCGGATCTGGGTTACTCAAACCGGGTTCTGGTAAACCGTTTCTACAGCGGACTTAGCCACTGCCTATGCTATGGCATGGGGCCAGCCGAGTACATCACCTTGCAGGTAATTTAAAAGTACCGCTTGTGTGTGAGTAAGTTATATTGTAAGTGAATGTACGTATATCTCTTGCGGGACATGACTAACACCCTAAACTTCAGGAGTGCTATCATGTCGCTGCAAAGGTCGAGATTACCGTCTGACTCAGGGACAAGGAGTAGGCGTTCAAGCGCAAGGCGTCTAGTGATGGTCAGAATTCTCAAGGGTATGGTGGGGGAAAGAAGAAGGGGAAATCTTACCACCAGCCTCGGAAAGGCCAGCAGTAGAGCGGCAAGGGCCAGGCCTGAATTCTAATACTGAGGAGCCACTCCAGCTCACTTATGCTGTTGCGGCCAAGCCCCTGCGCTCTCATCCACCCAAGGGTAAAAATTTATTCCCGAGTACAAAATTAAGCGTGTATTATTACCCTTGTGAAGTGAGTACTAATGGTGTGAGGTAATAGCAGCTAGTACCGGCTCTGGTTCTGGGGGCAACTCCGGACGCCACTACTACTGTAAGCGGTGCAACCAAGATCACCCCAGGGTAGATTGTAAGGGGAATGAAGTGTAGTGCTTCTACTACAAGAGGATGGGACACTGTGATTTCGAGTGTTTCCAGAGTCCTGAAAGCAGAAGTTACAGGCCCGAGTGGTAGGGCAAGGGCAAGGCCACAATGACATCCGAGATCCCAAAAGTGACGAACCAGCCCACATCAGATCAGGGAAAGCGTAACTTCTAGAAAGGGGTAGGATCGGGAGCTGGCAAGGCCACCCTTAATGTGGTTGATCAGTTAGAGGGAGTTGGACCCTCTTCTAGACTAGGTACTACTTAAAACAATTGAGTGAATTAATTGCTTGCTTGCCGCATTTCATGCATGGATGTTAGTAAATTAGGGTATACGACTACATGGCCAATAAATTGAAGTATGACATACAACATACTTAAGTTAGATAAAAACTTAGGAGTTTTCAGTATATGTTATCCAATCCCTCCCACACCAACCCCCGAAGAGACTGCCATCGACATCACTGATTTCCCGACGGAACAGTGTCAGGTTATCCAGCCAGGTATGATATTATTAAATGGATACCTGACACCAGAAGCACAAATCCAGATCATCCGCCGCTGCAACGAACTTGGAGCAGCACCTGGAGGATTTTACACACCGAAGTACCTGAGCGGAGCAACGATGAAATTGAAGATGGTGTGCGTGGGTAAGGATTGGAACCCTTACACCAAGTCATATCAAGAGATAAGAGCTAAAGATGGAGTGACCATACCGAGTATACCTGAGGAATTCCTTGCGGTCGTTAATCATGTTGTGGGAATTGCTCAGCAAGTTGAATCGGAGCCAATTCCAAGTATCAAGGCAGACTTGTGTATCGTTAACTTCTACGGAAAAGGTGGAAGATTGGGTTTACATCAAGACAAGGATGAGACGCCCGAGTCTCTTAGTAAGGGAGTACCCATGGTGTCTTGGTCCATAGGTGATACTGCTGAGTTCGTTTACGGTGAGCAGAAGCGTGCTAACCTCGCCAAGAAGTTAATGCTGAATTCAGGAGATGTATTGGTCATGGGTGGTCAGTCGAGGATGCTGTATAACGGTATCAAAAAGATCAAGTTAAATTCGGCACCTCTAGCGGTAATAAATGCCACACACATGAGACCTGGATGCCTGACCCTAACCTTTAGGCAGTTTTAAACCATGTATAACCATGTGATATATGAAGTCCGTTGTACGTTAAGCATGCGATGCATTAAGTATGTTATACATTAAGTGATGTTGTCATAATGTAATACAACTCATGGTGTAAATGATAGTTTTAATGAAAAATTGTGTTGATTACTTAGTATTCCACTCGTGTTATTACCGTTGTACTTATGAAGTTTATAAAATAAATTAGGCTATGCACTCGGAACGGAAGGTACACTGAGTGTGTGTACTGAGGCAGTTAAGTCTCGGTAATATATTCCGACAGGACTACAGAAGTAGTGCCTAAACTAGTTAAGTCACGGTAACCACGGAAAATGTGTGAGAAAGAGCACCAAGGAACGACACAGAACTAGGTGAATAGGGATCTCCAAGAATGGAGAAGCACCCAGATTGATGACTGTCATGTTGAGACAAATGAGAAGCAGCTCAGAAAATTAATTATTAAAGCTAAGAAATCAATGGAAGAGCCAATAAGGCTATCGGATACGCTTGGAAACAATATCGTAACCGGTATAGGTTAACCCAAAAACCACCTGTATCGCG
>CM041780.1:312783403-313009601 GCA_023374045.1 Limonium bicolor
ACCATTTCGGTACCATGGAGTTCCACCATTGAAGGAGCTTGAGTTTATATTTCTACATATTATTGTTCTCCCTTGCTTCTAGGTAAGAAATCTCAAATAAAAACTTCATTTCCTCCATGTTTTGTTGTTGACCGAAAATGCCCATTGAAGTGCTCTTTATATGGCTTTGTTCTAGCTTCATTCCCAACCTTTCAAGGACTTGG
Organism: Limonium bicolor; assembly: GCA_023374045.1. Taxonomy (NCBI): domain Eukaryota; kingdom Viridiplantae; phylum Streptophyta; class Magnoliopsida; order Caryophyllales; family Plumbaginaceae; genus Limonium; species Limonium bicolor. The sequence continues at coordinate 312,783,607 of CM041780.1, forward strand.
TGGAGTCCTCTCTTGATAGATATTCAAACTCTCTTCAAATACCAAGGTAAAACAACTATCTTAATGTTATCGAAACAATGTAAAACCTAGGGTTTATAATGAGTTTAAGCTTGGAGCTTGTATACTCATTACATTGCTTGTATATTGTTTAGTAGTTGACAAGGAATCAAATACCTAGCCGATTTTAAACAAGGAAACAAGAGAGAAGTTTGTGTGAAAAGAGGTAAACATGCTAACCTAATGTGTTTAATGCCTTAGGAGAAATGAGCTTATAATGCTTGTTAAAACTACCTAAAGAGCAAATGGTAAATGACTTAGTGAAATGTTCTCAAGGAGATTAGTAAAAGGACATATGTGTTGTTGTATGTAATTGCAGGTCAAAGGCATATATATTGTGGAAATTCAGTGTTTAAGAGTTATGCACTTTAAGGGCCTAAGTGCCATGCAATTTAAATTATGCACTATATTGTGATGTAGTGTAAATTTGGTGAAACTTTGTGTAGAGTGTTCTTGGTGAATTTAGGTGTTCTTGTGTGCTTAATGGAGAAAACAATGTGTTTTGGCTTAGTAATGTTCTAGGAGAATCCATGTCAAAATTTAGGAAATGTGCAAGAAGTTCTAAGTGTTTACATAAGGTTTGGTGAACTAGAAATGTTGGAAATGCTTAAGTATTTTACAAGAGGAGAAATAATGTCTTAAGGTGTTCTAGGCAAACAAAGGGACTTAGACATCAACTAGGGTTTAAGTGGGTAAGAAATGATGCTTGGGAGATGATGTTAAAATGAGGAGAAAGCATTTTGGGATAGTAGTTATCATAGGTATGAAACACCACTTGGAAAACTAAGGAGGAAATAACATAAGTGTTAGGAATTTCGGTATGAAATGAGTAAGTGTTTAAGGTGATAGATAATGAGTTTCATGGATGTTGTATGTGGATATAAGTGTACCAAATGATGTTAAAAACATTAGGAGGCCTTAGGAGAAGTTTGGAGTTGAATGGGCAATGGGAAATAAGGGTCTGGAGCAGACCGACCTTGCGACCGAACTTGCCAAGGTCGGTCGAGCCCAGTTTACCCTGCGAGAATTGGTTTCTGGAATGGACCGACCTTGGGGACCGGACTTGCAAGGTCGGTCGGGCTTGTATTTTGTGTACGAATTAAGTTTCTGGAATCGACCGAACATGGGACCGGACTTGGCAAGTTCGGTCGGGCCTGAATTTTCAAAGGGAAGAAACTCTCGGGAATGGACCGAACATGCGACCGAACTTACAAGGTCGGTCGGAGTAGAAAATTTTGACGGTAATGTGTTCTGGAATGGACCGACCTTGTGTAAGGTCGGTCGGTAAGGTCGGTCGGACCTAAACTTGTAAAAAAAACAAAAAGAATGGCTTAAGTAATAAACCCTAGGGGTATAATATAGGTGATCAAGTATAAGTTAAGACATTAAAACATGTCATATAATCATGTTAAACATTTAGTAAATTTGAGGTTAAATAAATTAATTAACCGACGTTATTAATCATGTATAGGAGTGACCTACGGTGGAAACAAATCGAAGCAAGGACCAAGGTATGGTTTTCTTACAGTCTGTTGCCTACCGGTTTACACCGGCTTTTGTGTTGCTTGTTTTTCTGTGTGTTTATGACTTTGTAAGATTAAACCATGTAAAGAGTTTACAGTTGTTAAATATTATTATGTTGTTAAGTATGACTCTCTCTTCCCTTGTGTGTGTCTAACAAGACTTGACCTATTATTGTGAATTGTGTATTGAGTTCAATGAACTGCTAACAAGTGCTAACGGGGTGAGGAGTCCGGTCTGTTCCGGCCACGCGTGTGAGTATGGGAGTCGATGTCATAACCGGTTCGATTCTCTCGTATGTTATGGTTGTTCTCCAATTTGGTTTCCAACCTTCCCTTTAGCTTAACCAAGGCTATTTTACTGACTCACGTCGGGCCACAGGGGCATACTATGTGTTGTTCGGTGTGCTTGGATCACTATATCCGAGGCACCTTGTGTTAAGTTATCCGTTCAATCTAACAGGACGGTAACGAGTTATGTAACGAGCTTAGCATGAGCATGGCAACATTCTCTAGGCTCTCTATGGGACTAACTGTGTTGGTTCTCTTCCTAAAAGGAGTTGTTCTTGTGTGATGTGTGTGATGTTTGTACAATACCCATGTTATGATATGTATAAGTTGTGTGTTTTAAAATGAATGCCATGTCACCATGACAATTAGTTGCGCGTATCCCGGTAGCCGATGGGCTGCGCGTTAACCATACCAGCCAAGGGTTGCTGACCCCCTCGGGGGCTCCATATTTCTTTTACTGCAGGATGAGGATCTAGGAAGCGGAATGGCTTTAGATTCTAGGATGTAGGTTTACTTTTGATTACTTTTGGATGTTGGGCCCAGGATGCGCCTGTGCTCCCGTGGTGTTATATATTTGGTTGTGAATAGGTTACAGTGACAGTATACAGTGAAGGATGTAAGTAAACACTCGGTATTATGTTAATGTATATGTGGTTATTAGTTCTATGCTCGGGAGTCTGATCGTCAGACCGATACACTTGTATTTATTCAGCCTTGTTAACCACGTGGGTGGTTGACGGCGTTGTAGCACCAATCGTTTAGTTATTGTTTAGTTGTTTAAATTCCGCTGCGATTTCAAGTAATGCTATGTGCGTAGTAGGGGTGTTACACACACCTATGGTGGTTGCCATTAGGCTTATCACCCTTTCCGTCTGCACAACTGGTACAATACTTCTTTTCGTAGTAGCAACATGGTCAACTCTTAACACATTCTCTGAATTTAGTTCACATAACTACCCTGTTGCGGTCTCACAATATCAAGAGGTGTCCCCACACTTTAAGCAGTGGTTCGTTATCCGCTTTTCTTACTCATATAACATAAACCTTTGTAATCGATAACATTTTTTTCCTTAACACGTTCTACTTGTGGCTTATAGGCCTTATTGCCTCGAGCTCTGCTCATTGTAGGCTATTCACACACATTTACTTCTCCGTACATATTACGCGGTTTATAGATTGTATTGGACTCCATGACAAGGTCGTTATTCCTTTCATGGCATGCCCCTACAAGGATTTAGACTTCATCCTGACGACTTATGCTTAAACTGGGTGTTAGTTTCAGTCCTTGCGTTTCTGTCATGTTATCTTATTCAACCATTGTTGATCCAAACACCCTTTTAAGGACAGCTCCTGGGTGTTACTAGGTCATGCCATTACATCTGGCTTGTACTTATGAGTACGTTTAATCAACTATATTGCCTTACGTTCTTGGCTGGTAAATTATCCTCTCTAGTGAGATTGATATCTCTAGTGATCATCTCGGAGTCTCATCCCGATCGTTGCACATTAATATGTCCATAAGGATCCGCCTCGCCGTATATAGGCTGGGTAGTTACTCCAGTTATTACATTCATCCTTCAGGATTCTTAAGACATATTCCACGTCTTTACTTACTAACCAGCGCACTTCGCACTTGTTCACCTTTAAACATTACCTTAAAATAAACTTACTAATTCCTTTAGTCTCCTTAACTTAACTGGGTTCCTTTACTTCCACCATTCTTGGTAATCCATTACTCTTGTCTGACTTTTACTTCGGACCGTAGTATGGAGTCAACTACTTCCCGTGTTCCAGACTCCACTCGTATACATACGTGGGGTATCCTACCGATACATTGCTACTTACCCGACTAACCTATAAGAAGGTCTGTCAGGCCCACAAGCTCCTACCGGAGTGCGGTCGTCCCACATTACTGTTGGTACACTCGTAGTGTCCGTCACACGCCTAGGTGAAGTATTCTGTTGTTAACTCCCTTATATTATCCCGTGATAATATGCATTCCTTGCTTCCCGAACTTAATCAAGGGAAGGTCTATCCACTGTTGTATTATTATGTTGCTACCCTTGGGTTTACCGGTTTCCATCCGGTTATTTAAAAGTAACTGGGTAAAACTTACCTACCATGTGGCACTGAGGCCGGTGTAGGTCTTCTGGTTTGGTTTAAAAGAAGGTTAGAAATAAAATGGGTTTGAAAGAAAATTTGGTTTTGAAAAAGGTTTTGAAAATGAATTTAAGTTTGAAAGAAAATTCTCGTAGTTTCGCAACGTTCTCTTGCCTTAACCAAGTCTAGCTTCTTGCTGACTTGTGTATTTCCAATTACAGGGGTTCGGCTGTTAAGCCCTTCCATGGTTATGATGTTCTTACTTAACTTCATGGTATTGCACTAAGTACTTGTAGTTGCTAAAAATTTCCCGCCAGCCTTGTTGTAGCAGCACTTGCCATGGCAAGTGCGCCATGCTAACTGGCTACTGGTTCAATACACATCGGTTGCGGTACTGCTTTCACCCGCTCTAACATCAGTGGCCTTGCTGGGCCTTACTTGATCTTACAACCTTATCAGTAAATCTCCTGGGTACTCCTCACTGTCTTCACATGATGACCATTACTAGGGTGTTTCCCATTCTGGGAGACCCCTTTTTACTTAGTATTGTATCCTCCTCGTACTACCTTGTAGTTCTTTAATCGGTTTATACCGTTGGTGTATTAGTTAACATTTGTAGTCTCGTAGACACTCGCCTCGGGTTTCATTACTTCACTTCTTGCCGGTTGCACAATTGGTGTGTTGCAAGCTGGTTGTCCTCGACTGCTCTGCATGTCGACCCAGGTTGCCGGAAATTCTATTTTCTTATGCTTAAGATCCTTTACTTTTCGCTACCTCATGCGGCAGACATTGTTAAAATGGAGACCGTCTTCGGGATTCACACTTTCCGGGATCTACCGTGTGACAGGTTCTCCGTACTTATAAGGACACTTAATAACAGCCAGATCGGGTATTCCGAGTAAGAGAGGACTTCCATCTCTCTGGCGTTCTTTCCGAGTTATAAATTAGGGTTTGTGGAGGGCGGGATGGATATTGTAGGTATCCAGTACACACTGGTATTTCCTAACTAGCGTACTTCACGCTATCACTCAACCCTTAACCCAAGGTCTTAAACTCCTAACTCGGTACTTCCTAAGCTCGGTAATTCAGTCATCAGAGCGATACTTCGCTCTGATACCACTTTTTGTAACACCCCAACTACTAATAACACACTTAACAACACCTTGCAGCGGAAATCACAACTCACAACATAACTTAACTCCTTGGTGTTACACGCCGTTAGCCACCCACGTGGCTAACAAGGCTAACATACATACATTGTACCGGTCTGATGGACTAAACTCCCGAGCAACTACACATAAATCCCGTTCCATGTCCAACGATCATTATACACTTACATTACAATGTACCGAGTGTCTTCCAACTAACGCCGATACAAATCCGGTCTTACTACACCTACAATACATCCACAATTCTCATGACTACCACGTACAAATAACTACCCCGTCCTACTCTCGAACGGCTTCCAGCTTCTTGTACCTGAAATAGAAAAGGAAGAAAAGGGTGGCCCCCAAGGGGCTCAGCACCTTTGCTGGTATGGTAATCCCGCAGCCGCATGCTACTGGGCCACGCACAACTAATTGTCGTCTTAGCATGCGGTTGATTTTATTTAAAACATGCACACATTACACACATACTTCATGCTTAAAAGCACACATCCGTTAACAGAACACAAACTCAAGGTTAGCACACACAACATAACAACACATTTCACTTAATAACCTACACGAACTTAATTCCATTCTTCTTAGAGAACATAAACTTTACTTGGGGAGTGCCGGGGTGATATAAGCCCGAGCACAACATACATACATTTTCTTTACTTAGGTGTGGCAGCCTCATATAGGACCGATCACACCTTACACAATTTCCCCCTAGCTCCAATAATGATGAGGTAGGTAAGCCTTGGTTAAGCTTGTGGGTGGTTGTAATTCAAGGAGGAAAAACAACCGTAACATAACAAAGAGGGAGTCGAAGCAAACTTAGGCATCAACACCCTACCAACATTACACATGATTTCCCCCTAACCCGATTGGAAGTTGGGTAGGTAAGCTTTGGCTAAGCTAATGGGAGGTCGAAATCCAATGAAGGAAAACAACCCTAACATAACAGGATAGGAGTTAATTCACATATATACATCAACTCCCAAACAACACGCGCGACCGGAACGACCGGATTCCTCACCATACATAACATATACATATTAGTTAAAGGTTCCCTCATGGAAATCACATACATACCTCACAAAGTGTTACTAACTCGGTTAGACACATCAGGGAAAATCACATCTCATTTCAACAACACGGATAACAGTATCCAATAACAACACATACTGAACAAGTCACATACATCACACAAAGTCACAACATACACTAACGCACGGATAGCCGTAGTTAGAACATTCCCGTGGGTTGGGACGTTTATTCCGAATACCGATCTCTTATGTGAACCTAAGGTCGGTTAACTATTATTTAACACATAATTAAGGTTAAGCGGTATCGGAATTAATTACGCCACAATAATGAGTTACTATAAACTCGTTTCATGCTTTATCTTGCAAGGTGGCAAACACACAGAAAAACACATTGGCATACAAGCCGGTGTAATCCGGTAGGACACAGGTTGCAAGAAAACCCATACCTGTCACCATGGTCCACTCTAATATGTCCTCTTATGTTCCTCGAATAACTCTCGAACAACTGGTAACATTATAATTGCTTTCATTAACATCGGGGTAATATGATTGTTTAACATCTAATGGCCATAGTTAACCCCATTAACTAGATAAATAACTTCACATTTTTAACTTGTTTTACTTTCACATTTACTACAACTTTTCACTCACTTAATTGTCATTATAACTCACCTAACATGTCTTAAACAACCTTATAACATTATTGCATAGCAATCCTCATCATTAGAAGCCTAAAAAAAAAATTTTTTTATAAGTGGCCGACCGACCCACCCTGGGTAGGTCGCCTGGGTGGGTCGGGTGCAGAGAGCATCCGAGTTACAGAATTCAGCCCGACCGACCCAGTCTGGGGTAGGTCGCCTGGGTAGGTCGGCTGCAGAACCCCTCTTAATTCTCTACTTTGAACTCCAAACTCACCTCAATCTCACCCAATCTTTTCCCAATCATTTCCACATGTTTCCTACATGTTTAAACACCCATTAGGTCCCCTAAATCACCTTAGTTCATCCACCAAATTCATTACTCAATTCTAAATCAACTTACACAATTTTTCCTCATTCCATTCCAGCACTTATGTCAATTTTCTTTCTTCAATGCTACAGATTTTTGTTCTAATCTTTACCATTTAATACTCCCTCTACCAATGCCACTTCTAGCATTCTAAGTACATGATCTTACCACTCTAATTCTCCCCATTCCTAAATCCTTTTCCAAATCTGTTAAAAGTGGTTATCTACACACTTTAAGCTCTCTAAATACACCTAGTTTTTCTCTAACAAGTCCAAGGCACTTATACACATTTTTGCTACAGATTTTGCATCACTTCACACCATTTTCCAACTACCATTTCAAGGTGACTAATACACCAAATCAATCCTTAATAACACTAGTCAACACTCAAGCTCATATCACCATCTAAACCACTATATTCCTACCGAAAATTTCGCCATAACTTCGTTACTATACTAACACATCAAAATTCATCATCTTCATCACCTAAACCACAATATTCAAAACTCAACACAACTAACCAAATTCAAGCTCCACTAACCAAATCCATAGGATTCTACCAGAACACAAGGTCCAACACATTTACATAACCTCCACAAAACAACTTCAACTTAAACATCTTGGCACTTAGGCCCTTAACTCAAACCAACATTTCACAAAATCCAACTAACCACAATCAAGCACATTATTGCTCCAGATTTTATTTCATCTTTTATTTTTCCCAAACCCAATTCTAAAACAATTAATATAGGCATTAAGGTATATTTCTTACCTTAATCCACAAGTTTCTCCTTAATCCTCCTCTTGCTCCTCATCTCCTCAAAATCGGTCAAGAGGGAATGGAGTTTCAAAACTCCATCCCAACATTCAAGAAACACAAAACATACTCAATTAATTAGCTAAACCCTTAGGAAATCTCAATCCAATCAAAGGGCTTAGAACACAAGTTAGGGTTTACCATTTTGGGCCTTTCAAGAGAGGTTCTCACCCTTGAATCAAGAAGGAGATTATTCCACCATTGGAGAGTTGGATTGAAGCTCAAAATCAAGAAGAAAACAAGGTGTGAGAGAGGGCAAAATCGGCCAGCTCTACAAGATGGAGAAAAATGAGGTTTTTCATGGAGATTTTTACCTTGTTTGAAAGAGGAGACTCCAAGCTTCCCATTGGTGCCATTTTCTCTTCAAATGGGAAAAACCCATGGAGATGAACTTCATTATTTTCGGATTTTGAAAAGAGGGAAGTGTAGAGCTTGGTGAGAGGATCACAAATATGTAATTATTTTTGTGATTTAAGCTTGGAGCTAGCTTGGACAAGGAGAAGAAGTGGAGGAAGCCATGGGGGCTGCAATGTCGTTCAGCAACAGAGAGAGAGAGAAGAAAATCGCTTGAGGAAGAAGGAAGAGGAAAGAGAGGGGAAAAAAGAAAATAAAGGAGGAGAGAGAGTGTGGGTGGGTATAAGTTACTTTTTGTTTTATTGCTTTTTGACTTATTTAACTAGCTAACTAGTCAAGAGTGTGAAGAGCTAAATAACATATTAAAACCGGCCCCCTTACAGTAACACATGCTGGAGCGTTTTTAATTTTTTTACAGAAATGCTCGTTTATTTACCCGGTTTGACACTATTCACTAACCGGGCCCGTTTTCCGGATTTTTCTCGTTTATCTAATTTTAATGATTCTTAGGCTCCCATTAATGTTTAATTATAGTTATATAATCAACTATAAATTTTTTACGAAGTCATTTAACTTTAAAGTCACGTTTTCGGGTTTTCTCGAAAAACGCGCTTTAAGACTCCGTTAGCGTTTTAACGCATTATTTGGATCCGTTTTCTTCTGGAATTTTTCCCACATGTTCTCAGTATGTAATTAGGGTATAAAAATATTTATAACCCTAGTGAAGGTTATATGCCTCCTAAAATAATTAAATATGCATTTTCACGCTTTGTGTCTTTTACGCATTCTCTTTTTCTTTTTGGCTTTTATTTCTTCACCAATGATCTCAAGGACTTAATTAGTCTTAGAAAATTATAAGTACATAATTAATTAACACATTAAGGTTTGGGGTATTTCACCCTCTTTCTTGCAGCATCGACACAACTTTGCGGCCTTCGCAGTCGACCCCAGGATGGTCCTTCCCACAACGCTTGCAATAGAAATGGCGCTGGGGTTGTCCGGTGCCTAATGGTAATATATATTTTAAGTTACTATCTAATGATATAAAGGTTAAGGTCACAAATGAATTTAAGAGGTAGGTGTTCTCACCCTTAGGAGGTGCAGATCTCAAAGGCTGAGCATCTATAGCTGGGCCGGTCAACCGAAGGACGGGCTCTTTCCCCTTTGCTCCCTGGTGACCCTACTGCCCTTTCTTCTGAAAGAACTTCCTGTTTAAGGTTTTGGGTCAGCATTCATAAGGTATTTAATATGGTAAGCAATTTAGAATGGGATAAGTCCTTACTTTCTCTTCTTCTGGCTATCGCCTGGAGATGCTCCTCCACCCTTAGACTCTCCCTCGGGGTTCTTTCTCTCTTTGCCCCGAGAGTCTCTTCCCGAGTCTGGAGCATCAGCTCCGTCCTCGAGGCAGCATCATAACACTCCTGGAATCTCATTGGTAAGTTCCCACAAAGTTAATCGGTAATGTAGTAAGTAAAGATTTTATGGCTTTCATGTTAATACTTGGATGGTAGTGTAGAGGGTAGCACCCATCGCCATCTGGATGCGAAACAGCAATCCCCCCCGAAACTTCTCGACCTTCACGGTCTCTGAGTAATCTACACCGGGGATGAAGTCCAGCAGACCAATGAATCGAGCGTAGTACTCATCCACGGTCAGACCTCCCTGGGATAATGTCTCGAACTCATGGCGTTTCTTTTGCTTGAGGTGAGCTGGGTAGTACTTCCCCCTCAGTAACTCGACAAAGGCAGCCCACGAAAAGTCGGGCGTAGCCAGGTGATGGTCCTTGACCAACCTCCACCAAGTGTTGGCTGCATCCATCAGATGGAAAGCAGCAATGACAACCTTCTGGTTAGCAGGTACTTGTAAAGCCTCGTAGGCCTTCTCATGTTCAACTATGAATCTCTCCAAAGCTACGGGGTCTGGCTCCCCTGAATATGTAGGTGGTCGGGTCTCGGTCACTGATTTCAGCCAGTTCGTTTCCCTGGGCTGTGGCGGGTGGGTTGGTGCTCCTCCAATTTGAGTACCCAGCTGTGCAAGAACAGCAGCAATTGTCTCAGCAACTCCTAGAATCACGGGGTCACCGCCTCCACCTCTACCAGTACCACGCCCTCTAGTTCCCCCAGACATCTGTAGTACAGTATGTCACATAAATACTTGGTAATTTACCGTACACAACCAGTAGATATTGAATTGCCTCTAAGGCTAATATGTCCCACAATCTGCGTTACTAGACACAATATCTTTTAAGACGAGTCGTCTCGTACCTCACCAACGTTTCCCGTAATTTCCCAAGTCCTATGCTCACTGTCTTAACCTATTTTCCTCGTCATCAGAGCGGTACTCCGCTCTGATACCACTTTTGTAACACCCCTCTCCATAATCACGTAATAATCACTCACGTAGCAATAAATAAAACGTCTTACAGCGGAAGAATAAATAATAAAAACAATACTCACTCGGGTGTCACCGGCCATTACTCGCCCATGCGAGCAACGAAGCCAAACTATATCCAACTTCCAACATAAACAAACTACTAACCGCCGTGATAACGAGAAACTCCTATACATCATACTAGTCCATAAATCATAAACATCGACAAGTGAGCGTCTACCCAAACCTGAATATACATAACCTTACCATAATACAACTCCATGTGCGGTAATTAAAATAAACTCTAATTACCCTGTTCCCGCACTTCGGCTCCGGCGATAATCAACAACCTGCATGAGTGTAGTATCAGCGATAGACGCTGAGTATGCCGGGTCTGGACCCTATTGGTCACTTAGTCATTTTAACCATCTTATTATTAGATTGGTTTCATGCTTTACCATTTTACAGATATAATCAATACTGTAATAAACAGGTATAATATACATAATCCACCATCCAAAACATTCATAAACATTCAACCAACCATCCAATCCAAACATTCATTTAATATCACAAACCACAATTGTATATCGAACGTATCGAATAATTACAGTATAATGTACAATGTAAAATCGCCGTAGCGTTCAGTTTCCACAATTAATTTATCTTGGCCTTTAAGGCCCCATCCAAACCATGTTTAATTAATACCAATTGGGCGTCATGTTAAGACAACCCTATAACCTCACCATGGACAGTAGTCCTCCCGTACACACAAAGGTGCTCATTTCGCCAGAGGTCCGGAGGCCCCTGACTATTCTCTTTGTCTCGTAAGACGTCCATATAAAGGCTGTAGCCACCTGACCCACGATCCAATTTGGGCTCGTTGGGTATAAACCTGGAGCGGAATCCAATCGGAAACCCCTCAGTGATCACAAATGCGCAACCAAGTAGTTCGTAAACTACCAGGATTCCTCACCTCAACTCATACCATCTCTCTCTCATAATGTTTAAGATATGTTCTTAGTCTTATGGAGAATAATTATTAATTAGTTGCCCAATGGGTCTCACGCATACCTAGAAGTAATCTAGGTTATATTCGTGTTCGAGATCCATGCTCTAGAGACCGACAATGTCGTGACTCGTTTCCTAAGTATTTTACTTAGGTTACCATATACTTAATATTAATACTATGGTATTATATCAAGTAACCGTCATGTCATCACATTAACGTATATGTATGTTTATATAAGTCGATCTATAGTCGACGTAGTGTTAGTCCCGTAGGACGCTCGTGCATAAATAATTAATGCAGTAACACACCATCACATACATGTATCCAAAACACTTAACACACAAGTGATATCAACCAAACCCGAGCCCAAGGAATTCCTTAGGACAACCCGGATCAAACCCCTTTACATACCGTTCAAGACCTAGGATGCGCAGTGTAGTCCACTAGCTCGTCAAGCGTCCTTGTCTGAAGTATAATCTAAACGGCATTTAAAACTATAAGTCAGTCTCCATGACTAACTACATCCGGTATTTCCGAATAACAAGTAACCCCGACAGTTCATCCCCATCTTCTACAGTTGTCTGTTACGGGTTTCTCTAAAACAGTCGGCTTTGTTACTAAAACTCGTAGGTCGTAATGTTCGACTGTTAAGTTTAATTCGTTGTATTTCCTTTTAATCTTATCCACCATTAGATTTAGGTATATAACCTATAGTTGCATGAATGCATGCATTATCGTAGCAAATTATATTTGCATTCAAAAACTCATAACTTATAGTTTGTAACTATTTTTTTGTAATAACCACCACCATTATATTATATGGTTTCCAACCATTATATATATATCCATCCTTATATACATTTTTCTTGTATATGTATATATTTACCACATAGGTAAATTCCATGAGTTATAAAACTCTTATATTATATGTTACATTTTTATCATCTTATATTAGATGATTATTCCCCATTAGTTGTATTATATTATACAACTTATATTAAGATTATTATCCTAATATTATGTAACATTTTATGTTGTACAATTACAACTCCTAAGGCTTATTCAATAAATACCTTAGTTTATAAATCCTATTTATTTATAGTTTGTCACATTATTTAATGTGGATATCCTTACTTATATTAATTCCATCTAAACCATATAATTGCTATAACATTTATAACATTATAGACCATAGTCCAAAATTCATTTTCCAACTCTTAAATATTCGGTACAGCCCTTATATTTCTTTTAAATTCCATTTTGACCACATAACATTATATAATGTTATACCATATACTAATATCATTTGATATGATATTTTTATTTCCTTAAACTTATAACCTATAGTTCTCATACAAAACTATTATATATTGCCGCATAGGCATATATATTAAACCTTATTCTTTTCCATAAACCATAGTTTCCTTTATTTACAAAATCGCCCCATTATTTATACCATGTTATATATACCATTTAATATAACATTTCTAACTTATAAAAAAGGTATAACCTATGATTATATTTTTTATAAATTCCGAACAGACCCACCATATTCTTATAATTGCCATTTGGCCCAATTTATAACATATAGTTTAATAATTCATTAAAACTATATATTATACATATATCTTAATAAGTACTCTTATATAATTCTAAAAATCATCAAATTTCACCAAAGGGTTATAATAATTATTACTAACCCATATACTTTCGGTATTTACCATTCCGCCACCTATATTTCTCCAAAGTGTCATAATGACATAATAACTATATATTATACATATATAGTTTATTTTAATTCCAAAATCAACCCAATAAATTCCTAAAAATTCCTAATAGCCCATGGGTGTTTTTAATACCATTTTACTCCCTTAATTTTCGGTAATAACATATTTACCACATATGTTATAAAATTGTTACAATTAAATACTTATCTTATAATAAACCTTAAATAAGTTATTTAACTTATCTAATTTGGTCAAAACCTACCATATGGTCAAGGTTAACCACCTTAATATTTCCTTGACCATTAATTCCTTATAATTACGGTTTATAACCATATTTTTCAGAAATTACCATTTAACCCCAAACTTTATAAAATCTTATAAACTTTATTTTAAATCCTTTTTAACCTCTAATTTTCGGCCTTATTATTATAAAGCCCCTAAATTTAATTTAATTACACTTTAACCCCTTATAATATGCGGTAATGCATATATACCACCTAAACTTAAATAAAACCTTATAAATGCATAAATAAAATGGCCTAAAGTACATGGCCTTATTACAAACATTGGCTTATAAAATAAATTACACATAAATGCCCAAAAATGCATTAAACTCTTGGCCCTTACACATATTTTTCCATATTTACCAATTTTCCACATAATGTCTTAAATTTGACAATTATGTTAATTAATTAGTTAGATAAATTTACCAAACCATTCCTTAATCACCTAAGGTCAAAATAAGACCTTAATATACTCATTCACTCACGGCATATATGTATAAACACATATTAATATACCAAGTGTAGATTTAAGTGATTTATACCTTGTTTTTGCCAAGTTTAGGCCTTGTTTGGTTTCGGCTGCTTAGGAATAAAATTTCCACAGCTTCTTTTACATGTTTTCAAACAGCAACCAAGGCATAGTTAGTCTCCAAGCAAGATCTAACCATAAGAAGTGTTTTAATGTATATTTCAAGGTAAAATTTACCTTAGAATACCAAGGTGAGTATGGATGGTCTTCGGCCTAAATTTACAGAAGGTAAAGAGCATCAAAAGAGCTACTAAACCAAGGCTTAAAACCGGTATAACTTAGATTCAAAGATGGCTAATTTTTACCTTGTTTAAAATGCCAAAAATGGTGTTTTCGGCTTGGATCTGGCTATACCTTGAAGCTATTGATAGATCCAATGAATAAGTATGTTAATAAGAAGATTATAAGGCTAGGAGAACAGGTTTTACAACCGTATCTAAAGGAATCAAAAGATAAGTGCTTAAAGCACATTTTTGTACCTTAAGAACAAGTATAGCTTTCTCCACCTTCTTCCCTTGTTAAGGCAGATATTTGCCCTTCATTTAACCTCCAAAACAACCTAGATCCATGGATGGAAATGGTTGATGCTTAGATCCACCAAAAGAGGAAAGATTTGTGAAGAAATTGAACATAAAATGGTTTAATAAGCTTACCTATGTCAATTGGTGTTCTCCTCAGTTCTTGGCATGGTAGCCACGGTTTGGAGAAGCAAAGAGGGTGGAGGAGGCCTTGTGTCGGCTGGGAAGCAAGGCAAATGAGAAAGGTAGGTCAAATTTGCCTTAAAACTCATTATTTGTTTTGTTTATTGTATTTGGTGATTGATGACTCACTAAAGGAGGGGGCATCGGTTATTGGAGGGGCTGAGTGTGTCTCACACGTTTTGTTTGAAGGCTGATTCAATCAAGGTGCCAAAAGTGTGCAATAATTAGACTATAGTATTAAAAAGGTAAAAGTGGTCCCTTAAATTATGGAGTGGTGTTGGAGGCTTGTCTTTTGTGCTTGCAAGTGGCGAAAATAGGCTCCCTTGCTTGTGGATGTCGACCTCATGTGATCCAGTGGTCAAACTTTGACCTCTTGACCATTCTTAGTCAATGTTGACTCAAATGGGCCCCCTTTTAGGGTTTTATTAATATTTTAATATTAAATTTGTAAAAATTTGTAAATTTCTGGAATTAAATTCCTAATATGATATAATATGATATATTATCATATTTAAAGGTAATTATGACCTTTAAGCCCATTAAAAACCAATTTAGAAGGCAATTACACAAAAACGTGCTTTAAGGTGTTTTAGTGCACATTTTGTGTTGCAAGGTGTTTCTGAGCTTGGTTTTCTTTGAGAACGGTTTTTTGTGTTCCTTACATGATATCTGATCATGGAATCCAATTTTATCTCATTTAGAGGTCATTAGACCTTTAAGGTTTTCTTAGAGCACATTTTTGCCCTACTTGACCTTGAAGCATGAAAATGCTTGTCCTTTGTGTTGGAGTGTTGTCCAACGATTGTAATATGTTTAGTAATGTGTTTAATAAGCTTAGGACAAATTTTTAGGTCCTAAGAAGTTCATTTGGGTATTTATTTACCCTACACAATCAAAGGGTGCAACATCGTGCTTTGTGTTGACCACTGTTGTTCTCAGTTGACTTTTAAGGCATGTTTAGGCCTTAATCAATGTGATTAGACATTTAATCCATGTTTTATTAGTTTGGGGTATTTCAGTCTACCCCCCTAAAAATGTTCCAGAATGTTGAAAAATGGGATTTTAAGATGGGGAATTGTTTGGTAATGATATTATAAGATAATTAGGACTTAATTAATGACATATAATGGTCATTAGATGTATAAACAAGCCTAAGAAATAATTAGAAGTAAATGACTTATGTGATTAAGATTAAACTACAATGACTTAGTGGTTATTAATCGGGAATCATTAGTGATTAGATAAGCTAGGTTAATTAAAAGTAAATAACCACCCGATTGGATGAATGTTATAGGATATGAATATTTGAACTCCGGAGGAGAATAGACAAACGACGACCAACGGTGAACGGTATGGTTTTCTTGTAGCTTGCTCGCTAACGAGGTGTCCCTTGACTTGTGTGCTGTTTGTTTAAATGTTTCGACTAAACAAGATAAAGCATGCAACCGGTTTACCGTATTTTATTGCGTGTTCGTTTTATTCTAACACGACATAACTTTGAGTTCACTTACTAACTATGATTAGTAAACATTTGTATGAGAACATAACGCACTCCCCGTTATTGGTCGGTTAATACCCGGAAAAGGTTTAACTAACAAAACTTTGTCTTCGAGACTTCTACTAACTGGAACTTGTGGGGTGAGGAATCCTAGACGGTCCAGTCACATGTGTTTGAAGGAGGAGGTCGGTATCTGTATCAGATCCGGATTCCACTGAGACTAGTCTTTGGACTTGTCACCTAGAGTCGACAAATAGACTTGGCCACCTCAAATTTCTGTTCGTAGTGGAAGGCAAATTAAGAGGGTGCAGTGGGATCACCTAAATCCCAATTTAAGAAATATTGTTTTATTTAAACCAATGGAGTTAATAGCTCATTGGCTAGGGTTACGTTTGACCCGACAAAAATAAACAATGGACTAAGTATAACCAAATCTAATTAAAGAACGATTGGCTTATTTGAGATGAAGTTGAAGGTGAGAATTAAATGTTTCTCAACTTAAGGAGTTAAAGAGCTAACTCACTTACTTAATGAACGTCCTTTAGGTCGTTCGAATTGTTTGAGCTATGAGTATTTCTAATGATTGTGTTGTGTGTTATCGTACTTATTCATATTGTTGTATGATAAATCAATCGCATGCTTACGATAAAGTAGTCATGCGTATCCCCGTTAGCTTGGAGGCTATACGTTAATCATACCAGCGAAGGTGCTGAGCCCCTCAGGGCATCCATATTAATTTTTTAGGTAAACGTCCGTAGAAGACCCACCTTGAGAGTAGGAGCGGGTAGACTTACTATGGGCTTTACTTTTGTATACGGGTCGTGCATGTACACCCTTTTGATGATAGTTGAAGTTGTTAGTAAACTTGTTAGCTTGTGAGATACTTGAAACTCGGATTGTATTTTGGTGAAGGGTTGTAAATACTTATGTTCGGTATATTCTAGATTGTTAGACCGTAGCTAGAAACTAAGTGATGTAGTATGCCTAGTTAGTCACGTGGGTGACTAACGGCGGTAACACCAACTTTTATAGAAATTCTGCAGCGATGTTAATATTTATGTTAGGAGGTATATGCGATAATCACAGTAATATGAGTTGGGGTGTTACACACGAACACTCAAACAATTTGGGAAGACAATCGGAACCAGAATGAGGAGCGACAAAAGGAAATGGAGATTGACAACACAAACTCAGAATCTCCATGCTCAAGACCTGATGGACTTGAATTACCAACAGCGAAGCCAGAACTCCAGATTGATTGCTTTACAAAGAGAAGGAGTGGAAAGGGAGAGAGAGAGAGAGAGAGCAAAGGGAGGGGGAAGGGAGTATGCACGCAGAACGGTTGATCGGGAATTAGAAATGAGCAAGGATGGAGGGAACAAACTGATGTGATATAAAAATAAAGAAAAGAGAGTTAGAAAACAAAAATAAGAAATTAGTTTCCTAACTCACTAATCAATAACAACAAAATAAAATATAAATGATACCCTCCCTCCGCAAAGCTAACATAATAACAAATACGGAAATGTTATGAATACATTGGTATAGGATCAAAATCATTATAACTCCCTTTGCCAAACCGAAACAAAATAAAATATAATGAAACAAAATATAAAAAAAACTGGGGCATAACATTATACCCCTTTTAAAAAGAATTTCGTCCTTGAAATTCGACGAAACCTAGAGTATGAACAAATGCACTTCTAGTGCCAAAATATTACGAACACCAAGACATATGGAAGGAACTTCACAGATCAAAAGGTCAACCCTCATAGTGAGTTAACACTCAGAACAGAACTCACAGTTGACAGACTGACAGAAGGACAAGTAGAAGATTGCTAACACATAGCTTTATGGCATAGAAGGAAACACTCACACACCCCAGAAGCTCACATCTCACAGAGCTAACACTCAGAACTTGTTAATTGACTTGCTGACTGAAGAAATGAAGCAAAAGATAATTGAAACTATGCCTGAAGGCTCAGGGCAACACTCAAACTCACCACTGACTGACATGGAACATGGCAGAAGATCACTACCGGCTCAGACTAAGGCACACGAAGAACGCTCCGCCCCGAGCTTGCACATCGAACCTACTGGCTCAGACGCTAACAGAAGAACGAAGCAAAAGGTTACTGAAGGCTAAGCCTGAAGGAACTTGAGCACACTCAACTTACTGATAATGACTTTCATAAGGAACATAACAGAAGGTTACTGAAGCTCAGCCTAGAGGCACAAAAGGAACGCCTCATGCTCATGGGATGTCCCTATCCAAAAGACCAAGCAAACCTCTCGAACTCACACCATAATTCACTCAGACCGGAACATAGCACACAATCCGAAACAAACACTAGAACACTTCTAAACTCACACACTATCCGAACTCATCAGAACCCACATACCACACAGCTCAAGCACGTCTGACTAACATATAGCACACAACACACGACACACAACACAACCACACCACGGCAGCTCACATCTGAAACTCGCATTCGGACATCCTTTTCCAAAGGACCCGACTCCCTCGGACTCGCACTCACAGCACAGAAGACACATAGGCAAACAGACACTACGTTTCCGCTGCGCTACCCTGTTAGTGGACAACCACAAAGCAGACGCACTCAACAAACTCCAGGGAATAATCAAATCATATAGCAGACAGTAGAAAAATCATGCAGCAGACGACATATAGCATATAATAGACAATGACACGGAAGCGTAGACATGCAGACACCCATAAAACCCCATAAAAGCCACACATGGCTCTGATACCACTAAATGTAATGACCCAAAAAATGGCCTAGAGTTAGGGATGTTACACGCCGCACGCTCACTACCTAAGACACGCAAGACTACACTCACGAATCACGAAACCAATACAAAATACACTTTTATTATGAAACAATGATTACAAAGCTAAAGCATTTACAGTTACAGAACGGAAGCCAATTCAAAATACGTAACGAACACAAGCTACTGAAGAGGCCTCGAGCCATAGTTACAAATACAACAAAAAATAAAACGAAAGCCAAATGAATAGCAAGATTTGAATCTCCAAATAAGGCTTAAACCTGTAAATCAAACGGAAATAGGGGTGAGCCAAACTATAGCTCAACAAGTGATAAACTTCATCAGCTGAGCATGCTCAAAACAGATACTGAACATATACGTATATCTATACATAAGCTTAGAAAAACAGACCAGAAGCTGAAGCAAAAAATCAGACAGAGGATGAAACTTTTCTAAATCAAAGAGAGACAGATCAGAACAAAGGCAGAAGCTTGTCAAATCAGAGAGGAACATGAGAAGCTGAGCGAATTGAATAGAAATCATAAACTAGAGCAGAGCGGACAACAAACACAGCGTTCAGAACAGAACACTTAACAAAATAGAGGTGGGACCCTAGATACCAGCTTACACATTAGAAGGGAAACACTATGGCCCTATAGATCCGAAGATCCCACACAGAAGCTGTAGAGGCAGCAATGGACCCGTTGGTCACTAAACATCCAAGGGACCCTGAGAGACAGAACAGAAGGGAACCCAGGGAGCAAAACAGAAGGAATTCCTACGCAGCATGCTACGGGACAGCCCGACCTGACTATCCAAGGCTTAGAAGCTAAACATCTAGGTCCCCAAAACAGAAGCTTTACAAACAGAGCAGAAGCCTTTAATAGAACAGATAAGAAGACAGGAGCTTATCAAACAAATCAGAAGTCTTAACAGAACAGATGTTGTAAACCGACTAACACATACAAAGCCAGACCGAAAATAGAAGCTTAAACGCTCTTTCAGAGCAAGATAGAGGTCGGAAACTTAATGAAGACCTTCCAAGCAAAATACTCAAATCATAAGCCAAAACACATCAACACATATACTACACAGTAAGAGGAACACAACACCGTGAACGACAGTAAAACGGAGCTAAAACGCAAAAGTTAGACAAAAACAAACATGTGTCCGGACATGCGTCCGACCCTGCCTGTCCAGACACAAGCCACGGACAAGATATACACACGTCCGGACATCTGTCCGGACTTACATATCCGGACAATGTCCAAGAAAGAAATACGAGGAAGTCCGGACTTGTGTCCGGGCTTACAAGTCCGGACAAAGTCTGAAATATAAACCCATAACTCGTCCTCGCTTCACATCAGACTTACATGTCCGGACGGAAGTCCAGACACAACGTAGAACACGGCAAAACAAAAGCGCCCGAAGCCACGTCGGGACTTACATATCCGGATGCAAGTCCGGACACTGCAAAAATTGCAGCAAACAATGTCGAATCAAAACCAAAACCACTCAACAATTCTCCAAAGCTAATGCAAAATCTTTCATAACAAAATAGCATCTCGAAACACACTTTCCTCGAGGTTTCGACATATCAAAAACGCAAAACAAACCAACCTAAACATCACAATCAGAGGAGCACATAAACATAGGAAAATGTACAAAACCAAAAATCCCCGTGGTTGAACATACACAACTGAATCCATCTACCACCTACCTCACATCCGACGCAATGTGATCTCTGTAGACCCGACGACATGCTCTACTCGAATCCCCACCCAAAATCACGAACACTCGAGCAATTTGGGAAGACAACCGAAACCGGAATGAGGAGCGACAAAATGAAATGGGGATTGACAACACAAACTCAGAATCTCCACGGCTGAGGACTCGAAGTACCAACAGTGAAGCCAGAACTTCAAATTGATTGCTTTACAAAGAGGAGGAATTGAAAGGGAGAGAGAGCAAAGGGAGGGGGAAGGGAGTATGCACGCAGAACAGTTGATCGGGATTTAGAAATGAGGAAAGAGGGAGGGAACAAACTAATGTGATATAAAAATAAATAAAAGAGAGTTAGAAAACTAAAATTTGAAATTAGTTTCCTAACTCACTAATCAATAACAAAAAAAATATAAATGTTACCCTCCTTCCGCAAAGCTAACATAATAACAAATAAGGAAATGTTATGAATACACTGGTATAGGATCAAAATCATTATAACTCCCTTTGCAAAACCAAAACAAAATATAATAGAATGAAACAAAATATAAAAAAAATTGGGGCATAACAAGGTGAATGCAAACAAGGGCCGCACATGGTACATGGTACCTTGTAGTACCTGGGGGTGAATGAGCCAAATATGCCGAAGCGTTGTTTTCATAAATTTAGGTACATTTAGCGTATCTCACCTCCCCTATTAGACCATACATCTGATTCGAAGCAAGAGGAAGAAAAAGATCCTATAAATGTGTGTACCCCCTATGTATACTAAGACAAGGGCGGTGCTGCATGCATGCGACAGAGATTATTTGGATTGGTACGTTAAACACAACCATCCAAAGATTCTGAATCCTGACACGTACAACAACACCTTCGTTCATTGGTCGGACACTTCTTAAATAATTTCAGTTGATGTTATTGTTTTGTGAATATTAGACAAACTTAATACATGTATTATGTTGTAGCTCATGAGTGAGGCAACTGAGATTGGTAGGCCTTACTTTCCTGGGAACCGTAGCTGGGACTGGCATTATTACAATGAGAAGATGTCGGAGCGGGAACAGAGGGCAACAGAACAGGGGATTGATGAGGTCTTTAGCACCTTATCTATATGGGATTCATACTATCACCAGTACGGCGCACCATAGTTTAGGGTTTTATGTTATTGATGTTTTAAGATACAGTTTGGATGGTTTATATAATTCTACAATTTAGATGGTTTGTTGACCAAGTTTTTTTAATGTTATTCGCACTCATGTAATATGTAACTTATTAGTTGTTTGAGAATGTCAATTATGTTTTTTTTCTCTAAAGAAGATATCTCCACATCACATTCCAAAGTGTGTCTTCCTTAATTGTAAGAGTTGAAAAAAAATGGGTTAAAAACACGGTACTAATGCAAGTAAAAGTAATTGGGTTAAAAAAACGGTAGCTTTCTTTAAATTATTGTTTCTAACAACATCAATTACACAATAACGAGTAACCTAATTGTTTCCTGACTTTTGTCTCTCTATTTGTTGTATTATATTACGTCGCATCTCGTAAGTTGGTTCTTACTATTGGAAATCATCATCACCGGGCTCAATAGGATCATAAATAACAAGTAATGGAATATGTTCCATGAAATCATTGTACTCCATATAATTTTCCATCACCGGGCTCAATAGGATCATAAAAGTCCACTTGTAGTTGCCACCTTGTGCTTACCTCAACTAGGTCGCCACCTCGTGCTTACCAAGCTGCTTAAGGTGTTTTCTAAGGAGAAAAGTGATTATGATGGAGTAAAACTAGCTATGGAGGCATTTCCGGCTACAAGGATTTTACCAGGTCTTGTAGAATTTTCTAAGGCTTTCCATCTCTGGTAATTAGGGTTTCCTAGGGTCTTATTAAGTTGTCAAGGATTTCCTAAAGTTTTTAAGCTCATTTCCATGATTTATGGGACTTTTGGGAACTAGGGTTTCTAGCATTTCTGGGATTTTCAGGACTTCCGGGAATTAGGGTTCCTAGTGTTTTCAAGAGTTCCGGGAATTAGGGTTTCCTTATACTTTGGGGTATTTCATTCTCCCCTCCTTAAACAAAGCTTCGTCCTCGAAGCTTAAGCTTACCACAAGACTCAGTAATACCACAAAACATTAACCACCAGTGCAAAAATCTCACTTATGCTATAAGTAACAATAACACATCAAATAAAACAACACAACTCCACAAGTCTTACCTATTCCACATAATCATATTTGCTAAACATAATCAAGGCATAGAATTTCAGACATATCATGATAAACACATTAGTCACACCACTTCACCCCTGGATTACCAAAACCTATGACTTTCATCCTTATTTTTAAGAGCTAAATCCTTTAGGGCTTCAAGTTGGCCCCTTTTGGCCTCCCTTCCTGTGTAGTCACCATTCTACACACATACATGTTAGTCATAAACAATCAAACATTCACACACATGCATTCAGACAATAGTCACCTATCCTATCCTCGATCTATAACCTATTGCTCTGATACTAAACTGTAACACCCACACTTTACTAAGGAAAACTAACCATCTTATACAAGTGTATAACTATCACAGCAGAAGACTTTACAAAATTTTTCCTTCTCCTGGGTGTCACCGC
The DNA here is from genome assembly GCA_023374045.1 of Limonium bicolor. Classification (NCBI taxonomy): domain Eukaryota; kingdom Viridiplantae; phylum Streptophyta; class Magnoliopsida; order Caryophyllales; family Plumbaginaceae; genus Limonium; species Limonium bicolor. Next base: position 312,807,207 of record CM041780.1, read on the forward strand.
AACATCCACACACCTACTGTGGATGCTAAGGTTAAAAGAAACTACACCATCCCTATCCAAAAATGATTACACTCCTTATTTTATCTTCCTACCAAAACCTAAGTAACTGTTTGCACAAAAGTTCTACTGTTTCAAAAAAAAGAACAACTTAAGAACTACTGAAAATAAGAAAAACATTTCTTCACTTGCTCCACCGTCATGGTCCTTATCCTAGCTTGCCTTGTAGCTGGTCCGTAAATTAGAGTCTTTAAGATAAGCTTCCTTGTTATAACCACCTAGACTCCTGTGACTAAGCCATATTGTTTACTAGGTACACGTTGATAAAGTAACTAAAGGTCGAAGCGTCACCCTCCCACATAGTCATCCAAATAAAATCATCCTGCAACCATAAAACCATACACAGAGAAAGGGGTCACAGATAAAGTCAGAAAAACTGAGTAATTCTCATCACCACTAGTAAAATTCATTTTATCTTTATTAAACACTTTAATCTGCATAATAACACATAAACAAGTCATACCACACCATAACCTTACCAAGATACAAGATATAAAACAATCAAGAAGTTACCACCATAAATTTTAATCCATTTTATTCCTTCCACCAATCCTTAGGCACACCGGTCTTTTGACAAAGGACACTAAGACCCTCGGCCCCTTGGACAATTATTTCCACCTCACCCCATGTCCTTAAGTGTGAACACCCCCTTAGATCATCATCCTATAGATTAGATAATGATGGCTTACCCACAATTCTTTGGTAGTGGGGAAAAATCAGTGTTCGGCCTCTAAGGGCTCATAAACTTGTAATACCAAGTACCAAAGTCATTACCAAGTGTTCAAGATGTTCCACCACGTCCTTAACCTTAATATAACATCCACACAACAAACAAGAAGATTAAAAGCACATAGCCACCATTAACCAAACAAAAACCAGATTAGAACACATCATGAACACATTGAAAATACCTTAAAAACAACCCCTTGTTTAAGGTCTTACCTCTGTATAAATTCAACCCACCTTTTAACCAGTTCAATATCAAAATCTTATGAGTATTTTGTTCATGAAATCAAAGCAAGAAACTTTTAAAAACCCCTTCATAATTTGAATAGAGACCAGAAAGGTCTTAAAGCACGTTTTTAGGTCTTGTCTTACCTTTAACTCATAAAAACTCAACTGGAGAACTTACCCACGAACTGGAATATTGTATAGGGATACGCACTCATCAAGTTTAGCCACAAACCCACGGAAGTTTTTCACGAAAATCACACACCAAGCTGGCTCCAAGTTAAAGCACAAAAATCACAGAAATCAACATCAAGAATTCAAGGTTTTTTAACCAAGTTTCCCAGAACTTATCAGGGCCTATTATACATCACAATCACCATTAAAGAGTCTATTTTCACACCATTAAAAGATTTAGAAGAGATACACAGCATAAGATGCCTAAAATAGCACAAACAGAAAGCGTCACCAGAATTGATACATGAGGAAAGAATGGTGGAGCACGAGAACTACTTGACTCCTTCTTGTCATCTCTCTTCACCAAGAGTTAGGTACTTCAAATAGCTAAATGGGGATACCAAGAACTCCCAGAGATTCGCTTGGAAAGACCTCCAAATCCTCCCACTCTTACACGGCTTCTGCACTGGGAAGGAAATTGACTTCTGTTTTGGAGTTCTTGGGTGGCTGTCTTGCTTTACCTTATAATACGTGTTTCTATGGGTTTACTGAGGTAGGAGAAGATATGTTTTGTGTGTTGTAAGGCCTGGTCATGGCCTCTATCTTATAGGCAAAGAAGTAGAAGTCTTAAGGCAAAGGAAACCTTATAAGCTTGACACCGCATGACACACCTATCTACCTTTGTAACCATTGATTGAATAAGTAGTGTGAACACATATAAGGGCTAGGAAGAGGTATAGAAGTCCGTGGCTGCTGCAGGAATCATCTTGAGCTGAAGATAAATCATGACATGTAATAAATGACATTAAATGGCATTAATGAGTGGCCAAAATTTTAAAGCTTTGTTTGGCTTGTGTTTGCTGCCTCCTTGCTAGGGTGTGTGTGGTATCATGTCTAATTAATGTGTAAGTGTAAATGAAAGTGAATACACTTCATGTTGTAACTCATTTAAGGCTCTTCTTAAGGGTACAAAAGGAATTAAGGTGTTTTAAGAGCTAATAAGGAACATGTTATTTTATTTTGACTTAAAATCTAGCTATTGACCTTGTGACACCTCCTACTAGCTTGCTTTGCCTTCATACTTGCTTTCTATCTTGTGTGGATAGCTTCTAACCAATCATTTCGTGACACCTCGTGCATAGGTTAACTAGGTTGCCACCTCGTGCTTCCTACCAACAAGGTTTCCACCTCGTGCTTACCTCAACTAGGTCGCAACTCATGCTTACCAAGCTGCTTAAGGTGTTTTATAAGGAGAAAAGTGATTTTGATGGAGTAAAACTAGTTATAGAGGCATTTCCGGCTACTAGAATTTTACCAGGTCTTGTAGAATTTTCTAAGGCTTTCCATCTATGGTACTTAGGGTTTCCTAGGGTCTTATTAAGTTGCCAAAGATTTCCTAAAGTTTTTAAGGTCATTTCCATGATTTCCGAGACTTTTGAGACTTTTGGGAACTAGGGTTTCTAGCATTTCCGGGATTTTCAAGACTTCGGGAATTAGGGTTTCTAGCGTTTCCGAGACTTCCAGGACTTCTGAGAATTAGGGTTTCCTTATAACTTGGGGTATTTCACTGGTACAAAAGTTACAATTTTAACCTAACACAATAACTTTTACTTACATCAGTAGGACATACACTATGATTGTACCCGGTACAAAAGTTACCGTTGAACTAGCCGTTGGGCACGTTAGTGACCGTTACCCTGATAGTATAAAAGGGAGTATGGGTGTCCCAACCAATTCGTCCATCAATTCTTGCTCTTAAAATCTGTCTACTTACTCACTGAGTGAAATCTTCATACCTTATGCCACAACTTGATTTCAGTCATAAACTATTGTCGAATCATCAGTAAGAATGGCACCCAAGAAGGAACTCTCACTGAAAACACAAAAATCCATCAAACGAAAGCCAGTCCGATGACACCAAAATCTTTCATATCTAAAGGTTCATCCTCCAAAAGTAAAGTCTCAACGAGGAAGAAGATGACAGAGATTATAATGTTAGGCAGATTCATCATCTTCTGATGTAGAATCCACAACAAGGAAGAAGATCCCATAGATTATCATTCTAAGTAGTGATTCCTCATCTTCTGATCGGTCGGAGGGCACAAATGGTAGTGGAGACACCACAACACTGATAGAGCGCACACAGTCAAAATGGCTTCAGCACACAACAAACTATTACTAGAAGTACTTTGATTAATTATGATTGAGTGTTTTGTGCCTTTTTTTACTGTATACATTTGAACGTCACTATATTATGTAGCTCCTTCATTGCCAAGTCGTGCCTTAAGCAAGCACAAAAAAAATTAAAATTGGTATCTACATTTTGACACCACATTGCAGTAAAAGTACATTTGACCACTTAATGACACAATTAAACTATAGATAACTCTGTAGAGAACTTAAACACTGAACCCCCCTATTATTGTCCTTGATAAAGACAAGGCTGATAAATCCATTGAATTAACACCACATTGCAGTAAAAGTAAATTTGACCACTAAAAGACAGAATTGAACTGTAGATAACTCTGTAGAGAACTTAAACACTGAACACCCCTCTATTATTGTCCTTGATAAAGACAAGACTGATAAATTTGTTTAATTGACAACACATTGCAGTAAAAGTAGATTTGACCACTAAAAGACACAATTGAACTATAGATAACTCTGTAGAGAACTTAACACTTAACATCCCTCTATTATTGTCCTGATAAAGAACAAGACTGATAAATCCCATTGAATTGACACCACATGCTTCCATTGTGGTATTTTCTTATATGGTACTCCTGATTGCCCAAATAGGACTAACGAGCTTAGACTTAACAAGAGGTATTTCCTGAATCCTCATCTTCTATGTTGTGGCACATAAGTAGGAACATCCAGGGGAAGGCGGAGAAGTATATGGGAAATAGAGGAAGGGCGACAGCTGCGGTCCGAATGTGGAATTCAGTTGGTACTCAAGCATAGAGCAGGAGAGTACAACGACACCTCCAAGTATTCAAGAATGCATACAGAAGCTATCCACGCTTCATACATATGTGGCAACAATTTGGGAGAAGCACAAGGAAAGGTTTGTGGAGGCTTGGGTCAAGAATGTGTAGCACTTTGGCAACACAACGACAAAAAGTATGATTGATAGTCTTGTAACTTGTAAGATAATACAACCATTGTTATAGATCTAAAATGTTTACTTAAACATTTGACAGGGTCTGGAGCGCATATTCTGCTCTTAAGACGAAACTAAAGAGTGTCAGACACACTTTGGATGTAATCTTTCCGAAAATCACCGAACACATGAACACTAGCTAAGGGCTGAAAAAGGACTTCGAGTCTGCAAGGACGAAATGTTGAAAAGAGCACATGCGGGTTTGCGATTGCTGACCTGATCGGGAAGGTTAGTGTTAGCAGAAATATGTTACTATCTCTACCTAGGCAGTTGTACCTATCGTTTTGTGGGTATAGTGATTAAGTGGGTTGTCGAACTCAGGGACCTCGTTCATCTAACTAACAAATTATTAATCTAACCGAGAAACTAAGTTAAACTAAGAAAACGGGAAATTGTCACTTTTTCAGGTTTTCAATTAATTTAAATCAAATAACGAACACAAAATAAAAAATAAGAAAACGATAAACAAAACAAATAACGGTTAAAAAATCTAGTGAATTAGAAATGCTCCCTGGGTTATTCCACTCGTCTTTTTGCCGAATTCAATTAATATCAACTTTCACTATTTTATGCAATAAACTCAGGAATTATAAATAGTTTGTTGACCGGTCCTTGTACAACGAACCCTAACTAACTGAAATAACAAGCCGCAAACCATACCCAAATTAAATTCAAGTTAATTGCATTAAACCTAATTCCTATTGGAGACAGATTAACCTATATAGGCAAACCATGCTTCTAGTCATTAATCTGGTTTAACTTCCTATGTCTAGAACTTAATCTCAGCACCGGATTTTGATATAAGCTCTACAAAAATCACTCAGAAAATTGGCCAGGAAATCTAAACGCATTAAGAACAGGAAATAAACTATTGCAAAATTATAATAATAGTGACAAATTTACATAACGTGAATTCTACGAAAAAAGACTCGCTTCCCTAACCCGGGAAGCTAAATAAAACTACTCGCTCATGGTTTTAGAAACGAAAACAAACACTGTCACGAACATAAAATAAAACATAACGAATAAAAATGTAACACACAAATAACGTAACAAATAAAATCAGTTTACTAATGCCCTCAATTTATCTCGGTATGCTCGTGTTCTCCTGTGCGTAATTGCTGCTGTCCGACTGCTGCTCCCTCCCAAACTGTACCGATGGTGTAGAATGGACAATGATTTTACAGTGGTGATGATGTGCGAGTGTATGTGATGCCGGTACTTTGTGTGCGAAGGAAAAAGGTTGAGCGAGGGTGGTGATGTCGGGTATGGAAAGGCTGGGGGATAAAAGAATGGTCAATGGGAGAGTGGAGTTGGTCAGTGTCGTGGGTGATGAAACGGAGGGCGAGGTGATTGTGGATGGATGTGGGCGATAATATGATGGATGCATGATGAAGATGGCGATCGAACAGATCGGATGGTGACGTGCGGTCGATGGATGAATCGTTGAATGCCCCCCTGAGTCTAGCACGTATCTATATATATAGCTTAGCTATATCCTTTTTTATCTTTGCCCCTGTAGAGATAAATAAATTTTTATCTCAGCGTTCGACGAACCGACTAGGCTTGTTGTGTCCACCTTTTCCAAAATAGCAGCCCATGTTTCAACAATATCAATGTTGGCCAGCCCAATGTATTTCCTCCATTTATTTATTTCCAATGTGCAGTGGATCTTCCCCTTCTACTTTTTAGCCGCGCCAACCTTCTTTCTTTTCTTATTTTTTTATCAATTCATTTCAGCCCCTTTCTCTTGTTACATGATCAGTTCAAAACATGCATGGCTCTAGCTTTTATTTTACATATCATAATGACTCCAATTATTCAACAAATCATTATCGATTGAAGCCCAACAATTGTGACGTGCAGCCCTTCTCTTTTCTCATTCAAAATGTCAGCCCCTTCTTCTAAATTCAAGGCCACGTCAAAACATGTAGCCATCGTTACTGCTCATTCACGTATTAATATATATATATACGTATATATATATATATAATTTTTATCCTGCATTCGACAAATAAAAGATCAGCTCTCATCAAAATACAAATATTGAAAAAACATAAACTATGTGTGAAATATAGGTCAATTCATTACGAATATTGAGTCAAATAAACCGTTAAAAATATATATATTTCACACTTATCAGTTAGTATCCTATGCTTGGATGAGCTAGTAAAGGAGCTTGGTGGGGGGCTACGTTCAAATGGATAGCTCAATTTGTGGGCGACAAGGTAACCTCTCATGGATTACCATGTACATGTAGACTAAACTACATGTTGGATAGTGGTATCCTGTGTTCAAAGAGGGATGTACATCGTTTCTGATACACCCTAAGCTGGAAGAATCACAAATCAACAACTGATATGCTAGACTACAAAGAAGCAGAGCAAAACAGATGACATGCTATTGCTGCTGAGGTAGCACAATCAGATGATCCGACCCTGATAGCCAGATGTTACGGTCACATCCAGAACTTCCTTCATCTAAATCTGGCATGCCAATTAGGAGAACCTTTAGAGCAGCTTGGGATTGGAAGACCTACCGGGACCTTTAGACCAAACCGACGGGAATCTTCATCTTGGGAGCGTAACCAACCACGGGCGAGCCAGTCACAAGGAGCACCATCATCTGGAAGATCACTAAACAGAGAATTATCAAATCCGACTCGATTCATATCTATGAACAACTTCCCCTACTATGAGCATTTCCAACCCAACCTATATCAATATATCACTAGATATATTGATGTTCATGGAGATGTACTTGTGGATTCAGGGTGGTAGCTGTAACACCCTGGATTTTGCCTCAAATGAAATCTTATAAAATTGCGAGTCCAACGGCGCAGACGGAATTGAAAATGGACTCCAAACGAGTCTTAAAAGTGCAAAACAAATCTGGTCCGAACTTGTGTCCGGACATGGGAAGTTCGGACACAAGTCAAGAGTTGAGAAAACCGGAAAACGATGACATCCAAACTTGTGTCCGGACATTGGAAGGTCGGACACAAGTCGAGAAGGAAAACAGGTTAAGTTCGAACTTGTGTCCGGACATTGATGTTCGGACACAAGTCGAGAGTTGAAAAATCAGAAAATAAAAGTGTCTGAACTTATGTCCGGACTTTGAATTTCGGACATAAGTCGAGACTTACAAGTTAGAATCGTCCTCGCATGTTGCCCGAACATTGAAGTTCGGACAGATGTTCGGACACAGCCAATACTGCAAAAACAGCTTGATCCCTCGGGGCCTTTCCGAACATTGATGTCCGGACGGACGTTCGGACAGGTCCATGAATGCGATTTTAAAAGCGAAAATAGGGTCAGATAATGAATCAAAATTTACACAAAACTAAGATGAAGATACCACAATCAATAGATTAGCTGAAATAGCAAATTTACCATTAAAAATACAGCGGAAACCTCTTGAAATCCAAGGTGCTACCACCACACCCAAATCTTTGGATGCTCAGGCTAATAAACCACCAAAAAAACTGTTTAGATAACATCAAATCAAAATACGCGGAAGCTCGATACAACCCAAATGTTATTATTGTCGAGTAAAACATATGAATTCAGATGAATGTAGACTCCGAGTTTCAAACCACAATGTAAAATATTCATAGTAAAACTAAATGTATTCCAAAACATTGCCTCATATTCGATCCAGTTTTCCTAGATTAGATGATAACGCGTTCCCATCCCCACATCAACACTCAGTACCCGTGATCAGAAAATAATATACGAAAGCATGAAGGGATCACGTAAATCAGCAAAACTGAGTAAGTTCCATCTCATTACGTAAAATACATTTTGAAAACAATCTTTGTGTATTGAATAAACCGAAACGAATAATATTAATAACCACAAACTGAAACCATTTTCCAGTGTCACAACCACAAAACCAATAGGGAGTCTTCAACAGGAATAGCCACAATATAAACCAAACAGTCACAAACGGACTGAAATCCAAATCCACCTCACCCTAAGTCCTTAAGTGTGCACACCCCCTATGAATCATCAGTCCATAGAGTAGATCATAGAGCTTAACTGCAGTTATTGTATGTAGCGCAAAAATATATTTGTGTAAATAATTCATGGTCACGGTCCAGAGTACCAACATGGTGAATTAGGGAGCACCAATAACTCCAACATGGTGAATCAGGGAGCACCAAAAACTCTAAAGCAATTAAAATCCAGTGAAGAACTCCCAATCAAAATACAATTCCAATTTCCAGAATACCACAATTTCGCATCACGTGAAAAAAACACAACCTCCATTTACCAAATCACCAGTAAGGTTTCCAAAATACCTTTTGAGGCAGAAAAATCATTCACGTCATTAAATCAACAATGGGCACAGAATTTACTTGATCGTTCCCTTGACTTAGGAAGACAATACCACGAAATCACCAATAACGTTCGTTGGCGACACCATTATCCGTTATAACTCTATTTGGCACCAGGGAAGAGTTTTGACAAGAGCGTAAGGATGAGCGTGAGTTGAAAGCTTGAGAGAAAAGAAACGTAATGGCGGCGTGTTGAGGATGAAGGAGCGATGAGAAAGATCGTGGTTTAAATAAAACAAATTAAGGAAAGAGGAAATTAATATTAATACAAATTAGATGAATAGATTACGATCAATTCTGAAAGAGCAAAGAAAATGATTATTAATGTAAATAATTTGGAAAGAGTTTCAAATAATTAGTATTGAAATTACTTTGGAAAATTTAAATAATAAAGACGTTGAGATCAATCGGGAGGATGAGTCAAACTTCTAACAAACAACCTTTTGAGAAATAAGGAAGCAATTCTTTAATTTGAAATAAATGTGAACGGAAATTAATTGGTTGTTATAAGAGATAAGGATGAGGGTAAAATATCTAAAGAGGAATTAATTTATTTATGTTGGGATGAAAGAGAAGGAATTAGAAAAGATTTAGTAATTCAAATATAAGGGAAGCCGTTAAACTGGAAGAGTCTAGAACAACAACGTAATTTAAATCAAGAGAGAAATAAGAATTTATATTTAATTTGGAAGAGGTAAATCTAGACTTGAATTCTTAAAAGGAAATAATTAATTGACTAAGAGGAAGTAAAATTTGATTTGAACTCCTAGGATTTAGTAATAAGTAGAATAAATATTTATATATCAATATTGTTGGGAAAATAAGGGAGATATATTTAATGAACACTAGAATAGAATAGAAAACAGATCAACTTCCCCAGGCAACCTATTAATCCTAAAGTCAAACTATAAACCCTTATCATATTTATAACATCCATCCTTCTCAAGCCAACCTTATATTATACTTATTCTAACTCGGAAATTCGTGGGTATTTCAGTAGCTGATTACCTGTATTCAGACCAAGATAGGTGGAAACAAGTCCGTAAAGGATTGTACCAAGATATGAAGAATAACGAGTCGGTGAACCATGCATACAGGGACATGTTCAACGAAACAATACAACCAAATGTTAAGAGAGTTTCATTTCACTGGAGATGGGCCAGCACCTCCTGATAAATGGATGAGCACTGAAATGGTGACCGTGATCGTAACACGATACACTTCGATAGTAGTGTTCTACTCTACTGTATATGGGAATATGGCAAGTGTCACATACCTTCCAATCGAAAATCATACCGATTGTGATAGACCAAGAGGAGAGATCCACAATGGAGTTTGCTCCCAGGGTCATTTTGTAAGGTTTTGTATGGTCGATGACTCTCCTCTCCCCCCTGTCTATCCGTAGTGGTTTTATTATAAAAATCCAAACACTGTTGGAAGTTGGATTCATCATTTACAATCTAGGTTAGATAGATGGTCTGTAATGTAACTTAGTTGTTGTAACCATTTTGACTCAAATTTGTCATTCAATATGTTATGTAACTTAGTATTATAATCTTTTTAGATGTCAATTCTCATTTGTTTCAGAAAAAAGGGTCTCCTAACAACATTTCAATTTATTGAACTAAGTTTGGTGAAAAAAAATTGTACTGCAGATAGTAAAGTTGACTTCACTACAATACAAATTAATTTAAATCATATCAACAATGTAAACACATAAAAATGTTTCCCCATACTTTTTTTAATAAAAAATGATTTCCAGTATTGATTATAACAAAGAAGTAATTAGCAAAATTTGCTATTGAGCAATTACGAACTTCTTTGGTTAAATTACTTTCAAATATCATTTTCTAGAAAAAATACAGGGATACATCATTACATGTATACAACGTTAATATGATTAAAAAAAATTGTACTACGGTGATTAGTAATTTTGTACTGTAAATAGCAACCCCTTTATTTATTTGATAATATCCACACAAAAAAATGAAACATTATTAGTATAATTGATTCCCGTACTTAATAGTAGTTGTAAAAAAATATCAACATGGGGAATTGGTGGGGAATATTTTTCCTATCTAATTCATTATTCCCGTTCAAACAAAAGGACACAAATCTTCAAATCTATTTGCTTCCCATAGGGTTCCTAAACTCTAATTGATTCCTCTCTCATCTCTTCCTAAATTACGCCTACTCCCTCCCATTCTCTTCCTCTTACACTTTCTCTAGACCTGGCAATTTTGACCCAACGTGAACCCAACCCATACTTTACGGGTTAGGGTCTTGATTATGAACCCATTTATTTTTTGGGTTGGGTTATGGTAATAAGCTAATTTTGTGGGTTGGATTAGGGTAGAGATTCAAACCTATGACCCAATCTGAAACCCGAAAATATATTTCTTAATAATAAAAATGTTAATTTACATATATACATTATTGTAAGATCAAGCTATGTCTTGGCCTTGTGTAGAATATATTTTATGAATATGCCAAGTCCAGTTGGACTATCCAACCTTTAAAAATATCACATCTCATTATGTTAATCAAACAAACGGCACAACCAACTATGCATATCAAACAATTATTTATGAGATTTTTGACTTCATATTTATTTGTTTAGTTTGACTCAACCAGTTATGCAATTGTTGATATGAAGATAACTACCTCAGGATACTGTTTTTTGTGAATGATATTTGTTTTTGGTTTTGTGTAAATGATATAACATAACTAATATGTTTAGATGATGTAGATTTTGAACACAAGTAGAATATATATATATATATATATTTGTGAATGATATAATGCAACAGGCTAATTATAGTACTTTATGTCTATTAAGTTTTAGAAGTAGCTACTGTATTTTAAAAAGTGATTTATCTTATGCTATCCATGGGATGTGATTATATCAATTAAATATGTTATGTAATGCTATCTAGGGGTGTGAAAAGTCACTTCTTTACTTTAAAAAATTGTCTATCAAAATAGCTATTATACTAAATATAAACAATTTAACCTCATGTAATTTGATAGGCCATTTCTTGGCTACATGTAACTGTAGCTAGATAGGTGCATCCACATCCACAGAGGAGGGGAGCACAGCGCGCGCATTACGATATGGCTTCTTTTCTTTTTATTTTTTATGTTTTTTTGTCTTCACGGTGTGCAGCAGTTTTTTTTCTTTTTTTAATTAATCATAAAATTTTTAAATTGTGATAACTTTTAATATATAAGTCCAAAATGAAAAAAAATTATATCATTGTTCATCTAAATTTGAGCTCTTCAAAATAAGACCAATTATGGATATATTTTGACAACTTTTTTAAAAAATTATTTTTACATGTATACCATGATATGTTAATGTGAGGATGTATGTACATATTTTAATGTAAGAATGTACATATTTTAATGTGAGAATGTACATATTTTAATGTGACGATGTACATGTTTAAATGTGAGAATGTACATGTTCTTTAATGAACATCTGTACATGTTTGTATGGTCATATGTACATGTTTGTATGGTCATATGTACATGTTTGTATGATCGTCTGTACAAGTGTTCTTTCTTATATGTACAAGTTTTAATTTAAGGATGTACATATTTAATAATTCGTACAGGTTTATATGACTATCTATATGCTTTTAATACGAGGATGTACATGTTTTTACATGAGGGTGTACATGTTTTAGTGAACATTTGTACAGGTTTGTATGACAATCTGTACAAGTTTTCTTTTACATCATGTTTTCATACATGTAAAATTTTTTTTTTTAAATTTGTCAAAATATATCAATGACTGGTCTTGTTTTAAAGAGCTTGAATTTATATGAACAATGATATAATTTTTTTTCATTTTGGACTTATATTTAAAAGTTACAACAATTTAAAGTTTTTATAGAAAAAAGAAAAAAAAAACAAAACAAAAGACAAAAGGGCCGAGCCGGGGGTGTTAAAAAAATAAAAAAATAAAAAAAATAAAAAATAAAAAAAGAGACGTGGCGGGGGAATGTAGCCAGCTAGCTGCCTACATTCACATGTAGCCCAGACTGACTGATTTGATATTTATGATTGTATTAAGTTGAAATACCCCAAACCTTGATATGTTGTTTAGATATTAAACTATGGGATGTAAAGGCTAAAAAGTGCCTTAGAAACATCAGTGAACAATTTAAACCATAGTAAATGCAATAAAGCACTAAGATACAGTTTGAGTAAAAACATGCTCTAAGCTATGAGTGAACTTGGTTAGGACCCAAAGAGCCTACCAAGACTTAATAATATTCAATTATGATTTAATAAGGCTAATTAAGTCCTTAAGAAATTTTGGTAGACAGTTAAACCAAATAAAACACAAGAAAATACCTTAAAGTCAATAAGAGCAAAATGTGCTCTAAGCTTGGGATAAATTTGTATAAGACCTAATGGTCATACCTATACCTTATAAATATGTTAATGAACATATTAAATCAATTACCAAAGAAAACCAAGCTTGAAAACAAGTTAAAACACAAAATGTGCTTTAAGGAGTCTTAAAGCACATTTTTGAAAAATTGTCTTGTAAACGAGTTTCGAATGGCTAAATGTCCATCATTACTCTTTAATTAACATGTGTACTATATAGTATCACATTTGGAAGTCTATATAAAGGGGAAATCAAAAATTTCACTTCTATGTGCCTTGTTTTTATGAATAGTAACTTTTATAAGCTAGGTTGTAACATATGTTGTTATAAGTAATTAAATTGGTCAACAAAGACTATTATACCCTTCTAATTAAAGGGGGGCCGGTTTTTCAAGGTGTGAGTCACCAACTTGTAAAAGAAATCAAATAAGTAAAGTAAAGCTTATAAAGTAAAGTACTATTTTGCTTTATACATAAATATCTTAACAAATGAACTCTCTCACCTCATTCTCTTCTTTCCCTTCATTTCACACGATTTCTTCAACTTCTCCCAAGCTCCATTCTCGGTTTGCTACAGCTCCATCTCTTCTCCATCTTCATTTCTTTGCCAAATCCAACTCCATGCTCCAAATCAAATTCTAAGACCATATTTGTCTTAGTTAGACCAAGCTCTACACTTCTTTCTTTTCAAATCTTCAAGAACTCAATTTTGGTGCCATGGAGATTCACCATTGAAGGAGCTTGAGCTCACCTTTTCACATATTATTGTTCTCCTTTGCTTCAAGGTAAGGAAACTCAAAGAAAATCCATGTTTCCTCCATGTTTATATGATGTCCGAAAACTCACCTCACAATGGTGTTTTCACCTTGCTTGTTTTAGCTTCATTTGAATCTTCCAAGGGCTAGGAGGAGTCCTCTCTTGATACTTATTCAAGTTCTCTTCCAATTCCAAGGTAAAACAATTACCTTAATGTGTTAAGACAATATGTGTAACTAGGGTTTACAATGAGATGAAGCATAATGCTTGAGTACTCATTCTATTATTTGTACATTGTTTAGAAGTTGACAAACAACCAAACACCCTACCGGTTTTACAAGGAAACAAGAAAGAAGTTGTGAGGAAAAAGAGGTAAACAAGCTATCTCAATGTAGTTTAAATGCCTTAGGAAAAATGAGCTTGATATGCTTAATAAAATACCTAAGGAGCCAATGGCAAATGAGCTAGTAAAATGCTCTCAAGGAGTTTATTAAGGGCATATGTATTGTTGGGTGTATTTGCAGGTCAAAGGCATTATTTATGTGGGAAATTCAGTGTTTAAGTTTAATGTTATTTAAGGGCCTAAGAGCCATGTTATTTAAGGGCCTAAGTGCCAAGCAATTTAAGTTATGCACTATATTGTGATGTAGTGCTAAATGTGTGAAGTTTGTGTATCAAAAATGTGTTTGATGGATTTTAGGTGCTCTTGAATGAAATAAGGTAAAAACCTAAGTGTTAGGATGTGAGTATATACAAGAGAAGCTATGGCAAAATTTGGAAAATGTGTAAGAAGTTCTAAGTGTTTTAAGTAAGTTTCGGTGAACAAGGAAGTGTTAAAGGTGAACAAATGTTTTACTTGGGAAGAAAACATGTATTGAGGTGATTTAGAGTGATGCAAGGATTTAGGTGTTATCTTGGAAGTTCTAGGAATTCAATGTGTGTTTTGAGAATGCATTTAAGTCTTGGAGAAGTTTGTTTAAGGTTTAGGAATGTTGATGTACAAGGAAGAAGTGATGTTTAGGTAAGATGTGAAAAAGGAGATTTAGTTAGTAAGAAAAGAAGTTTGAGAGATGATGTTAAGGTGTAGAGGAAACACCTTGGTACAGTGGTCATTATTGGTGGAGTACCACTTAGAAATCTTAAGGAGAAAACATTCCAAGTGCTAAGAATTTTGTAAGAAATTTGTGAATGATAAAATGGTTTTGGTGTGTGATTTAAAGAGTTTAGTACATGGCTAAA
The DNA here is from genome assembly GCA_023374045.1 of Limonium bicolor. NCBI lineage: Eukaryota > Viridiplantae > Streptophyta > Magnoliopsida > Caryophyllales > Plumbaginaceae > Limonium > Limonium bicolor. The sequence goes on from CM041780.1 coordinate 312,822,287, forward strand.
GGTGTGTTTGAAGTGCCCAAATGAGGTTAGGACATATTAGGATATATGAGGTGAAGTTTGGAGTTAAATGGGCAATGGTAAATAAAGGTCTGGGGCAGACCGACCTTGCGACCGAACTTGCCAAGGTCGGTCGAGCCCAGTTTACCCTGCGAGAATTAGTTTCTGGAATCGACCGAACATGGGACCGGACTTGGCAAGTTCAGTCGGGCTGAATTTTCAAAGGGAAGAAACTCTCGGGAATGGACCGAACATGCGACCGAACTTACAAGGTCGGTCGGAGTAGAAATTTTGACGGTAAAGTGTTCTGGAATGGACCGACCTTGTGCAAGGTCGGTCGGTAAGGTCGGTCGGACCAAAAATGTTGTTTATGGTTATAAAATGATATGTAATGATGGGGATTGATTAGTAATGATGTTATAAGGTTGTTTAAAACATGTTAGGTGAGTTATAATGACAATTTAGTGGGGGAAAAGATGTATTAAAATGTGAAAGTAAAACAAGTTAAAAAGTGAAGTTATGTAACTAAGTTTACGGGGAAAAAGTTATAAGCATTAGACATTAAATAATCATGCTACCCCGATGTTAATAAAAGTACATGTAATGTTATCAGTTGTTCGAGAATTGCTCGAGGAACATAAGTGGACGTGGTAAAGTGGACTCCGGTGACAGGTATGGTTTTCTTGCAACCTGTGTCCTACCGGATTACACCGGCTTGTATGCCAATGTGTTTTTCTGTATGTTTGCCACGTTGTAAGATAAAAAATGTAATGAGTTTACAGTAATTCGTTTATGTGGCGTGTTCAACTCCGATACCATTTAACCTCGGAAGTGTTAACCTTAGTTAACTGAGTCTAGGATCACATGAGAGTTCGGTATTCGGAGTAAACGACCCGAACCATGGGACGTTCTAACCACGGCTATGCGTGTGTTAATTGTGTGATATGTGTATGTGAATGTAGGGATCTCCCTTGTGTGTTTAACCCAGTTGTAATACTGTATGGTGTGTAGATGTGATAGACTCCATAGTGGGGTTCTAACTAATATCTAAAAGTAAGTATGTACTAACAGTGGAGAGGAATCCGGTTAGGCCGGTCGCGCGTTGTTTGGGAGAGGGTATCCTTCTTAGCCTTACCCTTCTCTTTGTTATGGTTGTTTCCCTCACGGGTTATGATCTCCCATTAGCTTATTCCAAAGCTTAGCTATTCTGACTTAAGATCGGTTTAGGGGGAAACATGTGTTTGTGTGGTGTGTTCGGGCCTCCAAACCCGAACCATCTTAACTTAAGTTACTCGTCCGACTATTAGGACGGTAATGAGTGTTGTTGTTGTTGTATAATGAGCTTACCATGAGGGTGACACCATTCTCTAGGCTCACCAGTGAATTAACTATGTTTGGGTCGGTTCCTAAGAGAACCATTCCCGTTATGTTATGTGATGTTGTTGTAATGCAATTTCTATTGCGATGTTATTATGTGCACGTTGAAACGTGAAAGTGTTGTTATGTGTTGTTATGGGATGCATGTTATATGTTGTAAAATGTGGAGTATGTGGATCATGGATATGAATCCCAATTTGTGATAAGAGGCGTTTAAGGATAACCCGAATAACGGGTAAATGTCGTCTATTAAGGAAGTAGCTCCATTAGAGGAGAAACACTCTAGGGATAATGAATACCATGAGTGACTTATCAATTAAGGATGTATTATCCGTTTATTGAGCCCATTGAGGCGAAATGTTGTGTGTTGTGTGTTTACAGTTGCATGCACGATTTAAATATAAACAATCGCATGCTAAGACGACAATTAGTTGTGCGTGGCCCGGTAGCATGTGGGCTGCGGGATTACCATACCAGCAAAGGTGCTGAGCCCCTTGGGGGCCACCCTTTCTCTTCTTTTCCTATTTCAGGTACAGAGAGCTGGAAGCCGTTCGAGAGTAGGACGGGGTAGACATTGTACATGGGTAATCATGTAAGTTAGATATATACAGTAGGTGTAGTAAGACCGAAGTTGTTATCGGCATCAGTTTGTAAATACTCGATACTGTTGGAAGTTATGTGTATGTTTGTTGTTAATGGAAAGGGATAATAATGTATAGTCGCTCGGGAATCTAGTCCATCAGACCGGTACAATGTTTATGTAATAGCCTTGTTAGCCACGTGGGTGGTTAACGGCATGTAACACCAACGAGTTAAGTTATTTGATGAAGTGTGTATTCCGCTGCAGATTGTTGTTATGTGTTTGTTGTTGGATGGGGTGTTACATAAGTGGTTAGAGATATTGTCTGCTTATAAAAATGGTGGGTGGGTTAGATTAGGCTTCAAATGGATAGGGTATGATTTTTCAAGTTGGCCAATATTAATAATATTCCTATTTTAAATGGGTTAGCTCATCCACCCAAATTACCCCCTTCTCTAGTAAAACCGAAACACTACTTACATTTTAGCCCCGATTCCTCTCTCAATCTTCCACCAAATCTCTTGATTCCACTACCAGAGCTTCGTATTGAGGACAAACTGGGGTACTTTCCGTTAAGAATCGGAGCTAGGGCAGATCAAGAAAGAAGAACAATTCTTGGTGAGAGTTGCAGCACTAAGGCGCCGTTCGGTATTCACGAATAGGGAATTAATGTTTTTTTTTACTTTTTGTATGCCATGTGTCATTGTATTATTAGTTAAAATTTAACCCAGTACATATGTGTCAAGTTACAATAAGTTAACTAGAGGTAGATTAAACAAAAAACTAGTATTAGTAGCTTTTGGAGGCAGTGGGAGAACGACCCCCTAAGTCTCGCCTTTTTAGGACATTCTGAGACCTAGGTTAAGCCATTTCGTAATCCTTGAACATGAAACTCCTTACTCTCTGAGTTAACTTCCGAGATGTGTAAAAATCTCACCGTTTCGTACTACAAAACAGCGGCGAGAGAAGAAAACGGAGGAGGGTGCGCAGCTAGGGGACCAAGTCTGGTTGACCGAAAGTTTAGTGGTAAGAGCTTCGTCTTTATTTGGGGTTTTGACTCAAATGAACCCTTAACTCTCTTCTCTATGATCTCCTTCTCTTGCATGTCGTTTGAACGCCAGAAACCTTGTAGATCTAGTCAAGAACAGAAAAACCGAAAAGGGTATTCTTGCAGGTACTAGTGGTAGTTTGTATTATTTAGAGACTTTATGGGAGATTTGGTGGTTATGGGCTGGGTCCTGACGTGTAACCCCTCTGGTGGGATTTGTCTAGAGGAGTGAAGAGTGAATGGAAAGTAGGGCGATTCGCCAGTTACGAGGAGAGTCCCACAATTATATGTCGTTAATGAAAAGGAACAGGGCAGCGTTTAGTTTGGTGTGAGTTAAAGAAGGGGAAACTAGAGTGCACTGGATCTGAATGTACATTTGGGAGGTAACTAGGTCGATTTTCAGTTGCGATCTTGAGCTTGCACTAACTCCTAATTTGATTAAGGTGGAGCATTGTTGTTGTTTTGTTTATGATGTAGTTTTTTACAAGTTGTTTCTGTTGTTTACAGATGGATGTGTGTTGTATCTGTAGTTTTCTATCTTAACCACTAAGCTAGCTGTGAGAGCAATGGCTAGGCACTGAGAGAGTGCATATTTGCTTCGATAGGTTTAGGAGTTTTGGTATGGACCTATCTGATTAATTCATTCTTTGATGTGACTATGATTGTTCCGGGGTTTTGTTTGTGATGACTAACAAAATACACGTTAGATAGCAATCTTATATCAAGCTAGTGGTGTTGCTATTTTATCAAGTTACAAACTCACACCAACGTTTTAAAGTGTGATTATTCAGATTCTGATCTTGTATCTTTGGTAGTTTCCAAACATTCACGCTTTGTGGCAGAGAGTAAGTAAGTTATTAATTTCCCTTCCTAGTTTGCAACAATGTAAAATTTTATTGTATGTATAATGTGATCTATGTGGTAGCCTGTCTAATAAAATAAAATCTAGATGTAGTCTATTTCTATACATGCATTATCAATTTGTTTGCCAACTTAGCATTAGAGATAGGGTTGTATTAACTCTTAATGTTTTTTTAAAAAATACTAAGGTATGTCTTGTGTTGTATATGTATTAACAGTGGCTGTGGATCATGTAGCTCGAGCTATTATTGTTATTGGTATTGCTCTATGGGCGTTCTTTATCAAGGAAGCATATGTCACAGATTCAAAAGTCCAGCATTACTTCGTGTGGACGTCACCTTTCAGCTATGTTCTCATATTTTTAGTTAGATATTTTTTTGCAAAGAATTTTAAAAAGATATTCATTCACGTGGAGCGGTTCTTTCTTTTGTTTTATTTTTCAAGTTGCACTTTGCTTACTAGATTGTCAGCTCGGTATGGGGTAGATAATTTCTATAACCTGACCATGATCTTTTATATGAATATGGGATTGTTGGTGGCTGAGGTGTATACTCGTGATTTCAAATTTTATCTTTCAAATTTTGGTTTGGGAATTTTGGGGGGTGTCACCTACTCAATATACAACAACCCTTCACATTCAGAGACAGTGAAGATATGGGCCTGGATCATAGCGGTTGTGGCTTGTGTAATGCACTATATGGTGCAAATTCGATATGTCAAGCCAATTGTGGAATACGATCTACAGCACCAACCACCGAGCCAGATGCCAACACGGTTCTGAATTTAGAAGATGTATGCAGCTCTCGCCCTCCACCTCCAACTCCACCTCTACTACATTGTGTTCCTGCTCAACCCGTATGGAGAAACAAGGATGACAATAAAGATAAATAGAGATGGAGAAGCAAGGTATGATATTATGGTTTAGTTTGTAGATTTATGATAGTCTTTGCCTCCCATTTCTGTTAGTGTACATCCAGATGATACACTTCATGTGTCTGCAAATAGTGTTAACAACTGTGGGTTGAATGTATGGAAAGATGTGAATTTTTTGAAATAACTATATTATGTTAGAAGATCTGCAGAAGTAAAACTCCAGTGATTATGTCTTTTTAAAATTCTGAGGTAACGTTGCCTATCATAGCTTATTTTTCATTTGAGTGAGTACTGCATTATTGAAGTTTTAACGTGGCCTAGCTACAATTATATAGTTAGTAGTTGGAATACAAGTTATACTATTAATGAGTGCTATGAATTCTGAATAGATGAACAAGCCTCTTAGAGTGACCGTCTTCTGATTATATTTGGATGTAAGTATTTCTCATACTGTCATACATTTTTAACTTGAGCGATACCAGTATCATGGCCTGCCCTCTATCTTGTTATTTGAATTACTGTCTTCCTTCATTGAGATGGAATTGTCTAACTTGCGTTCAAGCTTTTAACAGACATAAATAAGCATCCTTCATTGTGATGGAACAGGCCCATTGTTGCTGCTTATTTGTGGATTGGCTGTATCTGTAACTTTTAAGTACTGGGATAGATAAATTGCCATTTATGAAATGACCCTTTGGAATTAGTTTGACTAAAAAGGAGTTGAAGAGATGGTAATAACCTTCAATCTGTAATGTTTCAGATTTCTCTGATCTGAATGCACTCGTTCTTGATTGCTTTTACCAGAAGCGCAGTGTAGAGAATACCTACTAGTGGTTCATACGTTTTGGATATGTTTTTTTCTCCTCATTTATGGATTTTAGAGTGAAATATGTAGTCACGATGGCCAATACTGCCGTCACTACTGTTGTAATTCTACTGAATCTAAGTTATTTGTCACATACTTTCAGGATGATGCAATGAGGATTGATTCCAGAAGAAGCAAGGAAAGTGCTAGATCGAAAGCAGAAGAAGAATCTGCTCAAAAGCTTGGATCTCCGGTGAAGGTCATCACCACCATGACAAAGATTACCAGCAGATCTTCAAATTCTTATTCTTAACAAGTGTGGGTTGAATGTGTGGAAAAATGTAAATTTTTTTGACATAACTATCTTTTGCTAAAAGATATGCTGAAGTAAATCTTCACTTGAATAGTTGTCGTTCAAGTTATACTGCTCCTGATTGCTCTGAATTTTGAGTAGATGAACAAGTCTAGTAGAGTACACCATCTTCTGATCAAATTTGGTTCTCATACACGGCCATAAATGTAATTGTTACATGATATTGTGATGAACTGTAACAAGTGAAGGAAGGAATCGTGTTTGTCTTGCGAAGTGCTTTCATTGTTCTTTGGGTTGACCTATTGATAGAATAAAATTCCCGGCTTCTTTTTGTCATACAGTCTCACCTCAACACTGTCTCTAGGTTTTTGTAGCATCAACTAACTTATCATTCATCAGCAAGCAAGTTCAGATGTTCCTCCCTCTGGTATTTATCAGTTTAATCTCTACCATGTATGCCATGACTTTGTGTCTGTCATATTTCATACTTTTTTGTCTCCTGTGACTTAGATACGTTTTTAGATCTTGTTTAGGAAACCCCAAACAATCTCTATCACCTATTTTTATGGCGATCGAACGGTTTGAAGGCGGCATGACACTGCTTCATTTTTTTTCAACAAAATTTGTGATGTGATCATCCTCCCAACTTTGTATGTGATAGACATTTTTGATAGGTTCCTCCCGAAGTGCATGTGCGCCTTGCATCCAATTCTTGACAAGACTATTTTTCTTCTGACTGTGATATCCATATCGGCAGCTTGTTCATGATTTGTAATTTGATTTAGGATCATCTCTACTCCTTTTGGAAAACCTTCACGACTACAAATCAGTTCGACATACTCTTCAATTTTAGTCTTGTTGCCAAGAGAGTACTATATTGCTTTCTATTGTAATTGACTTAAAATCTATTGTGGGCTGGACTTACAATTACAGGGGGCCCATCACTCGGAGGTTTGGAGGGGGGGGGGGGGTGTAGGCCCCCCATCCTGCGGAACGCTGGGGGGTGCGGGGGGGCGTTAGGGGGTGCGGGGGGCGAAGGCCCCCGCGGTATAGTACGGTATGGGCTTTGGGCCCATATCGGTTTTTTTTTTCTTTTGAGATGAGTATGTCTATATGATGTGTGTTTTAGGGTTGTAAAAAGCCGGTTCTTACACTTACGAATTCGACACCCAAAATGAGTTCCTCACCTTTGTTCTTCTCCTTGTTTTCTTCTCGTTTTCGGTCATTATTCACTCGATTCTACAACAATTGGTTATCAGAGCTCTCTGGTTGCGATGGCGAATTCTATGAAGTTCGAAATCTCACATTTCGATGGAATTGGGAATTTCGCCCTATGGCAGCGGCGAGTGAAGGATCTGCTTACGCAGCAGGGAATGCAGAAGGCGCTTCGGGATACTAGACCAGAAGCCACGAAACAGGAAGATTGGGACGAGATGCAGGAGAAGGCGGCATCGATAATTTGTCTGTGTCTTGCAGACGAAGTGGTTTACCAGGTAATTGATCTTAAAACTTCTAAGGAGATCTGGGATAAACTGGAGAAAACATACATGTCGAAGTTGTTGTCCAGCAAGTTATATCTGAAACAAAGGTTATACAGGTTGAAGATGTCTGAAGGTTCAGATGTGGTACAACACGTTAATACTTTTAACAACCAGGAAAGGGGTAGATAGAAGGACAGAAAATCTGATGGCAAGGCAAGGGGAAAATCTAAGTCCAGAAGCAGGAAACATGTTACCTGCTACGGATGTGGTCAAAAGGTCACTATAAGAGAGATTGTCCAAATAAGAAACAGAACAGTGGGAGTTCAGAAAGTTCTTCGAAATCTGCAAATGTTGTCCAGGAGACTGCTTCAGATAGTGGAGATTCAGACATGCTTTCAGTAACCTCAAGCAGCACTCCAGATTCCTGGATTCTGGATACAGGGTGTAAGTTTCATATGACTCCTAACAAGGAGTGGTTTAATACCTATGAGGCGAGAAATCAAGGATCTGTTCGGTTAGGAGACGACAGCCCGTGTGGTGTTGTTGGTATTGGGCAGATCAAGATCCGTATGCATGATGGCATCATCAGGACGCTGACTGATGTAAGACATGTTCCGGATCTGAAGAAGAATTTGATTTCTATTGGTACTCTACATAGAAACGGGTTCAACTACAAGTCTGATGATGAATACTTGAGGATAACCAGAGGTTCTATGACAGTGATGAAGGGAAAACTTACCAGAGGTAACATCTACCAGCTGGTGGGGAGCACTATAGCAGGTGAAGTTGCTGCTGTTATATCTGAAAGTGACAACACTGCTCTGTGGCATATGCGTATGGGGCATATTGGTGAGCAAGGTTTGACTGAGTTGCACAAGTGTGGCCTTCTGGATGGTTTGAAGAACTGTAAGATGGGATTCTGTAAGTTCTGTGTGATGGGAAAGCAGTCAAAAGTATCCTTCAAAACTGGCCAACACACGACAAAGGGTCTTTTCGACTATGTGCATTCTGATGTATGGGGGCCAACTCGGGAGCTGTCTCTAGGAGGTTCCAGGTACTTTGTTATATTCATTGATGACAATTCCAAGAAAGTCTGGGTCTATTTCATGAAGCACAAATCTGAGCTCTTTAACAAGTTTAAGATTTGGAAAGCTGAAGTAGAAAATCAGAAAGGAAGGAAGGTAAAGTATCTGAGATCTGATAATGGAACAGAGTATACTGATTTGAGGTTCCAGAAATTTTGTGAGGAGTATGGTATTCAGAGGCATTTCACGGTGAAAAAAACACCTCAGCAGAATGGCGTAAGTGAGAGAATGAATCGTACAATTGCTGAGAAGGCCAGGTGTCTAAGGCTGAATGCAGGGCTCCCAAAGCAGTTCTGTGCAGAAGCAGTAAACATGGCAGTCTATCTCATTAATAGATCACCAAGGAGCTCCCTTGAGAAGAAGGTCGCTGAAGAGGTATGGAATGGAGTAGACATTGATTTATCTAATTTGAAGATATTTGGTTGTCCTGCTTATGTTCTGATTCCTAGTGATGAACGATCCAAGGTGGACTCCAAGTCCAAGAGATGCATCTTTCTAGAGTTTGAGAAAGGTGTGAAAGGTTTCAAGTTATGGGATCCTATGGCTAAGAAGAAGGTCCTCAGTCAAGATGTTGTTTTTGATGAGCAGTATATGCTACAACAGGCAAAGTTAGATCAGGAACCGACTACTACAATTGAGACTAATGTTGGTCCAATAACAGATCTGGGGAACAGTTTTAGTGAGACTACAACTAGTTCAGAAGCTACAGTAGATAAGCAGACAAATCTGAATCATCAGCAGGTGGAGTCCCTAGTTTCTGGCAGACAGAAACGTGTCGTTAAGCCACCTCAGAGATTCGGCTATGAAGAAGTGGTCAACTATGCTCTTGTAGTTGGTTCAGATGATCCATCCAGTTTCCGGGAGGCTATATCTAGCCAAGAGAAAGAAGAATGGTTGGGTGCCATGGTAGAGGAGGCTGAGAGTCTAAGAAAGAATCAGACATGGGATTTTGTTCCTCTCCCAAAAGGCAAGAAGCCAGCTGGATGCAAGTGGGTTTTTAAGAAGAAACTCGGGGCATCAGAAAAAGAAGGGGTGAGATATAAGGCCAGACTAGTAGCAAAGGGCTACTCTCAGCAGAAAGGAGTTGATTATGATGAGATCTCTCTCCTGTTTTAGGCACACCTCTATCAGAGTTGTTTGTTGGTGGCTAGCTGGGATATGCACCTCGAGCAGATGGATGTGAAAACAGCGTTTCTCCATGGATATTTGGAGGAAGAAATCTATATGCAGCAGCCTGAAGGGTTCATTCAGCCTGGAGAGGACCATCTGTGTGTAGGCTGAAGAAATCCTTATATGGCTTGAAGCAAGCTCCAAGGCAGTGGTATAAACGTTTTGATTCTTACATGTTGCAGATTGGCTACAAGCGATGTGAGTATGACTGTTGTGTTATGTTAAGCATACTGAAGATGGCACTCCCATGTTTCTACTATTGTATGTTGATGATATGCTTATTGCTGGGAGGAATAAGAAAGATGTTGACGAGTTGAAGATCCTTCTGGGAAGAGAGTTTGATATGAAGGATCTAGGTGCTGCTAAAAGGATCCTTGGGATGGAGATTCACAGGGACAGGAACTCCAAGAGATTGTGGTTGTCTAGAGGAGTTACATAGAGAAGGTGATTGACAGGTTTGACATGACAAACGGAAAATTTATAAGTACACCTCTGGCGAATCACTTTAGACTTTCATTATCTCAGTGCCCAAACACTAAGGAGGAGGTTGCAGATATGGCTCGAGTTCCCTATGCGAGTGCAGTTGGATGCTTGATGTATGCTATGGTTTGCACGCGACCTGACTTGGCTCAAGCTATTAGTCAAGTGAGCAAGTACATGTCTAATCCCGGGAGAGATCACTGGGCTGCAGTGAAATGGATTCTCAGGTATTTGAAGGGTACATCTGACTATGGACTTATGTTTGGAGTCTAGGAGGTAGGTTCAGCAGTTGTGGGGTATGTGGATTCAGACTATGCTGGTGATCTGGATAACAGGAGGTCTACTACAGGGTTTGTATTTACTCTTTTAGGAGGCCCCATATGTTGGAGATCTGTGCTACAGTCTGTTGTTGTGTTGTCTACCACTGAAGCTGAATACATGGCATTAGGAGAAGCAGCTAAGGAAGCACTATGGGTTCGAGGACTTGTGACTGAGTTAGGTGTTGATCAAGGTGGAGTTCAGTTGCTTTGTGACAGTCAAAGTGCTATACACCTGGCTAAGAACCAAGTTTACCATGCCAGGACGAAGCACATTGATGTCAGGTTTCACAAGATTAGGGAGCTGGTTGCTTCAGGCGAGATCTTGTTAGATAAGGTTCATACGTCAGAGAATGCAGTTGATATGTTGACAAAGCCAGTCACCACAGAGAAGTTCAGACATTGCTTGAACTTAGCTCAAGTTCTCAAGTGCTAAGAAATCAAAATCCCCCTCCCTAGCTAGTAGTTTATTCTTGTTTTTGTAAAGCTAGCGGAGATTTTTCGTTAAGGTGGAGATTATTGCAATTGACTTAAAATCTATTGTGGACTGGGCTTACAATTACAGGGGCCCATCATTCGGAGGGGTTTGGGCCCATATCGGGTTTTTTTTTCTTTTGAGATGAGTATGTCTATATATAGATGTGTGTTTTAGGGTTGTAAAAAGCCGGTTCTTACACTTACGAATTCAAAACCCTAAAACGAGTTTCCTCACCTTTGTTCTTCTCCTTCGTTTTCTTCTTCGTTTTTCGGTCATTATTCACTCGATTCTACAACACTTTCTCACACCAAATGTCTGGGCTTTGCGTAGTCAACGTAAAATTTTATGCAGCTAACCCCGCAAATACATCAGAAATAAGTACACTTTCTACCACGTATTTTTTTTATTATCCCATTATAATGAAAGTATACTTTATAATGACACTCTTATCATCAGAAATGAAGGACAAAAGCGATCTGTTCTGAACCCTGGAAGTTATAGAATCGCTTCCACCGATCTTCTAACATCCATCTCCCCGCTTTATTCAAGATTCGACAACAAAGATGAGACGGGTTAGGGTTCTGGTTTCTCCAAGACAAAGCTTACAACATCTCCCTCCCTACCTCGTACCAACAAAATACAGTCAAGAAAATCGAAGGTTAAAACGTTACGATCAATTTGAACACTTAACCTGCTGATATTGAGGGGGCGCATTGACACCACCAGCAGAGGTAGCTGCTGCCGCGACTGGGTAGGTCGTTGGAGTAGCAGGCGCAAACGGCACCACCGTTGCAGGAACAAGTGGAACAGTAGGCGAGACGTAAGCTTGTTGGAGGTGAAACGGCGTTGGGAAATAGGTGCTACTCATGTGAGTGAACTGAGAAGAAACTGAACCGGATACTGCCGCTGGCACCGTCGACATTACTTTCTACGTATGCCCATGAGTAAATAATAAGTTACTTTGGTTTAACATATACAACCTTCCGATCAAAATTATACCACAACTTTGTAAGACTCAATTAACACCTCTTACCCTAATTCAAAATACCTACACCATGCACTTTTAATACCTTAACCAATTTTAAAAAACACGTTAAACTATTAACAACAAAAGTTGATGAGATACCAAATGTGTTTGAACAAAGCACCATGATATTATGGGTAAAAAACTAGTGCAAAATCTACAAAGTACCACAAATAAAGAGTTTCTCACCGTCAATTAAGAATAAAAAAGTGCACCAACTATTAGAATGTAATATCTCTAACCCCAAAACGAGATACCTACACGTTGCTCTTCAAATACCTTAACTGATGTTCGTCAGTTAAGAACAAAAAAAAAAGAATCGACAAGACTAACAGCCGGAATGTTTCTACATAGCAAGCTCACTTCGTTCGTCATCATCCATAAGTTGTTGTACACCTTCAAGGGTGTCACATAGCTCTTGAGGGAAATAGTTCAAATTAATGGCCAAGGAGGAGATCGGCTCCATGTTTAAATCAATATCACTTTCAGCCTTGTATGTTTTGTCATCCGCATCTATCAAAATATCAAATTCCTGACATGATGAATCTTGATGATTTAACTACATAACAGATGGTATCGGAAGAGAAGAATATGTAGGAGCGTTCGGGTCACTTGATATGCGCATAAGTTGGTGGCATGTTTGTAAGAACATATGCTGTTTTGGGTTGTTTTATTTTCCTCTGCTGTTCGACAGAGCCTAGGGCATTTCTAAGCAGCATATGCTGCTCTCCTTCGCGCGCCCAACTATCTCCTTCCTTCTTCCTCGTCGCATTATAATATGTTATATTAACGTTTGTTGTACTAGGTTTTTTATGTTGTGCTAGCGTTTGTTGTACTAAGAGTGAAAATTTAACTAAGGAAATTTATCCAACATTGTTATAAAATCTGAACCTCCACATAGATTAATAAAATTAAAAAGAAAACCAATAAATATACACACTTGTTGATATATAAATTAAAATATTAAAATAGTATATAGAAATATGAATGTATATAAATTTATTAACATACAAAGTTACAAAAATATTATATATTATTAAAAGTTACAATTCCACTAAATAAATTTACATAACATTATCAGAAAATTTGAAACGCTTGTTCTATTTTTTTTTACGCTTTTATATTTGTAAGAATTATAAAATTTAGATAAAAAATATATTGTTTAGAAGTTACAAGTTTTGTTTAAATAATAAAAATAAAAATTTTATTGGTTATATAAATATTTGTATTTTCTTTGGTTTCAAGTTTTTTACTGTAAATTAAATACTCATAGTAATATATTGTTTGTGAATTTTTCTATTTATTTTTACTAACAAAATAAAGTTACGTAGTGTAATATAATAAATTGTAATTGTAATACGAAAACGGTAAACACACTATATATAACTAACTTAAACAAACATGATGCATATATGCTGCACTGCCAAACAACAGTTTTCAAAACAATTGCATTTATGCCATCACATTCCTACCAACAAATATGCTGCATTTATCCCAGCGCATTCCTGCTGCATTTATGCTGCCAAAACAGCTATGCCGAACAGAGGGTCATCCATTGGATCAACAATAAAGTACCTACGTCGCGCCCCAATTTGTTCAATTCTTATGTTTGCGCCATAATGAAGATAATTAGACGAGTGAATACCTTGGAATCAAGTTTACTATTGGCTCCGTTCGGCATGGTTGTTTTGTGGTTATTTTGGTCTGGCTATTTTTTGTTGTTTTAATGTGGCCAGTAATGATTGGAGTAGAACGTAGGACCCACGTGGGACCACGCGGGGGCACCACCCCTTTATACCACTTTATACCACGTTTAGACCACCTCCGAACGTAGATCGCCAAAGAGAATAATTTCCCCAAGCAAGACAGAGGCGCAAAGATAAATACAAGAGGTCGTAACGGATTAATAAGGAAAAATGAAGAACTGCAACATAGTTACAACAAAAGTCTTGAGGGTGCAGTCAACCTCTATGGTCCATTTACTGTCTTCCCTGAACTTATGTAGAAATTAAACATATTTAGACAGCTTCATTACACTCTGAACGAAGAGTAATACAAAAATTGGTTCCAGAACCTGTTAAAAAGACACATCCCAAGATCACATATGCTAACTTTTATCAAATGATCCTATCTAACCATAACCGTTACCTTACACTTTATCTAAATCCATTGTTATGCCAAAGTAGCCTCTCTTGATGTAGCACAAATTAAATCTTTCATCTTTCATTGTCTATAGCTTGTTGATGTGGTTATGTAGGAAATTTATAAAATACAAGGGTATTTGGTAAATAGGCGCTCAAGGGTTATTTTGGTAATTTGCCATGAGTAAGTTCCGTTTGGATTAAGTTGTTAATCCTAACGAGACCTTATAAAAGGATGTATCCCTATAGAAGGATATGTCTTTATAAAAAAAGACACAACCCACCACCCAAGAGCGTAAAGACACTTCCTATGCCTATATATATCCATGGCTATAGCATTTCATTTTTTTTATTGGTAACAGCAGTTGGTGAGTTTCGAACCCAGGAACTTTGGCTCAAGGGTATCTCTCCACTCCTTCCACTACTGACCAAGCCGCCGGGGCATGGTATGACTATAGCATTTGATGATGATGCTTTTACTATCAAATATCTCTCCACTATAGCATGTTCTCACATTAAATCAAGCAAGATCGTCGGATGCATTCACTTCGTGAATATGATTGATTTGCATCTCCAATTCGATACCGGAATACCATAAGTTCAAGAAAGAAGATCGGTAAACATTCAAAGACGAATTTCTTCACATGCAAGTAAGAAATTCCTTCATTGGTATCAGAGCCAGGTTGATTTCTTTGAATTTTATGGTTCCCAATTTGAAGACTGTGTTGTAAATCAATGATGGGATACTAATTTTTATATGCGGTTGCTTCAATACTAATTCCAATCAGTTAGTTTAAGATTACCGCGATGAAGTACGTGCCTGTTTGATATTCAAAGGACAATATGTGTTTGCCATGGAAACAATCAAAATCAATGCAAATGGGTACATGCGTTCTCGCCCATCATTTGTGGTTGCGGCAATAGTTTTGCAATTTTAGAATTTTGTTTCTTGTTCTTCTATGTGTTTGCATGAACAAGTACCATTCATGCATGGAAGTAATTAGTTACAGGAAGTTGAGGATTGGTTATATTGTCACCAACATCACTCAATATGGATACCTCTTCGTCAATAACGAGTTGGTGTTTGCACTCTGTATTAATCGTAGTCTATGTTTGGATTTTACATGCTAAACATCTGGTTCTTTGATCTAACCTAAGCGCAATGTATATAAGATTCACTGCATATTTTTCCCATCGATCTATACATGCAAATATCAATACCTTTTGCCGCAAAATTTGTTTAGCGGTTATCTCTCTGAAAACAAAAGGTTAAACTCCGTGTGTGGGTTAACCAAAACGGCAGAGAAAGTGGGTTAACCAAGTTGGCAAAGATGCAACTGGCAAAGAAGGGACCATGCCCATGTGTATATAGTTTGAGCATATGCTCAACACATTTTCAGCCTTTAGATTAGAATTTAGTTTTTAAAACATTAATCCTAACCGTAAATAATTTTACTTATTTAATAATTAATTTTTAAAAATTGAAAAACAAACAAGTAAATATAGAAGGGTATAATAGACAACTTTTTCCACTAATAACTCTCATCCCATTGATAGTTTCTACGTTACATCCACTTTCCTCTTTCTTTTCTAAAAAAAAAAACTTCCTCCTTCACGACGGTTTTAAAATATATTGATGATTTATTTTTTACTCTTGAAACTAGATCATGCGACACGTTTACTATTTCTTCTTTATTTCTAAAATTACAAATGAACTTTGACATCTATTTAGATTTTTATTAATTCCCCATATTTAAGTGAAAAAGTAGATATTTAAGTAATAATAAAATTTTCAAAATGTAGGTGTAGATTTGTTGGATAAAAGAGTAGAATTTAAATTTAATCTTTATTTAGGTGATAGTATAGATTTTTAAGTAAATTGATAGATTTTCCGAATTGTAGGTGTAGATTTGTTTGACAGAAGTGTAGATTTTCATTTTAGGAAAACAATTGATAAAAAATAGTGGATTTTTTTATGCTTTTATATTTATTTTTAAGGAGTCTTATCAACAGAATTTCTAGTTTGTTATTTTTTTAAAAAAAAGTTTACTTAAAACTTGGTATTTGTTTATTATTTTATTTTTCAATTCATTACTTCACTAAAAATATATTGCTAGGGAATATTTATTATAATTGATGATTTATTTTTTTCTCTAAAAACTAGATTGTGTAATATTTCTTCTTTATTTCTAAAATGTATACATTTGAATCAAAATGTACACATTCATGATGAAAATGTACACACTCATGTTGAAAAAGTACACATTTGATAATATTGTATATACATTTGAATCAAAATGTACACACTCATGTTGAAAAAAGTAAAATCATAGATATATAAATAAAATGATAAATGTTTCAAAATGTAGTTGTATATTTGTTTGATGATAGTGTAGATTTTAAATTTTGACATTACAATTTATAAAATGAAAAAAAATGGGTTTATTTTTGTCGGATCTTAATGTTATGTTAATAATAAATAAATTCTAACACTTTTCTTATATTTATTTTTAAGAAGAATTTTTAATTTGTTATGTTTAAATAATTTTCTTACTGAAAAATTGGATTTTTTTTTCAAATCACCATTCCATTTCAATTTCAGTAAATTTTTTTTTACCTCAAATCATGGGAATACTGATTTTGGGGATGTTTTCTTTTTTTTTCTTTATTTATAAAATTACAAATTAAATTGGATATCTATCACCATCTATTTCAATCAAAAAAAATTGCATCATGGGATGGTGGGGAGTGTTATTTTTCTTTATTTATAAAATTACAAATTAGTTATGACTTATGTACCCTTATAATAAATATTGGAATTTAGACCATCCATTTGTTTTTTAAAGATTCAATGGCCATGATTTAGTTGAGCATCATGCTCAAAAATAATCTTGGGCACCTTCCCCTTGTTGATGCAACTGGTTGGTAACAACGGCTCGATGCACATGCATCTACCACATTTACTGAATTGGTTGTGTTATTTTAATTGCACTTTACATAGTCTGGTGTTTTTTTATTAACAAATTGAATAATTTTCATGCACAGTCTGAATTTCAAATATGAGATTCTTTTTCAGTAACCATATTTTGTTTATGGTTAATTAGAGAAAGAAAATTAATAATCGCTAGTCGGTTTACCAATTTGTCTTTGTACACTGAAGTGCAAAGCGGTTATTTTCTTAGTGTTGATCTGTCAGTTAGAATAACTGTATGTACTCTTAAATATAAGTTGGTACATTCAACAGGCCGAGAAAGAAATAGAGAGGACTACTCTGTTTCATTTTTTCTAGACATGTCAAGAACTGACTAATTTGGAAAGAAAGAATTAACAGAAGAATCAAGAAGAAGACTACGATTTCATTATATGAATTAGAGCGTGAAAGCTCGAGGGTATTAGTTCTCTACAGAGAGTATGGTTTCTTAACCGAGAAGAAGGAGAGAATAGAGAAGTATATAAGGGAGGCCCGGTCCTGTAACAGTGAGTAAGTAATAAAGGACCGGGTTCTATTACATGGCTTTGTTTCCTAGTTACAAGCTATATAATCCAAACATAAGTCCTATATACAGTCTAGATACAGATACAAAACTATGCTAATACCTCCCCCCCCCCTCAAAAAGTACAATTTATACTCTGATAAATTGTGCCTTTTGCTTCATTTCCATGCTCAGCCATGATCACTTAGTTCCTGCAGACCAAGAGAATCAAACATGTTGTGATAAAATTTACCTGTCAGGGACTTTGTCATGACGTCAGCCAATTGATGGCTGCTTGGAACATGTTGGACATGTATCAGCCCTTCTTGCAGTTTCTCACGCACAAAGTGACAATCCAACTCTATGTGCTTTGTGCGTTCATGAGAAATTGGGTTCTTCGCAATGTGAACAGCAGCAAGGTTGTCGCAATTCAGAGGTATAGGTGTGATATTTGTTAGGCCAACCTCATGAAGAAGTCTGCTCAACCAGCTAAGTTTGCTGGTAACTTGTCTCATCGCCCTATATTCTGCTTCTGCAGAAGATAGGGAAATAGAAACTTGTTTCTTTGATTTCCAACTCAGTGGAGACCCACCGAGAAGGATATAGTAGCCAGATATGGATTTTCTGGTTATTGGGCATGCGGCCCAATCCGAATCACAATAAGCCACAATGTCAAAATTATTTTCATGGTTAAAGAACAAACCAAAACCTGGAGTACCCTTTATATATGATAGAGTATGATATGCTGCTTTAAGATGTTCTGTGGTAGGAGTTTGTAAAAACTGGCTGAGGTATTGAACAACAAAAGCAATATCAGGTCTTATGTTTGTTAAGAAATTAAGCTTTCCTACTAGGCATCTGTAGTGTGTAGGATTCTCGAGCTGGGAACCTGAATCTTTTAGAAGTTTCAGGTTGGTTGGAAGGGGAGAAACTGCTGTTTTGGATTTTTCCATTTCAAAATCCTTGATTATCTGTTTTGTGTATTTCTGTTGACACATGATTATTCCCCCGTTTGTTTCCAGAAATTCCATCCCAAGGAAATAGTGGAGTCTGCCTAGATCTTTGATTTTAAACTCCTCATGGAGTTGTTTTTTCAGATGTTTAATTTCCTTTGTGTTGTTTCCAACAACAAGGATATCATCGACATAAATCGCTAAGAAGATGGTGATGTTTTTGTTTGCTTTGATAAATAAAGAGTAGTCATTTTTGGAGTGATGGAAACCAAGTTTTTCCAGATATTGAGCAAGCCTCTCATACCATTGGCGAGAGGCTTGTTTAAGACCATAAATCGATTTGTTGAGCTTGCAGACCTTGTTTTCCCCTTGGACCCTAAGGCCTTCTAGTATGGTCATCTAAACTTCCTCATGAAGATTTCCATGGAGGAAGGCATTATTAACGTCTAACTGATCAAGAGTCCACCCTTTCTTGATGCCAATTATGACTAAGGCTCTAATGGAGGTGTGTTTAACAACGGGTGAGAATGTTTCTTCATAGTCTAGACCATGTTTCTGCGTGAACCTTCTTACAACTAACCTCGCCTTAAACCTCTCAAGACTCCCATCTGCTTTTAATATAGTTTTATACACCCATTTACAGCTTATAGGACGTTTTCCCTTAGGAAGATCTACTATGGACCAGGTGTTATTTAACTTAAGGGCCTGAAACTCTTCAGCCATAGCTTTAGCCCATCTCGGGTCCTTGCTAGCACTTTTATAGTTTGCAGGTTCTTCTAGGCTGTGTATTTGGTCAAGGAAAATGCTGGATTCTTGTAAGATAGAACAAGATAGGATAGTGTGGTTTGGGGTATGATCTATCAAACTGTGGAGAGAAGAGTTCCTATAATCGTTTGGATTTCCTTGACCTAATCTTTCAGCTAGAATTGTGGAAAAGGTGTCTTGGTTGTTGTGAGATGAGGAGCAAATGTAGTCATTGTATTTGGGAGGAGGTCTGTGTATGCGAGTGGATCTTCTCAGGTTTGGAATTTCTTCTGACTGTTCAGGAAGAGGCTCAAATTCTTCTATTGTCTGACTTTCAGGAAGAATTTCAGCTGCTGTTGTGTTTTCATTTACTTGAATCTTATTTTGTGGTGGTGGTTCATCTTCTATGTAGTGGGTTTGAACAGGAAAAGGGTTCATCTGTTTCATCTTGTTTGTCAGTAAGAGCTTCTTTCCATTGTTTTTCTTTTAATGGATAAGTGTGTTCGAAAAAGGTTAAATCACGGCTGGTTATAATCGTATTCTGTTCTAAGTTTAGAAATCTGGACCCCTTTTGATTTTTACAGTTTCCTAGATAAACACAAGGAAAAGACCTCAAATCAAGTTTCCCTCTGTTTGGGCTTATGTTGGTTACATAACAGAGGTACCCAAAATTCTTTAGGTCTCCATAATCTGGTTTGTGGTTATAGAGTTTCTCAAAAGGAGTGTTGTCTTCTATAGCTTTACTAGGGGTTCTGTTTATTATATACGCTGCTTGCTCAACATAGAAACCCCAAAAACTTCTATCAAGGCCAGACTGAAAAAGTTAGGCTCTAGCAATATCCATAATGTGCCCTTGTTTTCTTTCAACTACCCCATTCTGTTGGGGAGTGTGAGAACAGCTAGTTTGGTGAATTATCCCTCTTTTTGTGAAAAAACTTTCTCCTTCTGTAGACTTACCCAACTCTTTTGCATTGTCACTTCTGACAATCTTCACTTGTTTGCTCATTTGGTTTTCAACCAGAATGATGAAGTTCTTTATGTGTTCAAAACTTTCTGATTTTAATTTGAGTAATCTTATCCAGGTTGCCCTGGTAAAATCATCAACTATGGTTAGAAAGTATTTGTAACCTTCTCTTGTTTGGGTCCTCATAGGACCACAAACATCCAAATGAATCATTTGGAAAGGTTCAGATGTTTTTATGGTTGAAGTATTAAATTTGGGTCTTTTACTACGAACTTTGAAACAAACAGTACAAGGCAAAACTTTAGATTCAGAATTGGACAGGTCTTTGGGCTTTAAGTCCAGAAGTTTATACAGTTTCTTTAGGGGAATATGCCCTAATCTAGAATGCCACAGAAAAATATCATTGTTGTTATAATCAGATGAATTCATACACACAACAGAGGAATGCAGTTTGCCAGAGATGTAATCACTTAGAACATTCATGTCAAGAAAATATAAGCCAGATGCTTGTCTCCCAATAATCTGGAAAACGCTTTGCTCAGGATCCTGCAGTGCACAAAAATTCTCATAGAAAACAATGGGTATACCAATGGCTTCAATCAGTCTTGATAAAGAAACTAAATTCAACTGAAAAGATGGCACGTGCATGATATTTCTGAGACACTTCACGTTTTTTACTGTCAAATTTGCAATCAGATTAACATTTTTCTTTGTAACACCTCCGAATAACCCAACAGTAGTCTGAACGGTGCGCCAAGCGATATTACAAAAAGTCTAAGCAGCGGATTCACATCCATCCGGGTGTCACAGACGCCAACCACCCACGTGGTTGACACAACAACACCATCAACAACAAGCTACGATCTGAATGACTGGAATTAAACCTTAACCAAATCCAAGTACCAACAGGAAATACAAACCAAGTACCGAGTGTCTACATCATAAGTTCTTACTTAAATAACACAACCCGAAACATACAACAAGGGTCTAGTGATACATAGTCACAACCCATACATCAAAAAACATAGTACTTAAAAGGTCTTGCCCAGATGGACTACCCCCATGGTAGTCACCCTGCCTACTCTCCGCCATCGTCCAGATCCATACCTGTAAAAATAAAGGACTCAGCAAAACTATGCTGAGTATGAACGTGTGTAGCTCGTATGTTGCCGGGCCACATGACTACTTGGTCGAATATTATTAAGTCAATTTACATGCTATAATAAAGCAGTAAGGCACACCACAATATATCATGATATCATACCCACTTTAAGGTAGCATAGCAATATCAACAAACATCCAAGCATAACATGCTGGCATAATAGCACATCAAACATGCAACCAAGCACAACGAGCTGCTAGTATAGCAACAACAATCATGTAAGTAATAAAACATGTGCATAGGTATATTATACCCATGATCCTCACTATGGGATCATACGAGCGTTGTGTGTTTTCATTTCTTTTCTCTTGTTCCCGTAAAGTGTATTTTCTTTCTCTTTCCTTGCACCAGGTCTGGGGATATAGTTTAGATCCCGTGACCACCTCATGTAGGTGCTAGTCCTTCCTTGTTTCTTTAAGGGTTATTTGTGAATTCTCTTATCACCACCATTTGGAGAACGTCTTCTTCATAGCTCATCCTCTATTCCCGGATAGCTCTTTCTCTCTCTGTTGTTTTTAAATGTTACTAGCCACTGCCCTGGATACCAAGGGTCCGTCTCCCTATTCCTTTTCCATGTTACTAGCCTCTGCCCCGGATACAAAGGGTCCGTCTCCCTATGCCTCTTAATGTTCTGGTCTCTACCCCAGATACGAAGGGTCCGTCTCCCTATTCCTTTTAATATTATTGGTCTCTACCCCGGATACGAAGGGTCCGTCTCCCTATTTATATTATTGGTCTCTACCCCGGATACAAAGGGTCCGTCTCCCTATTCCTTTTTATATTATTGGTCTCTACCCTGGATACAAAGGGTCCGTCTCCCTATGCCTTTTCATATTATTGGTCTCTACCCCGGATACAAAGGGTCCGTCTCCCTATTCATTTTTAACGAGTATTGGCTTATCATTATCATTGATAGTTCGACACCATAGTGGGTGCCTTTAGAGGTCCTCTATAGATAAGAGGAGTTTTCCCTTTATGTAGTTCCTTGGTTTTGTTTACGAAGTTTGTTGTATTTCATCTCAAGGATTCATCAACGAGAAGGGACTACACTACTGTGTGCGCGCAAGCAATATGCACAATAATAGCAAGCGGGTAAGCAAGGAAAATAAGCAATCCATTCATATGCTTACACAAGCTCACAAAGACAAATAAGCACGGTAAAACAAACATTCGTTTTCATGCATTAGTCTTGTGGTCATAGTCAAACAAGGCACAGCACACAAGCCGTGTAACACGGCAACATACGAACCACACATGTCCATACCTGGATAGAAGCAAGTGTCGTCTCACACACGGGGTCCTGGTTGACGTTCGTTATGACCCTAACGTTGATTAAAAATAACGTGTTAGTTCGTGATTTCATGTGACGACCCTTGTAACATTTTTCCTAGTTTATCCCATCTTATCGGGGGTGTTCCCTAGGTGAATTTTTGGACGTTCCACTTACATTAGCCCTTAACTTCCCACGTATTAGCCTTAAACTTTATCTTACTACTAGGGCATTTACAACGACGTTTTACACGTTAACTTAATTCTCTCTTTAGCTAATGTTTTAGAGTACTTTACGCACCACCTTGTGACGAGTTTACCTAAGGAGGATTTCAAATTGTCTAAGATGTATTCCCTCCTTGGCTAAGTAGGTTAGCAAGGTTTTAACCCTATTTTCATAATAATATAGTCCTTGAAATACTCCTAAAACCTATTTATACAGAACATATATATATATATATATATTAATTATCGCAAATTTTGAGAACACAATTGGTGCATCTTCTTCCTTATTCCTTCTGTGGGATTATTTAGTTGGTTTATAAGCTTCCAAATGAGCACAGCAACTTAGGTAGGGATATTAGCATCGTTTTGGGTTTGTTTTTAAACCAGCACCCCCCTTTTACCTCCTCTGGAAAATCACTCAAACAGACATCAGTTTCAGAAACTGATGCACCAACCTATATGAAATTTTCATTTGATCTCTCTTTAAATGCATTCAACTGTCTTCAACTTTTTTTTCCATGGTTCCCTCTCGCAGGTAGATATAATAACAGGGTTCTCAATCCATTTCTAGCCCAAATCAACCCTCTTATTCCCTGCTGTATCTCAGTTATACAGAAGCATATGTTATCGAAGTTCTGAAATCACAATCTATATAATTCTTCTTGATTCTTGTTTTTAGCTAGTTCTTCTGATGTTTAACTTCCCCACAGTATTTACCCACTAGCCATGGGTACTAACAAGGTTTCATCTCAAGACTAACCCAACAAAGAACTTACATAGCTTTTGTACTCAATTACATAGTAACAACCACTATCAGGATCTGAAACTAAAATCAGTGTAATGCCCCTCCATTTCATCTGTTAGGTGATGAGAGTGACCCCTCTGTTTCTCCCCAGTAGTTATAACTTACTCACGTGGGCTAGGGATATTTTAGATTCATTAGCCACTTAATACACTCTTTCTAATCCCTCTGTAAACCGTTATACAGAAGACACTAGTTTCAGGAAAACTGGGACTGCAAAAACGAAAACCTGAAATCATATGCTGATATATTCTCTTATTTCTTGCAGTTTGGTCACGATTCTGGTCCTGAGTTCCCCCTAGATGGTCTAGCCATTTAGTTAAGCACTTTATCTTAGTTTTGATCTTCAAAACAGATCCATAACAAGGTGAGCAACACTCCTGGGAACTCATTACACAAACACGGATTGTTGCAGAAACAGAAAATACAAAAACTGATATGGCTTATTCTTCCTCTTATCTTTGTCCATGAGTTTGACCGTTAGTTCTCCCCCAGGTTTTTCACCCATTTAGTTAAGTATTCTAGCAAGGTTTTAAACCAAGAATCAAGCCAACTCAGCACTAATAACATTCCTAAACCTGCTTATACAGAGACGTAAAAACTGCAGCAAAAAAAAACCAAAACAGCCTCTGCATTCTCCTACTTCTACTACTATTTTTTGTGCTACTGGTTTCTCAAAACTCTTATGAATTGTCTAATACTTAGATAGGTGTGTTAGCAAAGTTTCTGGGTTCATCTTTAGGTCCATCTCATTTTCCTGTTACTTCTGAAAAAGAAGACAACTGGTATAGATTGTGTAGAAGTATACATTGCAGGACTGAACTCGAGTTGCTGCTCCCGTTTTTTTCTCTTTTGGCTAGTTGATCTATACAACACTTGCTAACCCACTAAATCTGTTGTTTAACTCATAGGTAGCTGGTATCCTGTTACACGATGTCTCCATATTTACTGGCCATTATCCTAGAATAGTGCCATAGCCACTCGACATCAGGGATACCAGGTTTCATTTAGATACATTCGATTCTGTTCTGCTGTTATCCAAGTAGTTTACAACCAGATTTTTACTCAGTCATTACTAGTCTATTTCTCTTGGTTTTATTCTGTATGTTTTCAGCATCACTCTTGCCAAACATCAAAGTCTAGTACTTACGGTATCAGTTTGGGTAAGTTTTCAGGATCGTTTTACCCAAGTTCTCCAGCACACTGCTATCAGGTTAGCCAAGTGCATTTGAACACAAATTTTATACCAGTTCAGGCATAGTTCTATAAGTCATTTAGCATTATTCGATTTAAACTAGGTAGCTCCTCCTGGTTTCTTAGTAACTAGTTCTCCCTTTAACAACCTGCTAACTCAATACACCCACATGTAACCAGTTTTTGTGTAGTCCCTATTCAGTCTAATACCACAGATCACTCCTACCGTTTTTTTGTGACACTTAAGCACGTCTTTACTTTATTAAAACTTACTGTTTAGACCACCATTCTCACCAGAGTATTAACCTCGCCACACACTGAATGTCTCAGTTCATTACTAGGATGTTTGACAAGCAATTCTCGTACAGCAGGTTACACTTGTTTTAATGCAGTTTTAAGACATGAAATTAGACACGAGTTTAGACACAACCTTAGAGATCTCAGTTGGGTTCCCTTGTAGTCTTCCCCCCTGGTTCCTCACACAGCCTTCGCCCCTTACCGTATTTTCCACGGATGGATTGAGCAAGCCTGCTCAAGGTTATTTAGACCTTTCCAGCGAGGAATTGGTTGGGTATACATGCCAGACAAGAGAGAGCATTCGAATAAGTAGTTGAGTGAGATCAGTGATGCGAAAACAGGAGGAACACCAGCGGACACAGAACCAGTTTAATGTTCTCACCTTGGAACGACTCCTTAACAGACTCGGGCTAGTTCTCCTGAGGAGTTTCAGTGTAGCATTGTGAAGTTTCTCCGAAGGTGCTCACGCATGCAGAAAGGTTAGCCAAGGAGGAAGATCATCACACAACTTTCGGACATCAAACAGAGTATGGAAGAGGAGTTTAATAGCAAGGTTTTTGGTACTTTCCTTCCCTTACCCCTGTGAGATGAGTGCGGGGACTGTCTCTGGCTGGAAGAGCAGAACTGTGAGCTGATTGATCTGTTAACAGTCCATCAAAAAGCAGTTCAAGAGCACTGCTGTTATGATTTCATGCAGAGGAGAGTTGTTGTTGTGGTGACAATGAAAACAAGCAGGGAGTGGGTTGTGAAAGGAATAAGAACTCGTTGAGGAGAAAGGCATTGTCTCTGTATGCTACCAACAGTACATCTAAGCTCGGCAATCGGACTGAAACATGGAAGGGACGTGATAGCATATGTTGTCTTCACCTTCAGTAGTTGTTGGGGACAGGAATACGGGAGTTAGCGCCTGTAATGGAAAGAAGAGAAAGCTGATGAGTCTTACACTTGGTCTGGTGCAATTCAAACTTCGAGCAGGAGGGAACCAATGGGTCTCGTTTTTTTTTCTTCCCAGGCGCACGCTTGGAGCAGGAAGAAGGGTTTGTTGTGGAATTTGAAACCGGTAAGGTATGGTGGGGCTTCACGTGTTGTACTGACCAAAAAGAAGGAAGCAGCACCTTGGGTACACTGTTAAGAGAGGAAAGGAAAACGATGGTGGCCTCTGGGCATTTAATCAGTAGTTACTTTAGTAGGTGATCTGATAGTCTAATTCATCTAATGATATGTATCAGCACTCTTGTGTTTAGAGGTGTGATTTGTTACTGAATTTGAGCGTAGCTCAACCGGATAAGACGTTCACTAGGCATACGAGAGGTACGGGGTTCGAACCTTAGTGGGAGTGTCTTTGCTCCTTTTTCTTTCTTTTTTTTATAAGTTATACTTGCTTATTTATATATGTAAGACCATATAATATACCACGTTATATTTATTTATTTATTTGTTACAAAGTTATGCGACGTTATCATTTTTATTATGACGTTACAATGTCGTAACGTTACGTACACGTAATTTTCGTACAAGTACATGACTATATTAATATATAACGTCGTCACACGTTCGGACATGTATATATACTAAATTTAATTGTTCGTACATTATTTTATGTCCGAATTATAAAACGCGTTATGATTTTATGTGTTTAAATGTTCAGGGGTATTTCATTCTTGTGCCCATCAGGAAGGGTGATTTCCCTTTTCATGTTCAAAATTTGGCAATCAGATAATAAATTTATGTTACCACTTATATGTTCAGTGGCACCCAAATCCAAGATCCACACATGCTTTAATTTTTCTAACACTGAATTGCAGTTAGAAGCTAAACATGGTAGGAAATTTATTCTAGTTGGAAGAATACCTGAGAAATCACCAAAATTTGCCAATTGGCTAGTAGAGGGTTTCTGATGTTGTTGTAGATAGCTCATTAGTTGCTCCAATTGATTTGTACTGAAACCTTGGACTGGAGAATCTGTTGAGTTTTCATCTTTGTTGTTGTGAACCCTTTTTTCTTCCTCGATCACAGATCCTACTCTTGGCTCTCTGGTCTTCTTCGCGTATGGAAAACCCACCAAAAACCAGCATTCGCTTCGAATGTGACCAAGTTTCCCACAATTGCTACACTTGGGAGGCGAATCCTTTTTCCTGTATTCGTGAATTTGTTCGCGTTTCTTCTCATCCCGGATTTAGGGTTGCTAGAGGGGAAAGTTGATTTCTGTTTATTCGCAGGAAAACCTTGATTTCCTTCTCTGGAAATTAGGGCTATCGACTGACCTTGGTTTTTGTAACACCCCAACTCAATCCAATTGTGGTCTCGCAACTTAACAGCATATATACATACATGTCACAGCGGAATTCTTTACAATCCAGGACCTTGCCACGGTCTGACTACAGAATATACCGAACATTAGTACAACAATCTTAACCATATACATATCCTTCTTACAATCCCCTCACATCCTATACATCTTACTAACTCAAATTGCCATACGAGTGTACATGCACAACTCGTAGGCCACACTAAACCCTTAACAGCTGTATCTTCTTCTTACTCTCGCGTCGGCCGCTTCCTGCTGTACCTGTGTAGTAAAAACAGCCCCCAAAGGGGGTCAGCACGAATGCTGGTACGATCCTCTCATGGCCCCTAAGCTAACGTGGCTACGACGACTAATTGTCGATAGCATGGAGGTTGATTAGATGCACAACATAATAGAAAGTGCAGTAAACAACAACTCAGATATGAACAATCAAAGTTCACACTCAATGAACGACTTAAATGCGTTCCCTTAATTAGAGAGTTAGTTATTTAACTCCTTAAGTAATGTTTCCTCTTAATCTTAGTCCATCCTTATCTTACCTCAATCTGATTCTTATCTTAATCTTAGAAACAACCATCCTTTAATGAGGAGTGGATGTAGCTTATCTTAATCTTAATATTACAAACCATCCTTTAAAAAGGAATGGTTGCAACTTATCTTAACCTCACCTTAATCTTAATCTTAATAATACAAATCAACCTCAATCCTTTAAAAAGGAATGATTGTAACTTAACTTAATCTTAACTTATCTCAGGATACAAACCGTTCCTGGAGGGGAATGGTTGTAGCCTAAGTTCCAAACCTGGGATTTAGGTGATCCCACCGCACCATCTTAATGCCACCTACCCGGGACGGGATTCCAGCGTAGCTGAGCCGGCAACCGGCCCTAGGCAACAAGTCCGAAGACAAGTCCTTAATCGGAGGTCGAATCTACTATAGATAACGACCCCCTTTCCTTAGCATGCATGACCGGAGATCGGTCCCGGGTTTCCTCACTCAAGTTCCAGTTAGTAGTTATCTCAAAACCCTGTTTGTTGATTAACCTCTTTCGGTTCATATCGTCCCTCATTAGGGGGCGTTCCTTAGTCTCACTCAATTCCTTACTAAGCATTGGTTAGTAAGTTCTCACGGTATGTTGTGTTAGTTTTCAAACATCACACACCAATACAATATATATATATTATGTTCCGGTTGCATGCTTTATCTTGTTTAGTGAGCACACAAAACAAATAGCACACAAGCCGAGGGACACCTCGTTAGCAAGCAGGTCACAAGAGAACTGTACCGTTCACCGTTGGTCGTTCGGTCGCTTACTCTCCTCCGGAGTCCAAATTCTCAAACCCTAAAACATTCACCAAATTGGGTGGTTAATTACTTTTAATTAACCTAGCTTACTTAATCACTAATGATTTCCAACTAAGTACCTCTAAGTCATTGTAGTTTAAGCTTAACCTCTTATGTTACTTATTTCTCATTTACCTCACACTTGTTCACACCTCCAATATCCTTAAAACTCCACCAAACAACTCTTAACAACCTTATAATAACATTCCCCAACAAGCCCCTTCATTTACCTCTTGAAAATCACTTTCTTTGTATTTTTGCCTGGTCCGGGACATGGTCCGGACCTAAGGTCCCGGACCAATGGCTGTCCTTAGTCTCGGCCTTATTTTAGCTATGGTCCGGGACTTGGTACTTACCCAAGGTCCCGGACCAACCCCTGGGTACATTCTCGGCCTGATTTAGTGCTGGTCCGGGACTTTATCCAAGGACTAAGTCCCGAACCACATCTTAAACTGTCAAATTTTACAGTTTTGAACCTCTTTCCACACTTGTTCTTTTGTCCAAACTTCTTCTAATCTTTTCCCATGTATTAACACATGTTCCAACACCATTTTAGCACTTAAAATCCTCCTAACTCATGGATCAACTCACCTCTAAATTCCTTGATCATTATTCAAGTTCTTACCAAACTCTTAACACTTATAACTTAATTCCTTACATTTCCAACATGTAAACTTTGTCTAAAGCTTCAACTATCCAAATGTTTCTTCACAACTATCTCAAGTACTCCTCAAGCATCATCATGCACAACCCATTTGCTTTACTCACACTTCCCAAAGCTATATGTACTCTAGCACATGCCTACAAGTCATTATACCTTATTTTCCTTCAAAGTTTGTACAAGTTTCCTAGATTCCTTCACTATGGTTTTGGTGCTTTAAATTAACCAGTTGGATCCCCTAGTCCCTCTTAGGCATCCACACCTCTTTTACATTCCTAGTCTTTTCCTTGACAATTTACAACATTCTCTTACACTTTTCTCTTCCCTCTCCAAGTCCACTCATTGTCATCTAACTAAAACCTTATTAGTCCACTACTAGCATCACCACCACTTACACAAACTTCCCAAAACTCTTATTGTTTTACTCTCTAGTTCATAACTAATTCATCTCAAACATTATACATCATTTCCTTAAACTTATGCACAAGTCTTACATTCCTCATATCATGATTTTGGTGTGTTTAATACACTCACCAATCCTCTAATTCCTCCTAGACATCTCTAGGTCATTCTAAACCTCAAGAACTCCTTAGTTAACTCATTTCCACCCAATTTTCTTTTCATGCTCCCTAGTAAACCCTAGGGCATATTAGCTCACCACTACCACTTAAACACTTTGTTTTCTACTCAAATTTTGCCATAGCACCTCTAGCATCATAGCATGCCCAAACACATTATTTTCCTCATTTAACCATTTCACACACCTCAAGTTCTTTCTCATCATATCTCATCACCCAAACCAACTCATTCACAACAAACTCAATATATTGCAATAATCTTAAATTGCATAGCACTAAGGCTCTTAAATGACATGGCTCTTAGGCCCTTAAATGACTTAAACTTAAACACTGAATTTCCCACATATATAAGCTTTCAACCTGCAAATACACTCATCAATCTCATAGTAGTTATAATGCTCTTAAAATCCACCTTAACCTTATATTACTAACTCATTCTCATTAGCTCCTTAATCACAAGTTCATAAGCTTGTTTAAGTTCTTTTTCCTTAGGTTATATAACCCAATACACAATGTAAGCTCTAAGCCACATGGTATTTATCTAAAACTCATTCCTTAATCTTAAACCACACATTAGGTAAGCATTTTACCTTGTTTTCTCAAGCTTATCTTAATCTCCTCCTTAGGCCTTCTTCTTGCATAGATCTCGGCCACCACTTAAATTCCCCTTGCCAATGTTCTAATCAATATTCAAGGACTCATATGAGTACTAAACAATGCACTAACCTCAAGGAATAAAACCTAGGTTAGAAATGTGTTCTAAGGCATAAAAGTGGATGATTACCTTTGAAGTCTCAAGGTAGACTTTGGCATTGAATGAAATAGGACATCCACTAGTCCTTGGTGAATAAATCAAGCTAGAACAAGGCATAAAAACAAGGCCCCATGAGTAGAAATTTTCGGCCATGTAGAAGAAATGGTGGAAACTTGATTTTTCTTACATATTCTTTACCTTAAGAGAATGGAGAAGCTAATGAGCTCTTCAAACTTGATTTTCCTCCATCAATGAAGTTTCCTCATGGCACCAAAATGGAGCTTTGAAAGATTTGAAAAGATAGAAAGATAGGTCTTGACCTAACTAAGAATAATATGTGTTTAGTTTTTGATTTGGAGCTAAAATGAGTAAGTTGTTGCCAAAGCAAGGTGAAGCAACAATGGAGGCTGCTTGGAACGGTTTGGAACAGAAAAGAAGACCGTGGAAGAAGAAGAGAAATGAAGAAGAGAGGAGAGAGGTAGACTAATATAAGGTAGTTGCTTTTATAAAGCAAATAGTAACTTTTCTCACTTTACTCTTCTTTTCCTTCTCATTTGATGACTCATGTGGTGACTCCCCACATCAAAACCGGCCCCCTCTATTAAATGGAGATATTTATGGTCTTGGTTGACCATCTTATTGACTTATGTTGACTTATGACTTAACTAGCACTAAATAGTTACTATTCACTAATCAAGGCACATAATCGGGAAATTTTTGATTTCTCATTGATTTAGACCTCCTAATGTGATACTAATTAGTACACATGTTGATTAAAGAGTAATGATGGACATTTAGCCACTCAAAACTCAATTCTAAGACAATTTCTCAAAAATGTGCTTTAAGACTTCTTAAAGCACATTTTGTGTTTTAACTTGTTTTCAAGCTTGGTTTTCTTTGCTAATTGATTTAAAATGACCATTAGGATATTACTAAGGTCTTATCATGATATTTGGGTACTCACCCAAGTCTCTCCAAGCTTAGAGCACGTTTTTGCCCTGATTGCCTTTAAGGCACTTTCTTGTGTTTTCCTTGGTTTAAATTGTCTACCAATCTTTCTAAGGCATATTTTAGCCTTACTACATCATATTTGATGTTCACTTAGCATACTTAGGTTTGGGGTATTTCAATCTACCCCCCTTAAAAGAACTTTGTCCCAAAGTTCCCATGCATCTTATCTCATTAGAATATGTCTTACCTCTTACCTCATTCCTTAGATCATATAGATCATACTTATGTATACTTAATCTCATTGGATCATTGGATCCACCATATTCTTATACTTAAATATCACACAACATGCTTAAGCA
This sequence comes from Limonium bicolor, assembly GCA_023374045.1. Lineage (NCBI taxonomy): Eukaryota > Viridiplantae > Streptophyta > Magnoliopsida > Caryophyllales > Plumbaginaceae > Limonium > Limonium bicolor. The sequence goes on from CM041780.1 coordinate 312,854,355, forward strand.
TGTGTAGCACTCAAAATTCCTTTTGTTCTTTTGATGATTAAAACATTCACATAACTTCCAACGTATTCTCCCATGTCACCGGTCCGTAGACAATGGCTCATTCGTCCTCGTCACCATGGGCCAGAATACAAAACACGCTGCTCTCCCCATGTCACCGGTCCGAAGACAAAGGCTCGTGCGTCCTCGACTTCATGGGCGAGACTCAGTAAAAAGGTAATCCTTTTTACGAGGTCATGTGAGGAATAATTCCTCTAATTAAAAATACAAGCAACTCCAATTTCATTTTTATCCCAAGGTCTCTATCCTTAGTGTGATTTAATTGTGACCACTGGTAGGGAGTTTCAGGAATCATCCAACCCTGATGTGATCAGCATCAGTGTAGAACTATCCTTCCACCCCAATTTGTGTTCGGTTTCCCTTGATCCCTAGAAAATCAAGTTCCACCTCCCACGTCATTTTCAAACATCCAAATAATTCACTCATGTCCAATTTTCTATCTTTTTAGTTCTTCTAATCATAATCAATACATCTCCAAAGTGTGACTCATTCCATCAAGCATTCCCAATTCATCTCTTAGTAATTACCTCAGACTTAAATTCCTACTAAATTCTATATCAGTCTCATACCAACTTCCACTGTCTCATACCACATAGCATTACATATCCTAACTCATATCATATCAAATTGTCTCATAATGTTATCTTATTCTTATCTCACACATAGTCTCATATCGACTCATACCTCATATATTCCTTATTTCTTAAGTCTCCTTATCTCTTCCTTAATTCTCTTAACTTGTACTCACACCGGAGTTAACAAGATAGTACTTAATTGTATGGTATTCACATCTTCTGTGTGCAATAACCATGATTTATCTCAAAATGTTTATGTAAAACATATTCTCAAATTATTTTGCTATGCACACCGTAGTTTATGTACTCAGTACACAAACATACGCTAAGCGGTTTTCGCTCTACCCCCCTTAAAATGGATTACGCCCACGTAATCAGCGTTACATGATCTTTGAACATAAGTTCAAGATGTCTAATTCTTACCAAGCATTCTAGCTTCCAGTTATCTTACTTATAATTCGATCAGAAATGACTTAGTCTCTGTATCGAGGATTCTTAACGGTACTTATACCGTATTCTTAACTTAGTTTGGTCTAATCTCAAAGTAGTGGTCTGCTAGCTTCCGCTGCGCCCTCTGATAATCTTAGGCTAATTGTCTCAATGGACACGTGTTATCTTTATATATACACGGCCTTAATGAGTTGTAACTCGTCTATCCATTCTCCTGAGATCTAATGTCATACTCTTAGTGTTTTCTCGAATGTCTAAATTGTTCTCCCCAACTGACCTTTGGTCTGAGGATGATTCTTAGTCTGAAACTACTGTTTGGTGCATAATGCGCTTTACAGTCTTAATGTCTTACATCTTAAAGCATGTTCAATGTTTGTACTTAACAATCCGTGCTCTTCGCACTTCATAGTCCTTAATTATTTGTTCTCTGGTTCCTCTGTGTTGCTGGTTCAACTGAATTCTTCTCTTCGACTGTTTGTGGTAGTAGCTGCTCTTGTCTGATCTTGCGTCGTTGTCGGTGGTACGGAGTCGACTACTTCCCGTGTTCCTTACACCACTCGTTCACATGCATGGGGTACCTTACTGGTACATTACTACTTACCCAACTAACTCATAAATGAGCGTGTCAGGCCTGCAAGCCCCTTGGGGTGCAGTCGTCCCACGTCTCGTTTTAGTAAACTCATAGTGTCCGTCACACGTTTAGCTATTGCTAATTATGAAGTATTCTGTTGTCGATCTCCTCTTTCATCGTTCCAAATAACATTTATTGTTCTTCTTGAAGTTAATCAAGGGAAGTCCATTTACTGTGTCTTGGTATGGTATGCTCCAGCTCCTTTCTGTATTCCGTACTGATTCGGTCTCTTAAAATTGAGGTCTCTTTCCGTAGAGCCTCTTATCTTTTCTCATGTTTATGCTACTAGGAATGCACTTCCAGTTCCTTAAGGAATGGATAGTGTGCTTCCTGTGAAATCTTACCTAAGTAGGTCCAGACTACTGGCATCAATGCTCAGTTCGTCTACCATCTTATTTCTTACTTATATCGGTTTAACTCATAAATCTATTGCCTCTGTCATATTTGACGGCTCATACATAACGGTCGCTTACCGCGCACCATGACTTAATCCACTTATCTAACTATTGTATCACGACCACTACTACCGTGGTAGTTGGCCTTTACCATGTTGCCCATTAATGGTGCAACCCTTATTCACTTATTCTAATGTCTTACCTTATACTCAATCCCTTCTTGGTGTAAACACACTGGGAGTTTTCTCTTCATTCCGGTATTGCGGTTGTGTACCATGTGTAAAATAGTTGTCTCTTATATGAAGATGTTCTGCTCCAATCTCAGATTCGTAAAGGCTATTTCTCTCGCTTTCTTTCATCCTTAGTGATGTTTCTACCATGTAATTTAACTGGTTACTGAAGAAGTCATCCACTGAATCACAAGCTCTCCTGAGCATTGATTAATTGACGTGCCATAATGTGCAGTCACGGTGTTTATCTCTGACGATTACTAATTCTTACATCCTGGTGTCGGATATGGGGTCTATCTGCAACCTACCTTATTACTCAAGTGTAACTGGTATAGTCTAAGGTAATCTCAAGGTTCATGTTCCTATTTTCTAAATAAGATGTATTTCATCTCTAATAAGTGAAAGCCCTTTTGAGGGGTTCATTCCCACTCATGGCCTCACAACAAGGAGAGGTATCCCCACCCTAAAAGGCATGGTTCGTTCTCCGCTCCTTCGCATTATCTCAATATTCTCATTGGTACCCTTTCTTGGTAATGTTCTTCCCATCTAAGTTATAGGTTTGGTAACCGTTCATATCTACAAATTGTAGTCCCTTCGTGGCTTAAACAAGCTCTCTCGTAACTTACCGCGCCTTGGGCTCTGATGTGGTTAACATCCTTGGCTCGTAGGCTCTTAATGCTTAATTTCTCAGTTCATTATTTGTGTTCTTACTCATCTGTAGGTTATCCTCATAAACTTCTGGTTCTTTGAGCACTATCCACCGTTAGGTTACATACTAAATGTAGTATCAGGTTTCATGATAAGTTGCTGCATCCTGCTTCCAGCTATGGAAGTTGTTCAGGTGATCTGAGGTCACTTAATGTCTTTGACAATACTGTCATTTTACTAGACTTATGTCTCTTAGCAATCAAGGATAAGTTCGTATTAGGCGTTTGCCTTACGGTGTCCAAGTTGGATATCATCCTGGCATCTTATACTTCTATCTCAACGCTTTGTTCAACTTCCGTTGACTACGCCACCCGTTGATGATCATCATACTTGGGTATTAATGAGTTAGACGAACAGTACTAGCTGTCATTCATCAGTTTGTTCGGCTCGACTATGCCCGCTCTGTGGGGGTAGTCCTCTGAGCTTTCCTTTTCCAGGGTTGTACGACTTTAATTCTTAGTAGGTTATAGCTTATGTTTATTTCTTTTATCCTTGATTTCCGGGTTTTCCAACATCTTCATTGAAGAATGTTGTCATTGGTGTCCTTAATGGTCACTCTGAGAGTCTTATCCCGTTTTCGTTGTAAGTCGATGCTTCAACAGTCTCAATAGTATCTTATAATACATCCCTTGTATATCATTGTTTATATAGTGTTTTTGCTCGCGATACCGAGCAATCTCTTAGGTTTTCCCCTTGAAGTTTGAGATTGGTGTTCTTACCATACTGTCGTTGTTGTTGTAGTGGGTTATACCGCTGCTAGTATTTATATGGTTTAGTATTTCATCTAAGCTCAGCTCCCTGCTGGCTGATGTGTCGGTTCATCTTATCATGGTCAGGCTGTCAGGCCCTTCCAAGGTCCTATTTTCCTATTCTCGTGGATTCACAATCCGGTATAAAAATGTGTTTGAACTGTAGCGTTCTCCTGTCTTGCCATGATGGCTTCCCGTGTGGCTTAACCGTGGTAGCACTTGCCATAGCAAGTGCGCCATGCAGGATGGGTCATTGGTTCAAGGTGCATCTGTAGTGATACTTCCTTCTAATTTCCATATAATTGGTAGTCCTCGGGACTCCTTCTATAATCTCTTATTTTAAATAACCGACCATCCGGCAGTTTCCTTGTAGTTTGACAGTACTGTCATTTATCAGGGCGTTCCTCTTTCTGAGAGAACCCCTTAATATTTTCTTATGTCTTAATGCTCGCTCCTGTCTCCACACATTTCGTTGTGGTTACTCAGTAATGATTCTCCTTTAGGCACTACACCGTAGTCCTATTTTGGTACACAATTTATATGTGTTTCCACCGTTGTCTGTGTTATGTCTAGCAGGTTTGCAACCCTTTTCATTGTACGGGGTTTGGAGTTCCCGGTTCTTAACTGGACTTTCCAGTAATCTCAATCCTCATGCTCTGTATTATCATACTGTTATGCTCCTTCGGACCACTGTCCGGTACTCATGTCGTTTCCCTTTTTCCTTTCTATTGCACCCGTAGTGCTCTCCTTATCATTGGTATGGCGGGTTATTTCGACTACGTAGCATGTTGACCCATGTTACCGGTAATTACCGTTCCCCTACTGATAGTATTCCATAGGTAGCACTTGTTTCTCTATTGCGCTCCATTGAAAATCTCCAAGTTCTCCATAACTGTTGTGCAACAAGATGTTCCTCGTACTGCTTATTGTTAGCTAACTGCCAGATCGGGTTTCCCCGAGTAAGAGAAGGCTTTCTTCTCTCTGGCGTTTGTCCAACACATTTAGGGTTAGGGATGTGGAGGGCGGGCCTAGGTACTATGGATACCCGGTAAACACCGGGAAGTCCTGGCTAACGCACCTCACACTCTATCTCTCAACCCTTAACCCACAACTCAATCTCAACCTCATCATTCTCCTAAGTTCGGTATTTCTTGTCTTCAGAGCGTAACTACGCTCTGATACCACTTTTTGTAACACCCCAACTCAATCCAATTGTGGTCTCGCAACTTAACAGCATATATACATACATGTCACAGCGGAATTCTTTACAATCCAGGACCTTGCCACGGTCTGACTACAGAATATACCGAACATTAGTACAACAATCTTAACCATAATATCCTTCTTACAATCCCCTCACATCCTATACATCTTACTAACTCAAATTGCCATACGAGTGTACATGCACAACTCGTAGGCCACACTAACCCTTAACAGCTGTATCTTCTTCTTACTCTCGCGTCGGCCGCTTCCTGCTGTACCTGTGTAGTAAAAACAGCCCCCAAAGGGGGTCAGCACGAATGCTGGTACGATCCTCTCATGGCCCCCAAGCTAACGTGGCTACGACGACTAATTGTCGATAACATGGAGGTTGATTAGATGCACAACATAATAGAAAGTGCAGTAAACAACAACTCAGATATGAACAATCAAAGTTCACACTCAATGAACGACTTAAATGCGTTCCCTTAATTAGAGAGTTAGTTATTTAACTCCTTAAGTAATGTTTCCTCTTAATCTTAGTCCATCCTTATCTTACCTCAATCTGATTCTTATCTTAATCTTAGAAACAACCATCCTTTAATGAGGAGTGGATGTAGCTTATCTTAATCTTAATATTACAAACCATCCTTTAAAAAGGAATGGTTGCAACTTATCTTAACCTCACCTTAATCTTAATCTTAATAATACAAATCATCCTTTAAAAAGGAATGATTGTAACTTAACTTAATCTTAACTTATCTCAGGATACAAACCGTTCCTGGAGGGGAATGGTTGTAGCCTAAGTCCAAACCTGGGATTTAGGTGATCCCACCGCACCATCTTAATGCCACCTACCCGGGACGGGATTCCAGCGTAGCTGAGCCGGCAACCGGCCCTAGGCAACAAGTCCGAAGACAAGTCCTTAATCAGAGGTCGAATCTACTATAGATAACGACCCCCTTTCCTTAGCATGCATGACCGGAGATCGGTCCCGGGTTTCCTCACTCAAGTTCCAGTTAGTAGTTATCTCAAAACCCTGTTTGTTGATTAACCTCTTTCGGTTCATATCGTCCCTCATTAGGGGGCGTTCCTTAGTCTCACTCAATTCCTTACTAAGCATTGGTTAGTAAGTTCTCACGGTATGTTGTGTTAGTTTTCAAACATCACACACACAATCAATATATATATATATATATTATTCCGGTTGCATGCTTTATCTTGTTTAGTGAGCACACAAAACAAATAGCACACAAGCCGAGGGACACCTCGTTAGCAAGCAGGTCACAAGAGAACTGTACCGTTCACCGTTGGTCGTTCGGTCGCTTACTCTCCTCCGGAGTCCAAATTCTCAAACCCTAAAACATTCACCAAATTGGGTGGTTAATTACTTTTAATTAACCTAGCTTACTTAATCACTAATGATTTCCAACTAAGTACCTCTAAGTCATTGTAGTTTAAGCTTAACCTCTTATGTTACTTATTTCTCATTTTACCTCACACTTGTTCACACCTCCAATATCCTTAAAACTCCACCAAACAACTCTTAACAACCTTATAATAACATTCCCCAACAAGCCCCCTTCATTTACCTCTTGAAAAGCACACTTTCTTTGTATTTTTGCCTGGTCCGGGACATGGTCCGGACCTAAGGTCCCGGACCAATGGCTGTCCTTAGTCTCGGCCTTATTTTAGCTATGGTCCGGGACTTGGTACTTACCCAAGGTCCCGGACCAACCCCTGGGTACATTCTCGGCCTGATTTTAGTGCTGGTCCGGGACTTTATCCAAGGACTAAGTCCCGGACCACATCTTAAACTGTCAAATTTTACAGTTTTGAACCTCTTTCCACACTTGTTCTTTTGTCCAAACTTCTTCTAATCTTTTCCCATGTATTAACACATGTTCCAACACCATTTTAGCACTTAAAATCCTCCTAACTCATGGATCAACTCACCTCTAAATTCCTTGATCATTATTCAAGTTCTTACCAAACTCTTAACACTTATAACTTAATTCCTTACATTTCCAACATGTAAACTTTGTCTAAAGCTTCAACTATCCAAAGTGTTTCTTCACAACTATCTCAAGTACTCCTCAAGCATCATCATGCACAACCCATTTGCTTTACTCACACTTCCCAAAGCTATATGTACTCTAGCACATGCCTACAAGTCATTATACCTTATTTTCCTTCAAAGTTTGTACAAGTTTCCTAGATTCCTTCACTATGGTTTTGGTGCTTTAAATTAACCAGTTGGATCCCCTAGTCCCTCTTAGGCATCCACACCTCTTTTACATTCCTAGTCTTTTCCTTGACAATTTACAACATTCTCTTACACTTTTCTCTTCCCTCTCCAAGTCCACTCATTGTCATCTAACTAAAACCTTATTAGTCCACTACTAGCATCACCACCACTTACACAAACTTCCCAAAACTCTTATTGTTTTACTCTCTAGTTCATAACTAATTCATCTCAAAACATTATACATCATTTCCTTAAAACTTATGCACAAGTCTTACATTCCTCATATCATGATTTTGGTGTGTTTAATACACTCACCAATCCTCTAATTCCTCCTAGACATCTCTAGGTCATTCTAAACCTCAAGAACTCCTTAGTTAACTCATTTCCACCCAATTTTCTTTTCATGCTCCCTAGTAAACCCTAGGGCATATTAGCTCACCACTACCACTTAAACACTTTGTTTTCTACTCAAATTTTGCCATAGCACCTCTAGCATCATAGCATGCCCAAACACATTATTTTCCTCATTTATTTAACCACACACACACCTCAAGTTCTTTCTCATCATATCTCATCACCCAAACCAACTCATTCACAACAAACTCAATATATTGCAATAATCTTAAATTGCATAGCACTAAGGCTCTTGAATGACATGGCTCTTAGGCCCTTAAATGACTTAAACTTAAACACTGAATTTCCCACATATATAAGCTTTCAACCTGCAAATACACTCATCAATCTCATAGTAGTTATAATGCTCTTAAAATCCACCTTAACCTTATATTACTAACTCATTCTCATTAGCTCCTTAATCACAAGTTCATAAGCTTGTTTAAGTTCTTTTTCCTTAGGTTATATAACCCAATACACAATGTAAGCTCTAAGCCACATGGGTATTTATCTAAAACTCATTCCTTAATCTTAAACCACCATTAGGTAAGCATTTTACCTTGTTTTCTCAAGCTTATCTTAATCTCCTCCTTAGGCCTTCTTCTTGCATAGATCTCGGCCACCACTTAAATTCCCCTTGCCAATGTTCTAATCAATATTCAAGGACTCATATGAGTACTAAACAATGCACTAACCTCAAGGAATAAAAACCTAGGTTAGAAATGTGTTCTAAGGCATAAAAGTGGATGATTACCTTTGAAGTCTCAAGGTAGACTTTGGCATTGAATGAAATAGGACATCCACTAGTCCTTGGTGAATAAATCAAGCTAGAACAAGGCATAAAAACAAGGCCCCATGAGTAGAAATTTTCGGCCATGTAGAAGAAATGGTGGAAACTTGATTTTTCTTACATATTCTTTACCTTAAGAGAATGGAGAAGCTAATGAGCTCTTCAAACTTGATTTTCCTCCATCAATGAAGTTTCCGCATGGCACCAAAATGGAGCTTTGAAAGATTTGAAAAGATAGAAAGATAGGTCTTGACCTAACTAAGAATAATATGTGTTTAGTTTTTGATTTGGAGCTAAAATGAGTAAGTTGTTGCCAAAGCAAGGTGAAGCAACAATGGAGGCTGCTTGGAACGGTTTGGAACAGAGGAAAAGAAGAGAAGAACCGTGGAAGAAGAAGAGAAATGAAGAAGAGAGGAGAGAGGTAGACTAATATAAGGTAGTTGCTTTTATAAAGCAAATAGTAACTTTTCTCACTTTACTCTTCTTTTCCTTCTCATTTGATGACTCATGTGGTGACTCCCCACATCAAAACCGGCCCCCTCTATTAAATGGAGATATTTATGGTCTTGGTTGACCATCTTATTGACTTATGTTGACTTATGACTTAACTAGCACTAAATAGTTACTATTCACTAATCAAGGCACATAATCGGGAAATTTTTGATTTCTCATTGATTTATACCTCCTAATGTGATACTAATTAGTACACATGTTGATTAATGAGTAATGATGGACATTTAGCCACTCAAAACTCAATTCTAAGACAATTTCTCAAAAATGTGCTTTAAGACTTCTTAAAGCACATTTTGTGTTTTAACTTGTTTTCAAGCTTGGTTTTCTTTGCTAATTGATTTAAAATGACCATTAGGATATTACTAAGGTCTTATCATGATATTTGGGTACTCACCCAAGTCTCTCCAAGCTTAGAGCACGTTCTTGCCCTGATTGCCTTTAAGGCACTTTCTTGTGTTTTCCTTGGTTTAAATTATCTACCAATCTTTCTAAGGCATATTTTAGCCTTACTACATCATAATTTGATGTTCACTTAGCATACTTAGGTTTGGGGTATTTCAATATTTTTACAATTTTGACACAAAACTTTATAAAATGTTATAATTTTTATTAAATTCATTTAAAAAACCCTAAATCCCTCTAAATTAAGCCCACGGTTTTGTATTTTACCAATAATTATGGTTGGCCCCAAACTTAATTATATAAGCATAAATCTAACTAAACAAGCTTATAAACTTAAATTAAAATGGCCTAATGACATGGCCTTATTACAACCTTGAACTTGCAAAATAAATTACACTTTAAATGTCTCAAAATATAGTATATACTCACGGCCTCACCATATATTAATATTTTTTTTCCCATAATGTCATAATTTGACCATTATGTTAATTAAATCTCTTAAATGATTAGATTAATTTATCTTAGTCATTTTTTCCATTTTTAGGTTAATATAAACCCATATATTAAACTCCACTCTCGGATAATAATTATATATGCTAGGAAATCATAAAATCATAAGTTTTAAGGTGTTTATACCTTGATTTCTCCTTGTATGAATTCGGCCACTTGAAGGAAAATTCACCACATCATTTAGACATGTTTAATACACCAAAATAAGATATGGTTATACTCCAAGCTTGAGCTTAACCATAAGGAATAATTAATGTAAGATTTAAGGCAAAAATCACCTTAAAATGCAAGGGAACTTCAAGATGGATTCGGCCTGAAATAAACACACCACAAGGTGTTAGATCCACCATATACACATAGGAAATATCTAGACAACAACAAGCTGCCTTGGTATTAGGTTTTACCTTGGAAAAATGCCTTAAAGAAGGGTATTTGCTCTAGATCTCGGCCTCCCTTCCTTCAAATGGCTAACCAACTGATTGAACATGTAAATATGAAGATTATGAGTGTATAAACTCATAAAAATCAAGGAATAAAATCGGATGAAGAGTAGAGAAGCTTAAGGTATGTTTTTACCTTAAAATGAGATTTGGGAAACCTTGGTCCCTATACTTGCTTCAGCCGAAATTGGTTGGTGTTCTAACCTTAAACCATTGAGAATAAGCCATAGGAAGTGATGAGCCACGAGATCTAAGTGTAGATGGTGAAGAGATGAAGAAAAAGAGCCAAAATAAGCCTTAAACCATTACCTTAGGATCTTAAGAGTTGGATCTACCTTCCATGCTCAAGAACATCGGTTGAGAGGGTCTGGAAACTGAAGGAGCTCGGCTGGAATGGAGCTAGGAGAAAGAGAATGATTGAAAGGAGCCTTAATAATTCAAAAGGCAACTTTTGATTAATTAATGATTGTAAATGAGTAATGACTCATCAAAGAGATAAGAGGGATGAGAGCCATCGGTTAATGGAGGGGAAAGGCAGGCTCACACGGTTTTGGAGGCCATTTGACACAATAATGGAGCCAAAGAGTGTATTGTTTAATCAAAAGGTAAAGTAGTCTCCTTAATTTAAAGGCTTGTGTTGGAGACTTGTCTCTTGAATGTGCAAGTGGTGAATCCAGCCTCCTCTTGCTTGTAGCTGCCGATTCCATGTGGTCCAAGGGGTCAACTTTGACCTCTTTACCATTTTTAGTCAATGTTGACTCAAGCGGGCCCCCTTTTAGGGTTTTATTAATATTTTAATATTAAATTTGTAAAAAATTGTGAATTTGTGGAATTAAATCCCTAATATGATATAATATGGTATAATATCATATTTAAAGGTAATTATAACCTTTGATCCCATTAAAAGCCAATTTAGAAGGCACTTTCACAAAAACGTGCTTTAAGGTGTTTTAGTGCACATTTTGTGTTGCAAGGTGCTTATGAGCTTAGTTCTCTTTGAGAATAGTTTTTTTGTGTTCTTTTCTTCATTATAATACTTAGGAATCCACTTTGGATCCTATTTGAGGTCATACAATCTTTATGGTGCTTTAAAGCACATTTTTGGCTTTACCGATCTTAAGGCATGTTTTGCCTTGTTGAGATCTTTAAGATTGTTCCCCAATAATATTTAGATGTTTATTAACCATCTTAGATCATTAATAGATCATTTAATTAAGTTTTAAAGGTTAGGGTTATTTCAGTCTACCCCCCTTTAAAAGGCTTTGTTCCGAAGTCCTTAATCATCTACAGTTCACCTAAGGAATCAAGTTCCACTAAGTAACGAGCAGTCCATCGCTAGGGAGTAACTCCCACTAGGTTCAGACCTAGTCTTTATGTATCACATTTGATACAGCATCCATCTCATTCCATATAGTCAATAATCATGACACATTCATTCATAAACAGCACTAAACAAGGTGCAAAACTCATAGTACAGCACTAGACAAGGTGCAAAAACTCATAGTACATAGCACTAGACAAGGTGCAAAACTCATAGTACACAGCACTAGACGAGGTGCAAATCTCATAGTACACAACACTAGACAAGGTGCAAAACTCATGGTACACAGCACTAGACAAGGTGCAAAACTCATAAAGTACTCAAAGGTGTTTGCAAGGGATACTCCACGCATCCCTATCTACATGTTAGTATCTCGCGAGGATACTCACACATCATTCCACATGTATGTGTGCACATATAGTTAACGTTGACAAACCATAGGGAAGCAGTCTTAAAGACCAGGACTTGACGGTCCCCAACCCAACCAACGTCTACTACCAGCGGACACACCGGTTTAATAACGAAGGACACTGCGGTCCACGGCTCCTCGGACAGTATCACCTTATTTCCTTAGTCACACACAGACACACCGGTCTAACGAAAAAGGGCTCTGCGGTCCACGGCTCTCTGGGTGATGTCACTCGCAGACACACCGGTCTAATGACGAAGGACTCCACGGTCCACGACTCTTCGAGTGATGCCCTAAATTCCAATTTCTATTCATATTTGTGTCCACTTGTAGGAAGTTTTGAGAATCATTCAACCCCGACGTGGTCAGCGTCAGTGTTGAACTATCTCTCACCTCAATTTGTGTTCGGTTTCCCTTGATTGGACCAGGATCAATTTCAACTTCCCACGTCAATTTCAATCAATCAATTGTTTATTCACTTCTAATCTTGTTTCCTCTTGATATGCCACCTTGTGTTCTATAGATACACAAGTCAACTAGTGTAATTAATCTAATCACCGGCATATAGGATCATGTATCCTAACCATGTACCAAGTTCACTCGACTTATAATTATTCATACAATTCCTAGAGGTTTTACCTCCACTAGGTTATACATCGGTCTCATGCCGACTCACTCATCGCATTCCAATAATCGGTTTCATACCGAGTACAATCATATAGTATGGAGCTTTCTACCACTTCTATTTCATCTCCCACCGAAGCTACCAGATAGACCTACTTGAACTCTCAACCGGAGCTAACAAGTTAGGCGGTTTATGTGTTTAATGTTCGCAACGTTTGCATAAATAAGCAGAAGTTGAATCAGAACACTCTATCTGTTCTCCCTTTCCTATTCGTCACGACAATGCGAACTAAAAAATATATATATATATATTCATACACATAATACATCACAATATTACCCCAAGTAATATAACACAGTCATAATATTGTACTTTACGTACAATAATGGTTTGCAGCATGTGTACCATGCGCTACGTACTCCTACGTACGGTATATTTTAAGCGTGCGAAATCGCTCTACCCCCCTTAAAAGGGATTACGCCCACGTAATCTACGAATATGTCATCTTGAAGTAATAAGTACAAGATGTTCCACTCATATGGAATATTCGTGCACTGATGTGCTACATACACATTACCCTTCCTCTCGGTCGGGCTTTAGCCACTCTGGCTATACTACCTATGTCGGTTAGGTATATGTATTTCATGTATGGTTTGATCGGGAGATGTAAACACATTTTTTGTTTTCCCAAATCTGTTATGTCAAACCTGTGCGCTATGGGCCCACTCGCTCTACAAGTAGTATACCAACTACTTTAGGGTTTACTCTTTTAAGTAGCAGCTTCATGGCGGTTTCTACTCCACGTGACGGTGTTTTCTACACGGTCTTCCATAATTATGGTCATGGAGGAAACTATATCGCTGCGTGGTATCATCATTACACACGCTAATTATTTCAACTGGTTATTCTATTCAGTCTTCTTGAATCCTATGCATGCTCATGATATATTCCCAAGAGTTCATGTCACCCTACCGAACTAACCTTCGGTGTAAGGGTTGTCGAGCTATGCTCTAGCACCTAGTGCTCTTAGTAGTCGTGTCTAAAATCTCAAGACGGTCTGATCTGCGCTACTAACTGGCGCCTCATAACTCCAAGTTATTTCTTTCTGGGATGAGTTCGTTCCTTAGGTACCTTGTAGGTCCTTTTTGCTAGTGTGAACTCGTATCCCTCGTGTGTTGGTACTTTAGCATCCACATATATGGTTCATCCCTCTTCTCGATTAGGGGAATCCATTTGCTTATCTGATGTTCCACCTTCTGATTCTTACCAACATAATTCGGTTAACAGTTATTATAATGGTCGCTTGTTGCGCACCATGTACCAGTCGATTGGACGGTTATCCGCCATTGCGGTTTGCATGGAGTATCTAATCTCCAGCTTAGAGTATCTCTTGTAATGCTTGCTTTCGCCCTTCGTCCGTTGTAAACATACAATACGGCTGTGGGTTTTAGCTTGGTATTCATTTTTCTGTTCAACCCTAATTGTCACTAACATACTAACGTTTTATGGCTTGAGCATGTGGTTATTTTTATTTAATGCGACATCATCGCAGCGCCCTCAGCGCATGGTATGACTTTCTCTGTGCCCCTTTTTTGGTAGCATCATTTTCACAAAGGTTTCTCTAATATAACTTCCTTATATACCACAATTCCTCTTCTCATTCATGGGTTCAACTTGCCATTACCATTAAATTGGCCTTAGTTTCCTCGTTTACTAAAATCGTAAGACTTATGTTCTGACTCCTCCACTGTGGAGTTGCGACCTTATGTCACTTTATTATCAAGCTATCCTTGATTTTCTAACCTTGCTAGTTTGACTGAGATCTCTCTCGTCATTACATGGTTTACCTAGTCAGGGTTCCATTCGCTGACTTAGACATAGAGTTGATTACCTTCCGGGTCCTTACACTACTCGTTTACAAACATGGGGTACCATACTGATACATTACTGCTTACCCAACTAACTTAATGTGAGTTTTGTCAGGCCCACAAGCTCCTAGGAGTGCGGTCGTCCCATGTCTCGTTTAGTGCACTCGTAGCATTCGTACCCGGTGATTATCGTACTCTTAGTCTCGGTAATTTATGTTTGAGTAACTATGCTGCCAATTTTAACCTTTAATGTCAGAATGGCCTTAATATTAGCTTCTATGGTTTCCTTTATTAATGTGTAGTTTTTACTTTCTCTAAGATAGGTGTTTGCGACTTATCACCCTAATTTTGGTTTCCACATGCTCGTCATCTGGTATTTGTGAGTGGGGATCAGTAGCTACTTGTTATCTCTCCCGTTCACTCCTAGGCTGTTAACGCCTTCAGATATGAGTTTTTAATATTCGAACTCTACCCAATCTATTGGGTTACACCCTATGGTGTTTCCGGACTCCATGATAAAGGTTGACACCTCGTGTTTCCCCTGTCTTATGGTAGTCCCGTTAGTCTGATATTAATCAGTACTTGTGGTTCATCACCCTTGTTCCCCTAGTTTGGGTCACTTTGGTGGTACTAAGGTATCCCTCCATAGGCCTATGCCATACGATATTCAGACTCAATACTTATTCTGATAGTTAAATGGTTGTTAGTCTTATTATTTAATTTATTCCTAGTTGGTTCTAATACCTTCTCCTGAGGTTACAATTGGATACCCACAACTTAGTGGTTTCCGCTAATCATTCCTCTTCATTGTGTAGTCCTTACTCTTATTCAACTCATATTTCCTCCATCCTCTTTGAGGTAACGGTATCTTCCGTCATCAGGCAATTTTCACTTTTTAGTTTATATCCACTGCCCTCCATACAGGAGTCTAGCAGCATAATGGGTCGACAACACCTCCGGTGTGTGTGGTGCGGGCATTACATCGGCCCCTTTTATTGCACGTTCACATCTGTCTATTAACTATTATTTTTTTTTTAGTCCTGACTCGTATAGCTCACTTCTTGCCCTCTGGCAATGTTCAATGGTAGTGGTTTAACCACGAGTGTCGCGCACTCACTCTTTAAATATGGTTATGCTGGTCCTGAAGACTCGACACTCCCCACCGGTGATGATTGACGTCTAATGTCCATACCGGCACTGGGTTAGGCTTGTAAGCACTAATTACCATTATTCTCATTTACTCCCTTCCCTTACTCTACTAAATGGTGTATTATTTTAGGTTTAATGGTCAGACCGGTTAGGTCTTCCCGAGGTTTTATCGACCTCCAACCCAAGGGTTTCGTACCCTGCCTATAAGAAGGCTATGTCCCACTTCATTGCATTACGGACTCACATAAAAGTTTAGTGCTTATTGGTAACTGTCTGGACCACTCGGTCTTTTAGGGTTAGTTTACCGTTGCAGCACTTGCTGTAGCAAGTGCGCAAGGCAGGTTGAAATTTGATACTTTGGTTAATGTGGCACTTGCAATGGCAAGTGCGCCATGCAGACTGAGCCACCGGTACGGTGTGTCAGTGCAGTGCTATTCCCTAATCGGGTTCCTGTTCTAGCCAAAAGTCCTTATTCAAATTAGTACAGTTTCACTCCCGCACTCGTTCCCACAAGTTTACCGTGGTAGTAAGGTCTTACTTTCCTCACGAGGCGTTGCATGATAGCGACTTAGCGAGTTCTTGTTTCTACAGTTCTCATGATCTCTCCTCATGCACGTCGGGCCATCTTGAACCTTCAGTGTTGCATGGTTTAGAGTTACTCGCTTCGGGTGAGACTTCTAAAGGTAATTCCTTCCGTCTGTTACATATCTCATAAACTAATCATTACTCGCCGTTTCTACCTCTTTTCCCCAAGCGCACCATCGGTGCTTTCCTGGATGTAAGACAGGGTCGCCTTGCTTATAGCAAGCTAGCCCCATTAGTCCTACAGGAATTTTCTCCTCAAACTTGGTTTATTATTTATCTCATCCTCGTATGGTAGACATTATGTCATTACCAGGACCTCCGGTCCTAAACATTACACCAAAACACTAAGTCTTATTCTCTACATTTAACGTAGTTCTCATAGCATCCACACCGGGTCTTCCCGATCAGGAGAGTTATCTCTGTGCGCTTCTCATTTCTTGTGTTACCAGGTAGTACTCGAGGTACGGGCTGCCGGGTGGGGTACCATCGCAAGTTTCCCCGGGATGCTCTCCCATCAAGTGCGAGTGTTTCATACAGCCTTCGCGTTACTTGGGGTAGCTGGACCCTCACCACCTCCCGCTGCTCCGTTTTCTTCCTTAGTACTGTTACCCAGACCTCTCCCTGACATAAGTCAAGAGGGCGGGTTGGACCTTTGCTCGGTCTAATACTGTAGTCTCGGTCGTTTATTATTGAAGTGCCTCTACGGCTATGGTGTGCAAGCTTTGAGCATTGCATCAACCCCGCAAGGTCACGTATCCTCACAACGTTTCCCGTATTCCCAAAACCTATGCTCACTGTATAAATCCTACTATCTCTTGTCATCAGAGCGGTGCGCTCTGATACCACTTTTGTAACACCCCTACTCTAATCGGCTCCTAATCATCTTATTTAACATCATAATCACAGCGGTAATCTCAACAACTGAACTACTGGTGTCACCGTTCTTACTCGCCCATACGAGTAATAACGTGCTTACAGATATATTCTTAAATGCAAAACAATTTCCCACAGTGACAACAAGAGATATATCTATCCTTCCCAAACCAATATAAAATACATTCACAGTGAGCATTCTAAGTACCCCAATCCTATACACGTTTCTAAGTTCGTATCAACATGCAACAGTGCATATTTAAACAACTGTAATTAAACTACCCAGCGCGTCCCTCTCTTTGCCGACACCGGAAGCTGCATACCTGTAAAAATGGTTGTTTGTGGTATGGAATCAGCCCCTGCTGAGTATGTTACTACATGACTGTCATGCCCCCTCGGACCCTCAGTTAATTGGTCGAGAGCATGCATTCATTTTCATGCAAGTAGTTTAATGTTAAAACTGTAAAGCAACAATATATATTGCAGTAAACTCAAACAACAAACAAGCCCCCGGCTTCACACATCGCATCGATATAGACCACTGAAAGTGTTACAACGCTTATATGAGTACAGAGACTCCATTCCAACAAACACTTAATAGTTCATAATTGAGTACGGCGACTCACTCGACCAAACAATCCACCATAATCTACACATGAGTACAGCGACTCGACTCAACCAGTACACAACACACAATATGAGCACAATGGCTTGTTCAAACAAATCCACCAACATACCACACATAATTATAAAGCATAACCACTGAGCAACAAGGCGAAACAACAAGAATTATAAACGAGTATAATTTCCCGTCTTTGGCGTACAAGCCCAAATAATGTTCGCCTAATGTGCGAGTTAATATAGTCGTTCGTAATTGTTCAGTCATGCCCAATGACAACGTCTCGTTAGAACGACGTGTCTCTAAGTTACCCATCTCTTATGGCGGGTCACCCACGGCAATAGCCACTCCAGCGGTAGAGTCTCCGTCCTACGAACAATCTGTAGTTCGTTGGAAATTTATCCAGATACTTACGGTTACCACACGGTATCCTAGTATCGTTAATGGATCACAGTTCACAGCAAGAGCCACATCCTCTTGATAAACTTATCTATACCATCGCATCGCTTTACTATTTTTTTTCTAACACAGCAGACTAAGGTCGTAGTCCAATCCTGAGTATGTCGACTCGGGATCCAGTGCTAGATACGAGAGTGGCGTTAAAGAGGCCAATGCTCCGTACATAAGTCTCAGATATTTATATATCTTATTATCCTAATGCTACAACGTTTTACTTACGTTCCTTATATTACACATATAAGATTGCATCATTGCCGCTAGTTCGTTTTATAAATATTCATATATACGAACGGTACTGTTATCGCACAACAGTAATAATAATAAAGCAGCATTAATACGCAACTCAAGCATATTAATTCACACAAGCAGACATTCAATCTTATCACAGATTTTCACACAATGTCTGAACTGAGGAAATCCTCAGAACAAACAAGCCACATAAATAACATACCGTTCACCCTGGAAGTATTACGGTGGAGTATGATTCAGCTAGATCCGATGCTCCTCGCGTCGTCTAACAGTCTAACAATACATAACGCTACTGATTAGATTCCCGTATATCAACTTAATTCTACGGTACCCCGTACCGTCGCTATTACCTCCCGGTTAATCCCCCGTTATTAACTGTCAACGTTTTGTCGGGTTTTCAGCTTAACTCGGAATTGAAAAAAAAACGTTATATTACATGCGTAGTCTTGTCTTGTACATTAACTTACTTAATGTTGAACTTGTTATCGCATGTAACTTAACATACCCTTGTATGTCGTATAGTTTGTTTCTATATTGTATGCATGATTCTTTATCATGATTTATACATCTCACCTTAGTATTTATTTTTTAAGGTTTGTTTTTTTTTCCTAAGTTCAATGTGGTATAATTCATATGTAAACAATACTTTCAATTATATAAATCCTTATTATCACATGTATACTCCTAACATTAGGATTCCATATCCAATGTTTGTAATTCTTTTTCCCTTCACCTTTCATCATTTTAAATTATGATAATACATGGTTATCAAACATACTATATTTTTCACCATAGCATTTATTTATTTATATACATGTATTGTGGAACTATTTATTATATGGTAAGTCTTAATATGTATATTCATTCTTTTTAATGAATACCTCTCATATTATAAATGTTATAATTCCTATAACATTAAAACCATATTATAAATTCCATTTAAAAATTTAATATTTCCGAACAACACCTTTGTTCTTAAATATTCACAAAATCCACCACATAATTAATATAATGTTACATTATAGTTATATAACATATATTATGACATTTATGTCATTAAAACAATTATAACATATAGTTGTAAATTGTTTTAAAATACCAAACAGCCCTTATATTATAATCCTTAAACCTTAATATAATTATAACCTATGTTATATTTTTTTTAAATAACCGAACAGACCCCCTAGGTCTATTCTAATTATTTTTCCACCACTTAACTTTCTACATTCACCAAATTCCCCTCTTTATAACATATAGTTTTCTAATATCATCAAAACTATATATTATACATATATCTTGATAAAACCTTATATATAACTCCAAAAATTACCAAACTATACCAAAAGGGTTATAAACATCATTACTAACCTTATACTTTCTCTAAATCTCGGTTTTACCACATATGTTACCATTTGTAACAATATTATGAAATATCTTATATTATACTTATATAATTCATATAAACTCCAAATTTAACCAAATCAACTTCTAAAAATTCCTAATAACCTAAGGTTTGTACTAAACTTCATTTAGTACCCCATGTTTTCGAAATCTCAATATAGCCCCATCTCTTATAAATCTTTTACAATTTAATACTTATCTTAATATAAGGTAGTATTTTAATTTCTAAAATTCTCCAAACTTGGTAAAGTCTCCTATATAGTCAACTTTGACTTCTAATACCAAATTGGACCCAAACCTTTCGGTAATTACAAAACTTCACCTATACTTATCTATTTTTACAATTTTGACACAAAACTTTATAAAATGTTATAATTTTATTAAATTCATTTAAAAACCCCTAAATCCCTCTAAATTAAGCCCACTGCTTTGTATTTACCAATAATTACGGTTTGGCCCCAAACTTAATTATATAAGCATAAATCTAACTAAATAAGCTTATAAACTTAAATTAAAATGGCCTAATGACATGGCCTTATTACAACCTTGAACTTGCAAAATAAATTACACTTTAAATGTATCAAAATATAGTATATACTCACGGCCTCACCATAGATTAAATTTTTTTCCACATAATGTTATAATTTGACCATTATGTTAATTAAATCTCTTAAATGACTAGCTTAATTTATCTTAGTTTTTTTTTCCGTTTTTAGGTAATATAACCCATATATTAAACTCCACTCTCGGTATAATAATTATATATGCTAGGAAATCATAAAATCATAAGTTTTAAGGTGTTTATACCTTGATTTCTCCTTGTATGAATTCGGCCACTTGAAGGAAAATTCACCACATCATTTAGACATGTTTAATACACCAAAATAAGATATGGTTATACTCCAAGCTTGAGCTTAACCATAAGGAATAATTAATGTAAGATTTAAGGCAAAAATCACCTTAAAATGCAAGGGAACTTCAAGATGGATTCGGCCTGAATTAAACACACCACAAGGTGTTAGATCCACCATATACACATAGGAATATCTAGACAAAAACAAGCTGCCTTGGTATTAGGTTTTACCTTGGAAAAATGCCTTAAAGAAGGGTATTGCTCTAGATTCCTTCTCGTCCCTTGCTTCAAATGGCTAACCAACTGATTGAACATGTAAATATGAAGATTATGAGTGTATAAACTCACAAAATCAAGGGAAGAAAATCGGATGAAGAGTAGAGAAGCTTATGGTATGATTTTACCTTAAAATGAGATTTTGGGAAACCTTGGTCCCTATACTTGCTTCAGCCAAAATTGGTTGGTGTTCTAACCTTAAAACACTTAGAATAAGCCATAGGAAGTGATGAGCCACGAGATCTAAGTGTAGATGGTGAAAAGAGAAGAAAAAGAGCCAAAATAAGCCTTAAACCATTACCTTAGGAGCTTAAGAGTTGGATCTACCTTCCATGCTCAAGAACATCGGTTGAGAGGGTCTGGAAACTGAAGGAGCTCGGCTGGAATGGAGCTAGGAGAAAGAGAATGATTGAAAGGGCCTTAATAATTCAAAAGGCAACTTTGATTATTAATGATTGTAAATGAGTAATGACTCATCAAAGAGATAAGAAGGGATGAGAGCCATCGGTTAATGGAGGGGAAAGCAGGCTCACACAGTTTTGGAGGCCATTTGACACTATATGGAGCCAAAGAGTGTATTGTTTAATCAAAAGGTAAAGTAGTCTCCTTAATTTAAGGGCTTGTGTTGGAGACTTGTCTCTTGAATGTGCAAGTGGTGAATCCAGCCTCCTCTTGCTTGTAGCTGCCGATTCCATGTGGTCCAAGGGGTCAACTTTGACCTCTTGACCATTTTTAGTCAATGTTGACTCAAGCGGGCCCCCTTTTAGGGTTTTATTAATATTTTAATATTAAATTTGTAAAAATTTGTAAATTTGTGGAATTAAATCCCTAATATGATATAATGTGATATAATATCATATTTAAAGGTAATTATAACCTTTGAGCCCATTAAAAGCCAATTTAGAAGGCAATTTCACAAAAACGTGCTTTAAGGTGTTTTAGTGCACATTTTGTGTTGCAAGGTGCTTCTGAGCTTAGTTCTCTTTGATAATAGTTTTTTGTGTTCCTTTATTCATTATAATACTTAGGAATCCACTTTGGATCCTATTTGAGGTCATACAATCTTTATGGTGCTTTAAAGCACATTTTTGGCTTTACCGATCTTAAGGCATGTTTTGCCTTGTTGAGATCTTTTAGATTGTTCCCCAATAATATTTAGATGTTTATTAACCATCTTAGATCATTAATAGATCATTTAATTAAGTTTTAAAGGTTAGGGGTATTTCATGTGCAAAAATTTGGAAGAAAAATAAGGTATAATGACTTATAAGGATGTAAGCAAGAGCTAGATTATATATAGCTTTGAGAAGTTTAAGTAAAGCAAATGGGTATGAATAATGATGCTTGAGGAGTAGTTTAGATGGTTGTGAAGAAGCATAATGATTAGTGGAGGTCTTAGGCAAAGTCACAAGTTGGAAGTGTAAGGAACCAAGTGTTAAGTGTTAAGAATTTAGTAAGAATTTGAGTAAATGTTTAAGAAGATTGTTGAATGGTTTAAGAGGGTTTTGAGGTGCTAAAATGATGTTAAATCATGTGGGGGAACATGAGGAATGATTAGGAAAAGATTGGGGTGAATTTGGAGTTCAAAATGAGAAGAAAAACACTTTGAAAAATGGGTTCTGCTGTGGACCGTCCCTAGGGACTGCCCCTGTGGGGCAGTGAAATTCTGCAGCGTATGAGGTTTCTGGTTGGGACCGCCCCTGGGACCACCCCAGAGGGGCGGTCCAGTGCAGAGAAAGAAAAAAAAATTGTTTTTGGCTTCTAATGATGGGGTATTGGATGGTAATGGTTTAGATGATGTATACGACTTATTTGGTTACATTTTACGACCATTAGAAGGGTGGACAAGTATGAGAAATAATGAGAAATGATTAACTTATGAGATTGAGTTTAAATTACAATGACTTAGTGGTCCAACATTAGAGGAGTGATGATGATTAGAAAGATAAGCATATAAGGACTTAAGAGATTAAGGTAAGTAAAATGGTTTTAAGTGTTTAAGGTCAAGTTAGTAAGAATTTATGAGGTGCTAGATGGGGATCGATATGTAATGATAATATAAGGTTGTTTAAGACATGTTTGGTGAGTAACAATGATAATTAAGTGGGTGAATAGGTATAAGGAATGATGTAACACCCCTACCGGTAATCACCCCATTATCCTCTAACCCGTCTCAAATACCAACAACATTGCAGCGGTAATTCCAACACAACTTGGGGTGAAACAATGCCGTTAGTCACCCACGTGACTAACTAGGCCAATCCAAACTCCAATACCAAACAAATACAATACCGGTCTGATGGGTCTTATACCTAGTACACTATACAAATCATACTTCCATTACTTAATCAAGTCTAAACCAAATACAACTTCAATCCCACATTATACAATACAATTTCAATTACATTCTATACCGATTATCTACAATTCCCAAGTCTATCCATGACCTTTCGGTCTTATAAATCCGCGATACATAAATACAATTCCTTTAACCATTACCTGTATCAATAGCAACCCCGTCTTACTCTCGAACGGTTGACGGCTTCGTTGTACCTGGAAAATAAAAATGATGCCCCTAGGGGCTCAGCAAAATTGCTGCATATGACTTCCGCATACCCCGCTTACTAGCGAGGGTACAACAACTATTTGGTCGAGAGCATGCGGTTCATTTTAGTTCAAACAGCATGCAATACAACAATACATTATATATGTATTTTCACACATTCAAGGTTCAACGAGGAACACAAACAATAACACACACATCAAGAGGTTAGTTTAATATGTTCTTTTCTAGGGCTTGAGGGTTCTACCTCTCTATTCACTTACTCGATATGTTCATTGCCTTACCCACTCTCTTGGGTACTCTTACTCACCAACTCAACCAGTTCTACAAATACTCAACTCAATTCTTCACTCCTGCTTAAGTTCTCTAACCGCTCAAGTCATAACTCAATTCTCAATGTTCACATACTCAACTCCGTACTCAAGGAATATGTCAAGTCATTCTCATGACCTCCGGCAGGGTCATGCACAAGACCCACCACCGGGCTTAAAAATACAAAAGGGGCTAAGCATATAGCTCCTCAACTCCACCAATGTCCCGTTCTCTACCGGACTACTCAAATTCCCAAAACTCCACTCTCGGAGTTAATTCACAATCTCAAGGATTAGCCTAGAAGTATCTCTCTCTCGATAACATCTAACAACTTATGGAATTCTCAATTTCCAGTATTCTAAGATTTAGGGTTTTACCCAACTTATGGAATACTCTCATGTTCGTGACATTTTCATTTTTGTCGGTTCCTCTCATTAGGATTCGACTATATTTCTAAGGGGTTTGGGGGTCCCTTATCTTACTTTGCTTCTTTCAAGGTTCAAGTTTGAACTCTCATGAATCCCCTAACAGAGGTGATAAGTGTCCAAATGAGCATGTTTTATAGGTGTATTTCATATATTATATTAGCACTTTTCTTGCTCATTTCTCCACTTCGGTTAATTTTCCTCTAGTTTATGTTTTATGTTTATCTCACAAAATTATTGGTTTAACATGAGGAAAACCTAGCTGGGAGTAAAGTAGACAAGGAGACGAATGCATAGGCGCAAACGGCTCGAAAAACGGAGTCCAAATGAAGAATGTAGAGCCGGTCAAACAGAGGCACGCGAGAGTCACGCGATGGACGTGACAGTGGTGCAACCGCCCCCTAAGTGGCGCACGAGAAGGGCATGCAACCGCCCAATAGCTGGCGGACGAGAAGGGCATGCAACCGCCCAATAGCTGGCGGACGAGACGGGCATGCAACCGCCTCCAAGCTGGCGGACGTGAGTGAAGCGGAAACAGAAGCCAACCGCCTGATAACAGGCGGACAAGAGAGAGCGAGACAAGAGGCTACCGCCTCATAACAGGCGGTCAACACTCAGAGGCTACCGCCTCATTCGATGCGGACGCGAGTAAATCAACGCGAGCTTATCTTCTTCACCGACTGTCCGTCTGCAACTCGCGCAACTCGCCCACTGTCTGCGACATGTTCATGCCATATCTATCTACTCCGCACCGCCTACCTTAAATCCCTCACGCGTGAGCAATCAATGAAGCAATCAATGAGCTCAATCATTTCCTCAACTTGTTCACGCGTCTGTCTTCAAACCTTCGCTTCCTCTATATAAACCCACGAGCCTTCTCATATTAATCCATCAACATATCCACGACCCAACTTCACCACAAACCTCACGCCATCCATTTCATTTCTCTTCTCCCGTCTTCTCCATTTTATTTATTTTACAGTCCACCAAATCCACCTCTAGCCCTACGTATACAAAATAGCAGAGTGAGCCGGAGTGATTACGGATGATTTCTATTACTCTTGTCTCTGTCTATCTATTTAATATGTTAGGCTAGTTTACGTATACTCTGGGAATGGTTATTATGTGTTTGTATTAATTATGCATTATTTTTACTGGTTTTAATTATATATAGTTTGTTACGTTTTAAAGGTTATCTCGCACCCTTTTAATAAATGTCATGAGTTTATTAAATTGCTTTCCTAAGTCTATTTTGATCAGACCGGTGATAAATAGATAGGTTAATTAAGACGTAAAACTGGAGGAAACTTGTTATGATTTAATAAGTTAGTATTCAGTTGCAAATGTAATTCCTCAATACTCCTCTGCCGTTCGCAGGCTTTTGCTTGAACCTTGATTAGAACCTTGCATTACAGGTGAACGAGTTCTTATGAAGCTATGACTTAGTCCTTAAGATAATTACAGGAACCTTGCCAAATTATTAAACCAGTAGAGATAGCTTAATTATGCAGATTATATTAACCTGACCCAGAGTTCCATTTTATTTATCTATTAACTTAGTTTATTTTATCTTTTCTTTTATTTATTTTACAAGTCAATTAATCCCCCATCTTGTGACACGCTTAGGTACTATTATATGTACATTAGTCCCACGGTTCGACATCCGGTTGCTTACATTTTCACTATACTACTGCGACCGGGATTTGTTTGCAGCCCGACGTTTAATTTGAGTTTTAATTTCTTTTCTTTTAATTTTACACCAGTTTAACCACTCACTTTATAACGTCTGCAAAATGGCGCCGTTGCCGGGGACTAGTTTATTCTAGTCCCTAAGCCCCGGATTATTCACTTGTTATATTAGAATATTTTTGTTTATATTATTTTTGTTTGTTGTTTACATTAATTTTCTTTTATATTTTGTTTATATATTTTTATGTTTGTTTGTAATCTTTTATTTTCTAATCTGTTTCAGTAATTTTGTTTATATACAAAAACACAAAAAAAAAAAATCTGTACACGGCAAATGGAAGAAGCGTTTGAATATTGGCAGGATTTATACTGCTCCGTATGTGGGGGAGCTCATGATTTTGAGGATTGTCTCATAGTCCAAGAGCAACTCTGGTTAGAAGATCAACCAGACTACCTGGAGAGAATCGCTCAACTACTGGAGCAATCAAAGAGCGAAACAGTTCAAGAGGTAGAACACCCCACTACAGACGAGCCATTCATAGAGACCCCTCCCTCTAAAATCAATTACCACTATTTTCCCTCCTTCTCTATAATATACCCAGACAATGAGGATACTTACATCCTCGAAAATGAAGAGAAGGAATTGCCACCACCTCCCTCCAAAATATCCAAACAAAACGCCACTATCACCTTTAAAGAATTAACTTTCTCTGAAGATGATATCGATCAGCGTTCTTTCTACAAGCCTCACCTATAAGAGGATGATGTTTACATCCTCCAATTTGAGGAAGAAGAATCAGCACCGCCGGGTCTTCTGTTAGAACTACGTTCCCGGCAATACCTCCTCAAACATCAGATTTTGTGGAGTATTAATTTTCTTATTTTATATGCCGAGGTAACGTTTTGTTTTGATCCAGGATAACAAAGCAGGCGTCTAGCCAAAGACGTTAAAGAAGGGCAGCTTCCCGGGAGGCAACCCGGGTGTACTTTTATTTTATTTTGCTTTTATGTTTTCTTTTAATTTTCAGGTTCTCTTTAAATTTTATTTTTGCTAAACTTTTAACCCCGTTTAGAGTATGGTTGCTTCTAGTGTCTTATGCAGGTGCACCTTCATTTCTACACTGCAACCAAGCTACGCTACTTGAGGCTGAAGCTCAAGTGTGGGGGAACTCCTTTAGCAAATAGCAAAAATAATATCAGGGGAGTACCAGTTTCTTTAATTATGCTTTTATTTAAATAAAAACTGCAGAGGAGCGTTTATGTGCTTAAATGTTTATTTGTGATCTTTGTGTTATCTCTATTTTATCTACTTACCGAAAAGGCCTTCTGAAACTTTCCCTTGTTTTTCTGGTGAACAATGAGGACATTGTTCAATTTAAGTGTGGGGGAGTGTGCCCTTTTCGGTGACATTTTGTGCTTAAATGTTTAATCTCTCTGCTTATCATGCGTTTGTCCAATTCAAATATTATGGACCCTTTATATGTGGGTTGTTCTCTTTAAGAATAAATATTATTATGAATTGTAGGATAAATGGTACAAATTTTAAAATTTTGATTACTTTTGAGGAGCATTTTATATGCGGTGTGACCAAATAATCTGCAAATGGTTGGATTTTATTGCTCGGGGTTTCTTTCTGTCTTCTCTCTTAGGGATTGCTAAGGGGTGCTTCTCTGTTGAAAAAAAAGAAGAAGAAATATAAAAAATAATAAGGGACTTGCGAGACACCATTGGTAACCAACAAGAGAGTTGAGTGTTCTTAAATACAAAGGCGTTATGCCTACATTTTCTCATCCCTTATGCAAAAGTGAAACAAATGCATGAATCTATTTTTCCTTTTGTTTTCTCCTCAATGCCCATTCTTGAGAGAAGTTGGCCATGGTAAAAGTTCTCAGAGTCACCTAAAAGAAACATTGAAGTACCTTGGATCATACCCCGAAACTCTATATTTTATTATTACCCTGAGCACACCTATGCCACCAGCAGTTAATTTTTCACACTCCTCAATAAGTTAAAAAGATCATGTTTATCCTACCCTTCATAATAATATTTGTTAGTATTGAGCATTCCCTACTTACTTGGGTACGTGATTTTGCTTGAGGACAAGCAAAAGATAAGTGTGGGGGTGTGATAAGTGTCCAAATGAGCATGTTTTATAGGTGTATTTCATATATTATATTAGCACTTTTCTTGCTCATTTCTCCACTTCGGTTAATTTTCCTCTAGTTTATGTTTTATGTTTATCTCACAAAATTATTGGTTTAACATGAGGAAAACCTAGCTGGGAGTAAAGTAGACAAGGAGACGAACGCATAGGCACAAACGGCTCGAAAAACGGAGTCCAAATGAAGAATGTAGATCCGGTCAAACAGAGGCACGCGAGAGTCACGCGATGGACGTGACAGTGGTGCAACCGCCCCCTAAGTGGCGGACGAGAAGGGCATGCAACCGCCCAATAGCTGGCGGACGAGAAGGGCATGCAACCGCCCAATAGCTGGCGGACGAGACGGGCATGCAACCGCCTCCAAGCTGGCGGACGTGAGTGAAGCGGAAACAGAAGCCAACCGCCTGACAACAGGCGGACAAGAGAGAGCGAGACAAGAGGCTACCGCCTCATAACAGGCGGACAACACTCAGAGGCTACCGCCTCATTCGATGCGGACGCGAGTAAATCAACGCGAGCTTATCTTCTTCACCGACTGTCCGTCTACAACTCGCGCAACTCGCCCACTTTCTGCGACATGTTCCTGCGCCATCTCTATCTACTCCGCACCGCCTACCTTAAATCCCTCACGCGTGAGCAATCAATGAAGCAATCAATGAGCTCAATCATTTCCTCAACTTGTTCACGCGTCTGTCTTCAAACCTTCGCTTCCTCTATATAAACCCATGAGCCTTCTCATATTAATCCATCAACATATCCACGACCCAACTTCACCACAAACCTCACGCCATCTCATTTCTCTTCTCCCGTCTTCTCCATTTTATTTATTTTACAGTCCACCAAATCCACCTCTAGCCCTACGTATACAAAATAGCAGAGTGAGCCGGAGTGATTACGGATGATTTCTATTACTCTTGTCTCTGTCTATCTATTTAATATGTTAGACTAGTTTATGTATACTCTGGGAATGGTTATTATGTTGTTTGTATTAATTATGCAATTATTTTTACTGGTTTTAATTATATATAGTTTGTTACTTTTTTGTAAAGTTTATCTCGCACCTTTTTAATAAATGTCATGAGTTTATTAAATTGCTTTCCTAAGTCTATTTTGATCAGACGGTGATAAATAGATAGGTTAATTAAGACGTAAAACTGGAGGAAACTTGTTATGATTTAATAAGTTAGTATTCAGTTGCAAATGTAATTCCTCAATACTCCTCTGCCGTTCGCAGGCTTTTGCTTGAACCTTGATTAGAACCTTGCATTACAGGTGAACGAGTTCTTATGAGGCTATGACTTAGTCCTTAAGATAATTACAGGAACCTTGCCAAATTATTAAACCAGTAGAGATAGCTTAATTATGCAGATTATATTAACCTGACCCAGAGTTCCATTTTATTTATCTATTAACTTAGTTTATTTTATCTTTTCTTTTATTTATTTTACAAGTCAATTAATCCCCCATCTTGTGACACACTTAGGTACTATTATATGTACATTAGTCCCACGGTTCGACATCCGGTTGCTTACATTTTCACTATACTACTGCGACCGGGATTTGTTTGCAGCCCGACGTTTAATTTGAGTTTTAATTTCTTTTCTTTTAATTTTACACCAGTTTAACCACTCACTTTATAACGTCTGCAAGAGGTTACTTAGTTCTTCCACCATTATATGTTTTGTGGCTTAAGTCAATTCGGTTGTCTCACCATTATCAAGAGTTTATTAATCCCGAACAACTCTCTCACGTTCTAGTGAGTTCGTAGTTTGTGTTACCGTATATTGGTTCGATAGTTTGGGTGTGTTTCCACATTTTATTATCTCGCACTTGACTCTTCCTATGAGTCACTACTCAAACAAGACCCAACTATGGGTCGCACTACATTACACAATCACATGCAAGCAACTCATTCACCATTTATCCATTTCATGAATTATACAAACTTTAATTCAATTCACCATCCAACAACAAGCAATACAACACCAGCACAAGAGAGTACAAACAATCCGATTCGTGCCTTTATCTTGTTAGGTGATCACACAATCAAACAAGCACACAAATCGGGGTAACCAAGTAAGGATACAGAGCATGAGGAAATCATACCTTTCACCGGGGGTTAACTTACCGGGTGTTCTCATGTTCCTCGGTTCACTCTTGTTTCTCGTGTCTTACTCTTGAACCACTAATTACATGTCAAATGGTTCAATTAATATTAAGGCGTTACGGTAGGTACACAATTGTTACTCCCGTACTTACCCCATTATCCCGTTATTTCGGTTTAACTTAATGTTCTTAAACTCACAACTTACTCACTCACTTCCCAACACATGTTTATACTTCTTATGACCTTTAAAGGTCACCAAACAACTCCTCAACAACTCCTAAAACCAATATCAATCAATCCCCCATGTTCTAGACACTTCAAAACACTTTTTGGGCATTTTTGGCGGTGGTCCGGGACTTGGTCCGGACCCAAAGTCCCGGACCAATACTTTCGGCTCATTTTCTACCTGGTCCTGGACTTAAGTCCCGGAACAATTCCTGCATTCACTCTCGGGCCTTTTTTTGATGCGGTCCGGGACTTGGTACATATTCTAAGTCTCGGACCCTGCTAAAAACTGCTATTAAGGTCATTTTTCAAACCCAAATCAACCCTAAACCACTCTCAAACTTTTCCTAATCTTTCCACAAGTTTTCTACATAATTAATCACCCTAAAACATGCTCTAAACCACTCCAAATCCTTGGTTTAATCCACCACCCAATTCTTGCTCAAATTCTATAATTTTTCATTTCCACATTTGTGTTTTGCACACTTGTGCATTTCTAAATTCCTTCATGCTTGTTTCAACCTCCTACCAACCTCACCAAATCCATCAATGACCAATGCAAATCATTCCTACATAAATTCACTTCTAAAACCCACATTCACTCCTTGTTTCACAAGTTATAAACACTAACTCTTTTCCCTAAACTCCAAGCCTCTCACATGCTATTTGCTACATATTTTGTACACTCTCTAATCCATCATCCATTCACCATTCCAAGGTCACTAAACATCTCTACTCAACCCAACTACACACCTAAACTTCTCCCATTGCCAAGGTCACCAACGACACTTATTTTCCACTGAAATTTCGTCATAACCTTCCCATAAACCTTGCATATCCACATTTATCATTTTTCACCATTTCAAATCCTAATCTAGCCACACCCATGAAGGGTCCTACCAGAGCATAATATATCCTCAAAACTTCATTAAACAACAATGTAGCTCCAAAATCTCAATAAACCACAATATAACCATAACTAAAAATCTCTTGGCTTCAAAGCCCTCAATTCAGACAACAAATCCCAAGTTCCTCATCTAACCAAACCAAGCACATTTCCATCAAATTTTGGTTCATTATTTAGGTTTTCCCATTCCCAAAAATACAAACAATAAGGTAGTAGTTAAGGTAGTTTTCTTACCATAAATTCTCATGAGTTCTTATTTCAAACCTTCTCCTCTCCTCTTCCTCAATTTCGGTCAAAAGGGTAATGGAGTTGCCAAAAACCATTCCCAACATTCAAGAGGCACAAAAATGAATATAATTAAACTTCTAACCCTTTAAAAAATTCTAATTCAAATTAAGAGGTTAGAACACAAGGCTAGATTTTACCTTTGGAGCTTTCGGAGGGTTTCTAACCCTTGAATCAATATATTGTAACACCCCATCCAACAACAAACACATAACAACAATCTGCAGCGGAAAAATAAACTTCATCACGTTACTTAACTCGTTGGTGTTACACGCCGTTAACCACCCACGTGGCTAACAAGGCTATTACATACACATTGTACCGGTCTGATGGACTAGATTCCCGAGCGACTACACATTACTGACCCTTTCATTAACAATAGAAACAACATACACCTTCCAACTGAACCGAGTATTCACAAACTAATGCCGATAACAATTTCGGTCTTACTACACCTACTGAATATATATACAACTTAAGTGATTACCCATGCACAACGACTACCCTGTCCTAATCTCGAACGGCTTCCAGCTCCTTGTACCTGAAATAGGAAAAGAAGAGAAAGGGTGGCCCCAAGGGGCTCAGCACCTTTCCTGGTATGGTAATCTCGCAGCCCGCATGCTACCGGGGCACGCACAACTATTTGTCGTCTTAGCATGCGGTTGATTATATCAAAATCATGCATGTAAACTACAAATAAACAACACATTGCACTGCAACAACAATGGCTCATTAAAACAGCCAATACAACTACACTTACAAATCACTCATTGTGATCTTTAACCCCTAGAGTGTTCTCCTTTAGCGGAGCTATTTCCTTAATAGACGACACATACCCACCAATCGGGTTATCCTTAAACGCCTCTTACAATAAACTGGAATTCATATCCATAATCCACATATTCCACATCTTAACAACATATCACATCACATTGCAATAAGAATTGCAGCATAACAACAATACATAACATAACGGGTACGATTCCCTTTGTGAACCGGCCCAAACATAGTCAGTTCACTTGTAGCCTAGAGAATGTTGCCAGTCTCATGATAAGCTCATTACATAACTCGTTACCGTCTTGTTAAATGAACAGATAACTTAACACAAGGTGTCTCGGATATAGTGATCCAAGCACACCGAACAAACATACACATAGTATGCCCCTGTGGCCCGACGTGAGTCAGTAAAATAGCCTTGGTTAAGCTAAAGGGAAGGTTGGAAACCAAATTGGAAAACAACCATAACATATAGAGAGGATCGAACCTGACATGACAATGACCCACATACTCACACGCGTGGCCGGAACAGACCAGACTCCTCACTTCCCCCGTTAGCACTTGTTAGTAGTTCAACATTGAACTTAATAAACAATCAAAACATTGGGTTAGGTCTTGTTAGACACACACACAAGGGAAGGGAGAGTCATACATTCACACACAAACATCACACACAAACATCACATGACTAACTCACGCATAGCCGTGGTTAGAACGTTCCTTAGGTCGGAAACGTTATCACCGGATACCGTTCTCTTACGTTTACCTAATAGTGGTCAACTAGCCCTTCATGCACATTCGAGGTTACCGGTATCGGCACGAAAACACACAACAACATTAACAACTGTAAACTCGTTTCATGATTTATCTTATAACGTGGCAAACATACAGAAAAACATATTGGCATACAAGCCGGGGTAATCCGGTAGGACACAGGTTGCAAGAAAACCATACCTGTCACCGGAGTCCACTATATCGTGTCCACTTATGTTCCTCGAGCAATTCTCGAACAACTGATAACATTACATGTACTTTTATTAACATCGGGGTAACATAATTGTTTATAGTCTAATGCTCATAACTTATCCCCGTTAACTTAGTTAAATAACTTCACAATTTAACTTATTTTACCTTTACATTTTAATACAACTTTTCCCCCACTAAATTGTCATTATAACTCACTTAAAAAGTCCTTAACAATCTTATAACATCATTACTTAATAATCCCCATCATCCTATAACCTTAAACAATGTTTTGTTTGTTTTTTTTTTACATATTTGGGCCGTCCGACCCACCGTCCGACCCACAACTGGGTCGGACCGTTCCAGAAACTTTTCCCGTCTTTTAAATACACCTGTCCGACCCATGTCCGACCCAAGACCTCTGGGTCGGACCATTCCAGAAACTCCAACGGTTGCATTAATAGAGATGTCCGACCCACCCTAGGTCGGACCACTAGGTCGGACAGCACCAGAATTTGTCCAAAACTTGTCAAACTTTCTCCAAGATTTTCCTCAAGCCTCCTAATGTGTTCTAACATCATTTGGCACATCAAACACACCTTTAGCCATGTACTAAACTCTTTAAATCACACACCAAAACCATCTTATCATTCACAATATTCCTTACACAATCCTAGCACTTGGAATGTTTTCTCCTTAAGATTTCTAAGTGGTATTTCACCTATAATGACCACTATACCAAGGTGTTTCCTCTACACCTTAACATCATCTCTCAAACATCATTTCTTACTAACCAATCTCCTTTTCCACATCTTACCTAAACATCATTTATTCCTTGTATATCAACATTACCTAAACCTTAAACAACCTTCTCCAAGAGTTTAATACATCCTCAAAAACACACATTGAATTCCTAGAACTTCCAAGATAATACCTAAATCCTTGTATCACTCTAAATCACCTTAATACATGCTTTCTTCCCTAGTAAAACACTTGTTCATTTTTAACACTTCCTAGTTCACCAAAACTCATTTAAAACACTTAGTACTTCTTATACATCTTCCAAATTTTGCCATAGCTTCTCTTGTATATTCTCACATCCAAACACTTAGGTTTTTACCTTATTCCATTCAAGAACACCTAAGTCCACCAAGAACTTTCTCACACACAAACTTCACCAAATTTACACTACATCATAATATAGTGCATAAACTTAATTGCTTGGCACTTAGGCCCTTAAATAACATGGCTCTTAGGCCCTTAAATAGCATAAACCTTAAACGCTGAATTTCCCACATAATATATTGCCTTTAACCTGCAATTACATACAACAACACATACACCCTTTAATAGTTTCCTTGAGAGCATTTTACTAGGTCATTCACCATTGGCTCCTTAGGTATTTTTACCAACCAAATCAAGCTCATTTTTCCTAAGGCATTTAAACTACATTGAGATAGTTTGTTTACCTCTTTAACTCTCAAACTTCTTTCTTGTTTCTTGAACCGAAAATCAGCAAGGAGTTTGATCACTTGTCAACTTTCTAATCAATATACATATAAGGGTAATGAGTTTAAGAATTCACACTTAAACTCATATACAAACCCTAGTTTAACATAAGTGTTTAATACACTAAAATGATGTTTACCTTTGAATTTGAAAGAGAACTTGAATATGTAACAAGAGAGGACTCCTCCTAGTCCTTTGAAGTTTGAATTAAGCTAAGAAGAGAGCAAGACAAAACACCATTGTGAGGTGAATTTTCAGACATGTACCAAAATGAGAGGAAACATGGTTTTTCTTTAATTTTCCTTTCCTTGAAGCAAAGGAGAATAACAAGGCATGAAAAGGTAAGCTCAAGCTCCTTCAATGGTGAATCTCCATGGCACCAAAATTGAGTTCTTGAAGATTTGAAAAGAGGGAAATGAGGAGCTTGATCTAACTAAGACAAAGGTAGTCTTGAAATTGATTTTGGAGCATGGAATCATAAGTTACAAGTGAAAGAAGATGAAGAATGAGATGGTGCTGTAGCAAACCGAGAATGGAGCTTGGGAGAAGATGAAGAAATCGTGTGAAATGAAAGGAAAGAAGAGAATGAGGTGAGAGAGTTCACTTTGTTAAGATATTTATGTATAAAAGCAAAATAGTACTTTACTTTATAAGTTTCACTTTTCTTATTAAACTAACAAGGGGATGACTCATCCCTTGCAAAAACCGGCCCCCATTTAATCTAAGGGGTGTTTTGGTCTTTGTTGGCCAATAACATAACTTATTATAACATATGTTACAAACTAGCTTATAATAGTTACTATTCACAAAAACAAGGCACATAGTTGTGCAATTTTTGATTTCTCATTGATCTAGACTTCCAAATGTGATACTAAGTAGTACACATATTAATTAAAGAGTAATGATGGACATTTAGCCACTCAAAACTCATTTACAAGACAGTTTTTCAAAAATGTGCTTTAAGACTCCTTAAAGCACATTTTGTGTTTTAACTTGTTTCCAAGCTTGGTTTTCTTTGGGAATTGATTTAATATGTTCATTAGCATATTTATAAGGTATAGATATGACCTTTAGGTCTTATACAAATTTATCCCAAGCTTAGAGCACATTTTTGCTCATATTGACTTTAAGGTATCTTCTTGTGTTTTGTTCGGTTTAACTGCCTACCAATGTTTCCTAAGGACTTAATTAGCCTTATTAAATCATAATTGAATATTATTAAGTCTTGGTAGGCTCTTTGGGTCCTAACCAAGTTCACTCCAAGCTTAGAGCATGTTTTTGCTCAAGCTGTGTCTTGGTGCTTTATTGTGTTTTACTATGGTTTAAATTGTTCTCTGATGTTTCTAAGGCACTTTTTAGCCTTTACACACCATAGTTTAAATGTTTAACAACATATCAAGGTTTGGGGTATTTCAATCTACCCCCCTTAAAAGAACTTCGTCCTCGAAGTTCACACTTCCCACACATCATTAGATTAGAACACAGGAATCACTTGGAAATAAACTTCCATAACCAAACATACTTTACATCACAACCTCGGACTTAATGGTCCGGGTAACATATTCACATCCATACATAACATAACATACTCACATGATAACCTCGGACTCAATGGTCCGGGTATCTTAACAATATTTGCACATACATAACAACCCTTAGACTCTCAGGTCTGGGTAACATATCAACATTTAGACACATAGGTCTTGATAACATAACAGCCTTTAGACACATAGGTCTATGTAACACAACAACATTTAGACTCATAGGTCTTGATAACATACACTTTTGGAACTCAAGGTCAAATAATATTTATTACACATACCACACAACATGTCATAGCATGTATAACAATCAAAAATATCTTTGATATACACTGTGATCCTGCAGAACCCGGTCGCGATGGACACCTTCCGTCCCCGTTCCTTTGGGAGATCAAAACAATCACTTAAATTTAAAATTTTCCTTGTGAGGTTAAGTAAGAGAACTTTAATTATGTAAAGTATATATCGACGTTTTATAAATACCAATTCAAAGTCCTTTTTGAAAACGCATACAACTCCAAGTCCAACTTATGCTCTTTGCTTCTTTTCTTAGCGTGGTTATTTGTGACCACTTATAGGGAGCTTCAAGAATCATCCAACCCTGATGTGATCAGCATCAGTGTCGAACTATCCTTCCACCCCAATTTGTGTTCGGCTTCCCTTGATCTCATGATAATCAAGTTTCACCTCCCACTTCAATTCAAGCATCAAGTAAATCACTCATTTCCAATTCTCTATCTTTTTAATCATTCTAATCATGATCATAACATCTCCAAGGGATAGAACTTTGTCTATCAGTTATTTCCATTCACTTTTAATCAAGTTACCTAGGGAATCTAATTCTCACTAGGTTCCATGTTGGTTTCATACCCTTTCATGAATCACTATATTACATATATACATATACTTTATCAAAATACAACACACAGTTTCACATTT
Organism: Limonium bicolor; assembly: GCA_023374045.1. NCBI lineage: Eukaryota > Viridiplantae > Streptophyta > Magnoliopsida > Caryophyllales > Plumbaginaceae > Limonium > Limonium bicolor. Next base: position 312,891,736 of record CM041780.1, read on the forward strand.
ATAGACTGTCGGGGTTTTAGTTCCCGAGAGTTTCTCTACTCCCCACACTTGTACTATCTCACATAACTGTTAATGAATAAACACACTTATCACAATCACAATGGTATTTCGCATCTTCTGTGAGCAATTACCACAATTAAACCATGAATGAATGTGTATGTTTACATAACACACACACCAATCATCAAAACAAATTATTTTGTGCTATGCACAACATAAGTCACGTACACTTGTACGGTAATACACACTAAGTGGTTTTGCGCTCTACCCCCCTTAAAAGGGATTACACCCACGTAATCAGTCACTGAACATTGGCTTAAAATGTTCTGCCATCGTGAAGTGTTTTAACTTCCACGCGGTCTGTTATACTATGTGTTCTGGTTAGAGGATCTTAACCATATTGGCGATTTAGTCCCTAAACCAAGAATTCTCATTGGAGTTTGTCTAAACTCTGAACTGGTTTCGGTTCTGGCCTGTGAGGCTTCTAGGCATTAATAATTCACCGTTCACTCGTGTTCACCACGCACATTCAACACTTGAATCACTAGCTCACTTGTTTCTGCTGCGAAACTCTAATAACTGTAGGGCTCAGTTTACCCCATTCGTTATTCTTACTGTATTGTACATCCCCCACTTAACACCTTTATCTTGGTAATAATGGTTTCTCAACCGATGCGTGGTATTTCTGACCGTAAGCAAATTCGGTGAGTTTCAAAACTTTCCATCCACTTCTCTAATAACTTACTGCGTAAACTGCTATGTATTTCACAATGATTGACTTGTTTCCTTCCGACTCACTGTCAGTTGAGATTGAGTTACCACCTAATGTGTAGTGCTCTCTCAGTTATTTCCCACACTTGAGGTATAGTCCATACTGATATTTTGCAGTTAGTGCTACTGTAGTCACTTACAGTTAATCATGCCTCCACATTTGGTTTTGTACATGTATTCTATCCTTGGTACAACCCTGCATTTCCTATGCATCGGTCATTATAGCGTTATAAGTCTCTTTCTACTTCCCCCACCATTAGCATTTCCCAAGTCCTAGCTATCTCATTCGATCATTACTGCGCAAGTGCAATACCAAAACACTCAGTCTTACAGAGTGCAGAGGCGTAAACTCTTGACAGTAAATCTCTTATGCGATTCGCAACGGAATCCACACTGTGTTTCATTGAGATTCTGATCTCGTAATACTGGCTACTGGCTTACTGCCTAGTTTGTTTGGTATCACTGTAACACCCCAACCGCTAATCCTATGCTTACCGTCTAATCGTCCTATTAATCCTACGAGTTCGCAGCGGAATTATTACATGCTTACTACGGTAGGTAAAACGATGCCGCTAACCGCCCATACGGCTAGCTAGGCTGCTAATACTTACAGTCACGGTCTGATGAACATAGTGTACCGAGCTACTAATATGATGCATACTGAATACAAAATAACCTACTTACATTCTTGGATCACCGAGTATTTAAAGTATTACATTACATCCTTTACCACACTTCCCAAAAGAATGAGTTTCTAAGGCTACTCATCTATACCGATTCCATTCTATCAAAATCCAAAAAGGTGTACCCCATGGTACACCGGCTATTCAAAAACTGTAGCCATGTACTACTTAGTACACCCGTCATAAATTCATTGTTTACAAACCAAAAGAAAGACAGGAAAATTAAACTTCAACTCTCCTAGTCTTCATCCTTCACGAGTACCTGCGTGTAGTAAAAATGGTGCCCCAAGGGGCTCAGCAAACGCTGTGTATAAACTCCGCATATACCGCGTGCTAGCTAGGGCACACCGACTATTTGACGTCCACTAAACATGCTATTCATTTAGTTCATACATACATGCTTTTCATACATCATACATGCTATACATTTCATTACACCAATCAAGGCAAAAATACCATAGCATCCATTTCACTTACCTTCGCAAGGTTAGCCAAATTATGCATCCGGGTTAATCGGAATGCTTTACTCTTTTACTCGTTACTTACTTTTTCTTACTTACAAATACTTACTTTCATTTACTTTACTTACTCATTCTTACTTACTTACTTATACTCAAGTTAAGTCGTCGGGACCTCCGGCCCTGGGGACTACACCGTCCCACCTCCGGGATTTACTTGACTCACCAATCCGGGATGCTACCCACTTAAGGGATTTGGGCCGCGGACCAGTTTAAGAGTCAGGAATTGGAGCCAACCTCTCGTGACTCCGCATCCTCACGCATGGCCGAAACTATATCGGACTTCTACTCATTCCAATTTAATTACCAATTTAAGTTAGGATGGTTAGCTTGTTAGGAATAAGTTAGAAGTCCAACTCATCACAATCGGTCACAGTACAATACATCATATACACACACATTCATATTCATCCAAACATTTCATGAATTATACAAACTAAGATTTAAAAACAATATTCACAACATGCAACACTACATATTCGCAAGTATGCATATTAACTCCGATTCGTGCATTTATCTTATTTGGTGATCAATTAGCACACAACACACAAATCAGAGTAACCAAGATAGCATACGGGGCATGAGGAATCCATACCGTTCACCGTCGTACGTGGTTCCAAACGTTCTTCTGGTGTCACAAATCAAATCCTATTATATACATACAGTTAAATGATTAATCTAACTATCATTACTTAACTCATACTTACTATGTCCTTATACTTCTTACACTTACACATTACTTACTCATTTTTCATTACTTAAGTTTTTATTTTCTTACTTAAGGTTTGCATGCTTACCAACATGTACATATACATATATATATGGGTATACATATATATATATATACAATTATTATTTAGATTAAAATAATTTTTTTTTGTCAGGATAGGGCCGTCCGACCCAAGCCCTGGGTCGGACCATTCCAGTAAGATTCGTTCCCAGAAAATTACCCTGTCCGACCCACCACTATTCCGTCCGGCCCATACTCTCTGGGTCGGACCATTCCAGAAGGTTTGGTCCTGTCGTCTAAGCTCCGTTCGACCCACGTCCGACTCACCGTCTGGGTCGGACGAAGTCAGAAACTTCGACATTGTAAATTTTCGTCTGTCCGACCCATGTCCGATCCACGGCTGTGGGTCGGACCATTACAGAAAGTTTTATTTCATTATTTGAGCCATGTCCGACCCACGTCCGACTCACGGCTCTGGTTCGGACCATTCCAGAAAGGTTGGTTTGCGTTTCTTAAGCCCCGTCCGACCCACGTCCGATCCAGACTCTGGGTCGGACGGTTCCAGAACCTTGTTACAGATTTTGTTTTTCCTTCCCAATTTCACCCATTGCTTCCCCAATCTTCCTACATGCATCCTAACATGTTTTTGTGCAATTTAAACACCCTAAACCATGCTAATTCATTTCCTAATTCATCACACAACTCTATACTAACTTATATACACAATTCTCTTAATTCCAACTCAACACTTAAACAGTTTTCTTCCCTAGTGTCTTTTGCTACAAATTTTGATACTAACACTCCCCTTCTACAACTTCCTCTCCTATTGACATTTCTAGCACCTCTAATGTATTTAGATTGCACTATCTATCTCTCTCAACTTACCCTCCACCTATCTTAATCAAAATCTGTTACACACTCCCCTTAGTCACCTAGTTTAAAATTCACTGAGTATTCTAATACTATATAAATTTTGACATAACCTCCCCTATATTTTTACACTCTCACCACATATTCTAGTTCACATTTTGTTACCCTTTTCACCTGTTTCAAAACAGCAATAATAGCCAAGCTCTCAAACACTAATATGAACTACTAAACACTCATAAAATTCCTGCACATCACACTAATTCCCAATCTGTTTTCAATAAGTTTTACACATCTTTTAAAGCTTCAAAACACTTGTATTTCCTCACACATTATACTACTAGTGCATTACCATTTCTATTACTCATTTCAAACTACCGAAAACTGTTACATACATATATATACCAAGTTATACAAAAGAGTATCCTTACCTTGTTTCTCTTCTAGTTTCTTTCTTCTTCTTTCTCCTTCCTTCCCTCTACCGGTTTTAGTGACTCAATCCACTAACTCTACAACCATTCACACACACATACTTCAATACTAAAGCTAACTCTACACATTATTTAGCTTCTAATGCAAGTTCTAGGGTTTGTAGATTTCATTACCTTGTAAGGGTTTATGAAATACTTGGAGCAGCTCAAGAATGGTCTTTCCACCCCTTTCAAAATGCCAAAACCGGCTGGGCACAAGAGGAGCAAGCAAGGGTTTAGTTCACATTTTCGTTTTGCCCTTTAGGCTAGAAAAAGATGGAGTTTTTGAGAATGTTTTTACCTTAAAAGAACAAGGAGAAGGATGGCCTTCTAATGGTGGTGTTGAAGCTCCAAATGGGACACACCCATAAAAACGAAAGTGGTTGTTTTCGAATTTTGGAAGGATGAAAATGTAGCTCTTGATGAGAGGATTACAATGGTGGTATTTTTATAATTTTGGAAGGGTTTGGAGAGAGTTACAAGGAGAGAAGTAGAGGTTTGTGGGTGTTTCTATTTCTGATAAGTGTCTAAATGAGCATGTTTTATAGGTGTATTTCATATATAATATTAGCACTTTTCTGCTCATTTCTCCACTTTGGTTAGTTTTCCTCTAGTTTATGTTTTATTGTTTATCTCACAAATTATTGGTTTAACATGAGGAAAACCAAGCTGGAAGTAAAGTAGACAAAGAGACGAACGCATAGACGCAAACGGGTCGGAAGACGGAATTATAATGAAGAATGTAGAGCCGGTTGGAGATTGTTATATATATATATATATATATATAATATATATATAATCGCATGGAGAAGGGGGTCCGCACCCATCAGGCGGACGTGAGTGATCGCAACCGCCAGGCGGAAGAGAGGGGCACGACCGCCCAATAACTAGCGGACACCACAGGGGCAACCGCATGGCGGACACAACAAGAGAGTACCGCCTATTACCGGGCGGTCTTGGAGGCGGAACAGGAAGGCACAACCGCCACTCCACAGGCGGTCGTGACTAATTATAGTCGCGACAGTTCTTCTTCGCCCGTCGTCGTCTGCAACTTACCTTCACCGATTGTCTACAACTCGCCCACTCGTCCACTGCGCCTACCTTAATTCACGCCTGTGTTCAGCTGTCTGTCCCCTGCAATAAATGAGCAATCAGTGAAATCAATCTGCCGCCTCAATCAATTCCTCACGCGTTCCTTATCTGCTCCTCTTCTTTTCTTCTATAAAAGCCACGAGCTTTGCTCAAAAATAACAAGCCCCTTCCACGAGAAAACATACCGATCCATTTATCCCTTCCTCCCGTCTTCTCCATTTTATTTTCTCTTCATTCCACAAAATCCACCTCTAGCCTACGTATACAAAATAGCAGAGCGAGACGGAGTGATTACGGATGATTTCTATCATTCTTGTTTTTTGTTATTCTATTTAATATGTTAGGCTAGTTTACATACGCTCTGGGAACGGGGATTATGTTTCTGTATATTATGCAATGTTTTTTTTACTGGTTTAATTTATATACAGTTTGTTACGCTTAAAGGTTATCACGCACCTTTTTAATAAATGTCATGAGTTTATTAATTGCTTTCCTAAGTCTATTTTGATCAGACCAGGTGATAAATAGTCAGGTTAATTAAGGCGTAAAACTGGAGGAAACTTGTTATGATTTAATAAGTTAGTATTCAGTTGCAAATGTAATTCCTCAATACTCCTCTGCCGTTCGCAGGCTTTTGCTTGAACCTTGATTAGAACCTTGCATTACAGGTGAACGAGTTCTTATGAGGCTATGACTTAGTCCTTAAGATAATTACAGGAACCTTACCAAATTATTAAACCAGTAGAGATAGCTTAATTATGCAGATTATATTAACCTGACCCAGAGTTCCATTTTAGTTTATCTATTAACTTAGTTATTTTATCTTTCTTTTTTTTTATTTTACAAGTCAATTAATCCACCCCCCTCTTGTGACACGCTTAGGTACTTTTATATGTACATTAGTCCCACGGTTCGACATCCGGTTGCTTACATTTTCACTATACTACTGCGACCGGGATTTATTTGCAGCCCGACGTTATTTTTTGGGTTTTAATTTCTTTCTTTATGTTAATTACACCTGTTCTAACCACTCAGATTATAACGTCTGCAATTTCCACCATGGAAATCGCATGGAGGTAGGAGGAAGAAGAAAAGAGAGTGTGAGGGGGTGCTGGTTCACGTGAGGGAGAATAGAGAATGGGGATAGGAGAGAGAGAATGTGAGAGTAGAATAAAGTAGTGAGTGTTGTTTTATTATTTTGTTTGTTAGTAAATAAGAGAGTGTGAGTGAGTGTGTGAGAGAGGGAAATAGAGGGGGGGGGGCCGGCTGGCACACCACACACACACAATTGCACTTTTTATTTTAAAAGTGGACACATAAGTTTCAGTTATTTATACTTCTACCCCACAACTTCCCGTTTTTGACAGTTTTTTACTAATTTCACGTTTTCTTGATTTTATTGCTTCTAAAGTCTCACTAATATTTATTAATGATTATTTAGTTGGCTAAAATTGTTACGAGTCTATTTGACCCGCTTAAAGACACGTTTTCCCGGTTACCTCGAAAAAACGGGCTTTAAAGTTCGTTAGTGATTTTAATCCATTTTAAGGATCCGTTTTCTTCGGGATTTGTTCCCTACTAATTATTTATACTTAATTAAGCCTCTAAATTACTTATTAGCCTAATTAATCACTATTTTTAATTACGGGGTATTTCAATCTACCCCCCTTAAGAAACTTTGCCCTCAAGTTACTCAAGGGTTAATAGTTTTAAGTAATTCTACTCATTAGGCAAACCAATTGCACTAATGTGTCTTACTACCACCTATGAGGTGTTTACTTCATTCCACATTGCAAGCATACACATTTCAACATCATACACAATTCACATACACAATACATCATTTCCATTCATACCATACCACAACACAATACACCATTACCATTCACAATGCACATTACACCATTACACCATACATTGCACATACACATCATTCATTACACATTACACATACATACACGTCCATACTAAATTCACTTGCACTACATGTGCCATACAAAATCTATTACAATACCTACCAACTAAGCAATGCTTACCCCGAAGCAATGCAAAAGCAAAAGGGCTCTACCCCCCTTAAAAGGGGTACGACCCGTACCCGTATCTCTAAATACTAGATTCTCTAGTCTATGAATAACTACGGGTATTTAGCCTTCATGGCATCTTCCAACTCCCATGTCGCTTCTTCGACATCATGGTTTGACCATAGGACCTTCACCATTCGTATAGACTTATGGCGAGTGTCTCTGGTCTTCCTATCAAGGATTCTCACTGGGGTTTCAATATATCTCATGTTTGGTTCGATGGATAATCTCTCGGGCTCTAACACGTGAGAAGGATCAGCAATATACTTCTTGAGTTGTGACACATGAAATACATCATGGACACGCCCCAAGTCCTCAGGTAGTGCTAACCTGTAGACTACGGATCCAACTCTTTCGGTGATAGTGTACGGCCCTACAAACTTGGGCTTAGCTTGCCCTTCTGACCAAAACGGAAGACACCCTTCATAGGTGAAACTCGCAAGAACACTTGGTCGCCCACGGCGAACTCAAGGTCACGTCGTCTCACATCCGCATAGGATTTCTGTTTATCTTGGGCTGCCTTCATGTTAGCTCGGATTTGTTGCACTTCGGCTTGTACTTGCTCAAGGTACTCCGGTCCTATTATGACCGTTTCACTTGACTCATCCCAACACAAGGGTGTACGACAAGGTCTACCGTATAGAGCTTGGAAAGGCGACATCTTAATCGAGGCGTGATAACTATTATTATACGAGAACTCGATAAGGTGAAGCTTATCTAACCAACTCCCCTGAAAGTCCAAGGCACATGCCCGAAGCATGTCCTCCAGTGTCTGGATGGTCCTTTCTGTCTGACCGTCGGTTTGAGGGTGGAAGGCGGTACTCAACTTCAATTCCGTACCCAACGCTTCCCTTGTAGCTCTCCAGTATCTCGAAAGAAATCTGGTGTCGCGGTCAGATACTATAGTCTTAGGGACTCCGTGGTGTCTGATAATCTCCTTATCAAAAAGCTCCGCTAGCTTTACTACCTTCCAGGTGTCCTTCATCGGTATGAATCTGGCAAACCTTGGTAAGGCGATCTACTACAACCCAGATCATGTTGAGTCCTCCCCTAGCAGGTGTGGGAGTCCTATAACAAAATCCATGGAGATATCATGAAATTCCACTCCGGAACTGGCATAGATTGTACCATTCCGCCCGGTCTATGGTGTTCGAATTTTACCTTCTGGCATGTCAAGTATCTCAATACGAATTCTGTCACATCTGACTTCATTCCAGACCACCAGAAGTACCTCTTCATGTCTTTGTACATCTTGGAGGCTCCCGGATGGACTGACAATGTGGAACAGTGTGACTCTCGCAGGATGTGATCCCTTAGCTCCGCATTGCTTCAGGGGACGCATAGCCTGCCATTCAACTGAATCAAACCATCTTCATGTAGTTTAAATCATACTTTTTCTTCTCAAATGTACCACTCTCGATCTTGTGTCTGATTTCGGTAGGTAAGGGTCGCTCAACTGAGCGTCTCGCACCTCGTCAACCAAGCTAGAAGAAGCGAGTAGCGAATGGAGCGAGTGTGCTCGTCGGCTCAGGGCGTCGGCTACAATGTTTGCCTTCCCTTCCTTATACTGCAGGTTGATGTCGTAGTCTGAGAGAAACTCCATCCACCTTCTCTGTCTCAAGTTGAGTTCTTTCTGAGTGAATACATACTGTAAGCTCTTATGGTCGGAGTAGATGGTGATGCTTACCCCATAGAGATAGTGTCGCCATATCTTCAAGGCGAAGACAATGGCTCCTAACTCTAAATCGTGAGTCGGGTAATTCTCCTCATGCTTTTTCAGCTGGCGGGAGGCATAAGCAACAACCTTGCCATGCTGCATGAGTACGCATCCCATTCCTTTGCCTGATGCATCACAGTATACCTCAAATCCCTCTGTGCCCTCTGGAAGAGTAAGGACGGGCGCTGAGGTTAATGAGTCTTTCAGTTTCTGGAATGATAGCTCGCACTCGTGGTCCATACAAACGGTGCATCTTTCTTCATCAATGTAGTCATGGGCTTAGCGACTTTCGAGAAGTCCCTTACAAATCTCCGGTAGTAACCGGCTAGACCAAGAAAGCTCCTAATGTCGGTAACAGTCTTGGGTCTAGGCCATGATCGTACAGCTTCTACCTTAGAAGGGTCAACCGAGATACCTGCGCTCGAGATGACATGTCAAGGAATGATACCTGATCAAGCCAAAACTCGCATTTGGAGAACTTCGCATACAGCTGGTTCTCGCGCAGTGTCTCAAGCACTTTCCTCAAGTGGATTTCGTGTTCCTCTAGTGATTTGGAATAACAAGGATGTCGTCGATGAAGACAACCACTGAAGTGTCCAACTGCTCACTGAATAGTCGATTCATGAGGTCCATGAATTTTGCCGGTGCGTTTGACAAACCGAATGGCATCACTGTGAATTCATAGTGGCCATATCTGGTACGGAATGCCGTTTTCTCAATGTCTTGCTCTTTGATTGCAATCTGATGATACCCTGAACGGAGGTCGATCTGGAGAAGACTGAGGCTCCTTTCAACTGGTCGAATAGGTCGTCGATACGTGGTAGTGGGTATTTGTTTTTTACTGTAACCGCATTCAGCTCGCGGTAGTCAATGCATAGCCGGAGACTACCGTCCTTCTTCTTCACGAAGAGAACGGTGCTCCCTAGGGTGATACGCTCGGGCGTATAAAACCCTTGTCTAGAAGGTCTCTCAACTGTTCTTTCAATTCGGTCATCTCCGCTGGTGCCATGCGGTACGGTGCCCTGGCAATGGGACCGGTACCTGGCAATAGATCAATCTCAAATTCCACTGCTCTCGGTGGTGGCATGCCGGGTACTCCTTAGGAATACATCGGGATACTCGGATACAATGGGTACTTCATCACTAAACTCTGGATCTCGCTCCAGGTCTTGTACATAACAAAGATACACTCTTGGCCCTTTCTGAGCTCCCGGTACATGGCCATGGCAGATATAAGTGTGGTCGAAGGCTCTCTCGGTCTCTGGCGGTAAGATACAGTAACCCTAGAAGGACTCTTGAGCAGCAAACGATGCTCGGCGCAGAGGATTCTACCCTTGTGCCGCTCCAACCAATTCATCCCAATGATTACGTCGAATCCCAATCCATTGAATTCGATGAAGGAAATGGGAAACGATTCACCTTTGATTTAGATTGTGGCTGATTGATAGTACTTGGTGCACTTTACTCGCTCCTTCGATGGGAGAGTAACCATGAAGTTCGGTAGCTCATCCGCATCTAGCTTCAACCTCTTCACAAAGGATGGTGATACGAAAGTGTGAGAGGCGCCGGGGTCGAATAACACATTGGCATCAATGCCATTTACTGGGAAGGTTCCCATTAGAATGGTGCCGCTTCTGCCGGCTTGTGCTTCGGTGAGGATACTCAGGTTACCTTGGTACCGAGTCCACAACCTATTGGATTCACAATTGGATAAGTATTGATGGTGGACACAAGTGGAATTAAATCAACACTGCTCTTTATTGATAAACCAACCATCATACATACCGTGTCTCTAATACACGTTACTAATTGATTACATGATACTAGGAATTTAATACTTTCTAAAGGTAAGGTTCAGGCGTCCTGGTTTCATGTGTGTGGCATTGATTATTGCCGGCGGTGTGCCGTATTCAAATTGATCTTGTTGATCCCGTGATACAGCATCCTAGAGTTTCCACCCATGATTAGGACATCTCCTGATCTCAATACCAGTTTTCTGTGCGAGGTCCACACGCTTCTGCTCGCTATACAGGAATACGACGTCATCACCAATGGACCAAGACACTACGGGCACTCCTGTTCGAGGGATTCCGCTGTCTCGTCCTTGTCTTGGTGTAACCCAAGTCGTCCTCCTTTTTTCATAGAAGTTGACGATACAGAGATCCGCTTCAAGTGCGGGGATCGGTTCAGGTTCACATTGTTGTGCAAGTTCTACTGCTTGTGTGACGAGTGTCTGAAACTCTGGTGGTATTGTCGGTGGCGTCGCTCCGCTGTGTTCATGTCTCCTGGTATGTCTTGGTATAAGGGTTCCAGTCCTTCCCAAGCACATCATCTTCAGCTTCATCTTCGCTCCACCGGGGAATTCGGGTGTGTAAAATCCACCTGACCCGTTCCTAGCTCGTTGCATCGTCGAATGGTTGAGATTTGCGCTTCGGGTGTCAGGTATCCCCTTAATAAGATCATACCTGTCGGATGACCTGACACTGTTTGTTGGTGTAGTCGTGGTTGGTGATGTCGATCTCTTCTTGATTCAAGTTACCGGTATCGGGTAACAGATACTAAAGTTTCCTATGGTTACAAATTTCATCTACGGTGAGTACTAGTTTCAACTACTTTATTTCATGCTTAATACACACTCATTTATTTACTCATGCATTCACTCATACAGTTACTCTACTACTAGGCATGCTATTTCAAGGATTAAAGGTTTAGTGATTACCTGGGCGGATTTGAACCGGACCCATCACGGTCAATCACATGCAGAACAGGCTGCCTCTTAGGTGCGCCCCTCTGAGGACCCGGGATCCCTGTCCCTGTGGTGCCTGCTGGGCCGGTGCATCGCCGGATGCCACCCCTTGCCCTCCCTCTGCTTGTAGCTTTGGAAGGTTCCCTTTGGCCTTCCATTCTCTGGGCACTTGTTAGCTGGTGTCCCAGCTTCTGGCAATTATAGCATTGATTTCTCTCCCGTAGTCCTACCAGTGCACTTACACATAGGTGCGGCCATCGGAGAAGGTTTTGGCGACACGGAGCTAGAACCTGAGGTTAGAGGGTTAGCACATGTGTGCGTGGATATACTAGATATGATACTTATACGAATACAAATGGATAAGGAATTTACCCTTTGGTGGGTGTGATCTCAGTGGCTTTGCTGCCACCGGTGCAGAATAACCAAGCTGAAGAAGCTCAGTGGTTTGCCCTGCTCAGCATGGGTACTGCTCTCACCCTGGGATTCTTTGGGATTGGGATGTGGAAAGAAATTCCCTTTCTTCTTTTTCCAGCTCTTTCCCTGGTTCTGCTCCTCAGTGCTGGTGTTTTTGTTGTTAGCTTTGCGCTTCAGCGCGGTCTCTTCATCCCTTAACTAGTAAGTGATCTCAACGCGAGAAGCCGGTGATAACACTCCTGAAATCTCAGGTATTAGCCGGGATTCTCATTAAGGAGGAATAAAGAAAGATTCAAAGAATTCAAGGAATTTAAGGAATTGAAATGATACTAAGGGTTAACCGTTATTTACCTGAAGGGAGGTAAATCTGGTGTAGCCATACCGTACCGTAGGCGATGGCTCAGACCGCCATAGAAGCGATCGACCAACACCTGGCCGGTGTATCCTAGATCGGGGAGAAGACGGAGAATGAAGGTGAGTGCGGTAGTACTCATCGACAGTCATCTTGTCGGTCATCTTTAAGGCGTCCAGTTTTAGCCTTTCTTGGTTTTGACATGTTCGGGATAGTATTTTGGAATGGAGGAGTGATGCGAAAGAATCCCAATCGAATGTGGGTCGCTGACATGCTCGTGCTTCACCAGCTCCACCACAATCCATAGCTGCATCCTTTAGGTAGTAAGCAGTAAATATGACTCGAACTCCAGCAGGAGCGCTTCGAGTGTTTCGAAAGCCGTCTCCATCTCGGAGATGTAGGCCTCGAGCTAGCCGGATCACTCTCGACCCTAAAGCAGGGAGGCGGAGCTCCGCTACAGCTTTTACCCAGTCTGCTTCTCTGGGAGGCGGGGGAGGGGTTGGTCCCGCTTGTGTATGTTGGTTCTGCTGAGATTGTTGTACGCTTGGATTACTGTGGTAGCATCTGCACTACCGTGGCGGCGATGATCTCAGCTATCGTCTGCGCGCCGGGTCCGTCATTGCCCCCTCCTCTGGGGCGACCTGGACCTCTGCCTAACATCTGAATATTTAACAGTTACATAGGCTTCGCAAGATATGACTCAAGGTCCTGGAATTTAAGCAAGGTATCGTTCGTAAGAACGTTAAAGGGTATCCGTCGTAACAACGGTAGTTCTAGTTAGGTTTCTAAGTATCCGTCTTAAGACGGTTGAAATCCTAACTCGGTAATCCCCTATGCTCGGTACTATGGATATCAGAGCGTTTACTACGCTCTGATACCACTTTTGTAACACCCCAACGCTAATCCTATGCTTACCGTCTAATCGTCCTATTAATCCTACGAGTTCGCAGCGGAATTATTACTGCTTACTACGGCGGGTGAAACAATGCCACTAACCGCCATACGGCTAGCTAGGCTGCTAATACTTGCAGTCACGGTCTGATGAACATAGTGTACCGAGCTACTAATATGATGCATACTGAATACAAATAACCTACTTACATTCTTGGATCACCGAGTATTTAAAGTATTACATTACATCCTTTACCACACTTCCCAAAAGAATGTGTTTCTAAGGCTACTCATCTATACCGATTCCATTCTATCAAAATCCAAAAAGGTGTACCCCATGGTACACCGACTATTCAAAAACTGTAGCCATGTACTACTTAGTACACCCGTCATAAATTCATTGGTTTACAAACCAAAAGAAAGACAGGAAAATTAAACTTCAACTTCCTAGTCTCATCCCTAACACGAGTACCTGCGTGTAGTAAAAATGGTGCCCCAAGGGGCTCAGCAAACGCTGCGTATAAACTCCGCATATACCGCGTGCTAGCTAGGGCACGCCGACTATTTGACGTCCACTAAACATGCTATTCATTTAGTTCATACATACATGCTTTTCATACATCATACATGCTATACATTTCATTACACCAATCAAGGCAACAATACCATAGCATCCATTTCACTTACCTTCACAAGGTTAGCCAAATTATGCATCCGGGTTAATCGGAATGCTTTACTCTTTTACTCGTTACACTTTTTCTTACTTACAAATACTTACTTTCATTTACTTTACTTACTCATTCTTACTTACTTATACTCAAGTTAAGTCGTCGGGACCTCCGGCCCTGGGGACTACACCGTCCCACCTCCGGGATTTACTTGACTCACCAATCCGGGATGCTACCCACTTAAGGGATTTGGGCCGCGGACCAGTTTAAGAGTCAGGAATTGGAGCCAACCTCTCGTGACTCCGCATCCTCACGCGTGGCCGAAACTATATCGGACTTCTACTCATTCCAATTTAATTACCAATTTAAGTTAGGATGGTTAGCTTGTTAGGAATAAGTTAGAAGTCCAACTCATCACAATCGGTCACAGTACAATACATCATATACACACACATTCATATTCATCCAAACATTTCATGAATTATACAAACTAAGATTTAAAAACAATATTCACAACATGCAACACTACATATTCGCAAGTATGCATATTAACTCCGATTCGTGCATTTATCTTATTTGGTGATCAATTAGCACACAACACACAAATCAGAGTAACCAAGATAGCATACGGGGCATGAGGAATCCATACCGTTCACCGTCGTACGTGGTTCCAAACGTTCTTCCGGTGTCACAAATCAAATCCTATTATATACATACAATTAAATGATTAATCTAACTATCATTACTTAACTCATACTTACTATGTCCTTATACTTCTTACACTTACACATTACTTACTCATTTTTCATTACTTAAGTTTTTATTTTCTTACTTAAGGTTTGCATGCTTACCTACATGTACATATACATATATATATGGGTATACATATATATATATAAATATACAATAATTATTTAGATTAAAAATAATTTTTTTTTTTGTCAGGATAGGGCCGTCCGACCCACCGTCCGACCCAAGCCCTGGGTCGGACCATTCCAGTAAGATTCGTTCCCAGAAAATTACCCTGTCCGACCCACCACTATTCCGTCCGGCCCATACTCTCTGGGTCGGACCATTCCAGAAGGTTTGGTCCTGTCGTCTAAGCTCCGTCCGACCCACGT
Source organism: Limonium bicolor (assembly GCA_023374045.1). NCBI lineage: Eukaryota > Viridiplantae > Streptophyta > Magnoliopsida > Caryophyllales > Plumbaginaceae > Limonium > Limonium bicolor. The sequence goes on from CM041780.1 coordinate 312,906,857, forward strand.
CCGACTCACCGTGTGGCTCGGACGAAGTCAGAAACTTCGACATTGTAAATTTTCGTCTGTCCGACCCATGTCCGATCCACGGCTGTGGGTCGGACCATTACAGAAAGTTTTATTTCGTTATTTAAGCCATGTCCGACCCACGTCCGACTCACGACTCTGGGTCGGACCATTCCAGAAAGGTTGGTTTGCGTTTCTTAAGCCCCGTCCGACCCACGTCCGATCCAGACTCTGGGTCGGACGGTTCCAGAACCTTGTTACAGATTTTGTTTTTCCTTCCCAATTTCACCCATTGCTTCCCCAATCTTCCTACATGCATCCTAACATGTTTTTGTGCAATTTAAACACCCTAAACCATGCTAATTCATTTCCTAATTCATCACACAACTCTATACTAACTTATATACACAATTCTCTTAATTCCAACTCAACACTTAAACGGTTTTCTTCCCTAGTGTCTTTTGCTACAGATTTTGATACTAACACTCCCCTTCTACAACTTCCTCTCCTATTGACATTTCTAGCACCTCTAATGTATTTAGATTGCACTATCTATCTCTCTCAACTTACCCTCCACCTATCTTAATCAAAATCTGTTACATACTCCCCTTAGTCACCTAGTTTAAAATTCACTGAGTGTTCTATTCCTATATAAATTTTGACATAACCTCCCCTATATTTTTACACTCTCACCACATATTCTAGTTCACATTTTGTTACCCTTTTCACCTGTTTCAAAACAGCAATAATAGCCAAGCTCTCAAACACTAATATGAACTACTAAACACTAATAAAATTCCTGCACATCACACTAATTCCCAATCTGTTTTCAATAAGTTTTACACATCTTTTAAAGCTTCAAAACACTTGTACTTCCTCACACATTATACTACTAGTGCATTACTATTTCTATTACTCATTTTAAACTTCCAAAAACTGTTACATACATATATATACCAAGTTATACAAAAGAGTATCCTTACCTTGTTTCTCTTCTAGTTTCTTTCTTCTTCTTTCTCCTTCCTTCTCTCTACCGGTTTTAGTGACTCAATCCACTAACACTACAACCATTCACACACACATACTTCAATACTAAAGCTAACTCTACACATTATTTAGCTTCTAATGCAAGTTCTAGGGTTTGTAGATTTCATTACCTTGTAAGGGTTTATGAATACTTGGAGCAGCTCAAGAATGGTCTTTCCACCCCTTTCAAAATGCCAAAACCGGCTGGGCACAAGAGGAGCAAGCAGGGGTTTAGTTCACATTTTCGTTTTGCCCTTTAGGCTAGAAAAAGATGAAGTTTTTGAGAATGTTTTTACCTTAAAAGAACAAGGAGAAGGAGGGCCTTCTAATGGTGGTGTTGAAGCTCCAAATGGGACACACCCATAAAAACGAAAGTGGTTGTTTTTGAATTTTGGAAGGATGAAAATGTAGCTCTTGATGAGAGGATTACAATGGTGGTATTTTTATAATTTTTGGAAGGGTTTGGAGAGAGTTACAAAGGAGAGAAGTAGAGGTTTGTGGGTGTTTCTATTTCCACCATGGAAATCGCATGGAGGTAGGAGGAAGAAGAAAAGAGAGTGTGAGGGGGTGCTGGTTCACGTGAGGGAGAATAGAGAATGGGGATAGGAGAGAGAGAATGTGAGAGTAGAATAAAGTTGTGAGTGTTGTTTTATTATTTTTGTTTGTTAGTAAATAAGTGAGTGTGAGTGAGTGTGTGAGAGAGGGAAATAGAGGGGGGGCCGGCTGGCACACCACACACACACACAATTGCACTTTTTATTTTAAAAGTGGTCACATAAGTTTCAGTTATTTATACTTCTACCCCACAACTTCCCGTTTTTGACAGTTTTTTACTAATTTCTCGTTTTCTTGATTTTATTGGTTCTAAAGTCTCACTAATATTTATTAATGATTATTTAGTTGGCTAAAATTGTTACGAGTCTATTTGACCCGCTTAAAGACACGTTTTCCCGGTTACCTCGAAAAAACGCGCTTTAAAGTTCGTTAGTGATTTTAATCCATTTTAAGGATCCGTTTTCTTCGGGATTTGTTCCCTACTAATTATTTATACTTAATTAAGCCTATAAATTACTTATTAGCCTAATTAATCACTATTTTTAATTACGGGGTATTTCAATCACTTACTATGCATCTCCACTGAGTTTAACTCATAACTGGTCTTATCTGCCACATTATTATTCAACAACACTTACACAACGGTCGCTTACTGCGCACCGTGCTTATTGTATAACACTAACTTACATGGTATTTACTGTCACATTAACTTCCACACATATACTTACATCATTCATATTATGGTTCATCATTCATTTGGATGACTACTGAATGCTCCTGGAGCGTAGCTCGCTCGAGTTACAAGCCGCTGTTATTCAGCCGGGTGCTTCACAAGCTACTAAACTAACTATTCTCTCGCAATATCAACATGGTCAATCCTTAACATATTTCTTGAGCTTGGTTCACATAACTACCGCTCCAGTGGTTTCATAGTATCGAGAGGTATCCCCACTCTTAATGCAGTGGTTCGTTCTCCGCTCTATTCATTTATACAACATAAACTTCTAGAATCAATCTAATTTAAATAACACATTTTATTTGTGGCTTATGAGCCTTACTGCTTCGAGCTCTGTCCATTGTGGACGGTTCACACACATTTATTTGTCCGTACAACATTACATGGTTTGGGCTCGATGACAAGGTCGTTGCATCACGTTTCCTTTCATGGGATGCCCCTTAGGATTGTCAGTCCGTCTCCTGACAACTTATGTCTAAACTGGGTGTTAGTTTCAACCCTTGTGTTTCTGTCATGTCATTTCGTGCAACACTTGTTGATGCGAACACCCTTCAAGGATTGCTCCTGGGTGTTGCTAAGTCATGCTATTACATCTGGTTCGCACTTAGTGGTATATTCAGTTAGCCAAGCCGTTTGCGTTCTTGACTGGCTTATTATCTTCTTCTGTGAAGATCAACATTTCCTGGTAGTGTAGGTACTCATTCTGGGAGTTTCATCCCGTTCATTGCACACTAATGTGTCCACATTAGGCATCTGCCTTGCCACGCACAGGCTGGGTCATTATTCCAACTATCATGTTTATCCCTGAGGATCCTTAAGACATATGCTATGTCTTTACATAACAGTTAGTGCACTTCGTATTCCCTGACTCTTAAACATTTCCTCGAAACAAATTCACTAACTCCTTTAGTCTCGTTAAATCAACTGAGTTCCTTTACTTCAACCATTCCCGGTAATCCTTTGCTCTTGATTGACTTATACTGCTGACCGTAGTACGGAGTCGACTACCTCCCGTGTTCCGGACTCTACTCGTATACATATGTGAGGTACCATACTGATACATTACTACTTACCAACTAACCCATAAACAGGTCTGTCAGGCCCACAAGCTCCTATCGGAGTGCGGTCGTCCCACATTTCAGTTTGTACACTCGTAGTGTCCGTCACACGCCTAGGTGAAGTATTCTGTTGTCAACTCCCTTATATTGTCCTGTGACAATATGCATTCCCTGCTTCCCGAACTTAATCGAGGGAAGGTTTATCCACTGTTGTATCTTTATCAACTGCCCTTGGTTTTACTGGTTTGGTTTAGAAGAGGGTTAGAAAGAAGTATTGGTTTGAAAGGAAATTCGGTTTTGAAAGAAAAGAGTTTGAAATAAATTTGAGTTGAAAGAAAAATTCTCATGGTTTTACAATGTCTTCATGCCTTAACCAATCTAGCTTTGCGCTGACTGGTGTACTTCCAATTACAGAGGTTAGGCTATCAAGCCCTTCCATGGTTATGATGATCACACTTAACTTCGTGGTACTTTACTATGTACTTGTAGTCGTTTAAACTTTCTCGAACAGCCCTGTTATAGCAGCACTTGCTATAGCAAGTGCGCCATGCTAACTGGCTATCGGTTAAACACACACACCGGTTGCGGTATTGTTCTTACCCGCACTATTATCAATGGCCTTGTTGGCCCTTACTCGACCTTACAGTCTTGACAATAACCCTCTGGGTAACTTCTCACTGTATTCACATGATAATTATTAACTGGGGTGTCTCCCATTCTTGGAGTCCCCTTTTACTTAGTATTGTTTCCTCTTCGTAGCCCGTTCCACGCATTGTCGTGGTTACTGAGACTTGTCTCTTGTTTGGGCACTACGTTGCAGTTCCCTTGTCGGTTGGTATACCGTTGGTGTATCATTTAACAACTGTGGTCCTGTAGACTCTCGTCCCGGGTTCCATTAATTCATTTCTTGCCTGTTGCACGGTCGGTGCGTTGCAAGCAGGTTATTCTCGACTGCTCGGCATGTCGTCCCAGGTTGCCGGAAATTCTATTCTCTTATACACAAAATTCTTCATTCTTCGCTATTTAATGCGGTTAACCTTGTTCAGATGGAAACCGTCTCCGGGATTCCCAGTTTTCGGGATCTACCGTATGACTGGTCCTCCTTACTTACAGCGATGTTTAATAACAGCCAGATCGGGCTTTCCCGAATATGAGAGGACTTCCATCTCTCTGGCGTTGTTTCCCAAGTTATAAAACAGGGATTGTGGATGGCGGGAAGGATATAGTAGGTTTCCAGTACACACTGGTAATTCCTAACTAGCGTATCTCTCATGCTATCACTCAACCCTTAACCCAAAGTACTAAAATCCTAACTCGGTACTTCCTAAGCTCGGTAATTCAGTCATCAGAGCGATACTTCGCTCTGATACCACTTTTTGTAACACCCCATCCAACAACAAACACATAACAACAATCTGCAGCGGAAAAATAAACTTCATCACGTTACTTAACTCGTTGGTGTTACACGCCGTTAACCACCCACGTGGCTAACAAGGCTATTACATACACATTGTACCGGTCTGATGGACTAGATTCCTGAGCGACTACACATTACTGACCCTTTCATTAATAATAGAAACAACATACACCTACCAACTGAACCGAGTATTCACAAACTAATGCCGATAACAATTTCGGTCTTACTACACCTACTGAATATATATACAACTTAAGTGATTACCCATGCACAACGACTACCCCGTCCTAATCTCGAACGGCTTCCAGCTCCTTGTACCTGAAATAGGAAAAAAAGAGAAAGGGTGGCCCCCAAGGGGCTCAGCACCTTTGCTGGTATGGTAATGCCGCAGCCCGCATGCTACCGGGCCACGCACAACTATTTGTCGTCTTAGCATGCGGTTGATTATATCAGAATCATGCATGTAAACTACAAATACACAACACATTGCACTGCAACAACAATGGCTCATTAAAACAGCCAATACAACTACACTTAACAAATCACTCATTGTGATCTTTAACCCCTAGAGTGTTCTCCTTTAGCGGAGCTATTTCCTTAATAGACGACACATACCCACCAATCGGGTTATCCTTAAACGCCTCTTACAATAAACTGGAATTCATATCCATAATCCACATACTCCACATCTTAACAACATATCACATCACATCGCAATAAGAATTGCAGCATAACAACAATACATAACATAACGGGTACGGTTCCCTTTGTGAACCGGCCCAAACATAGTCAGTTCACTTGTAGCCTAGAGAATGTTGCCAGTCTCATGATAAGCTCATTACATAACTCGTTACCGTCTCGTTAAATGAACGGATAACTTAACACAAGGTGTCTCGGATATAGTGATCCAAGCACACCGAACAAACATAAACATAGTATGCCCCTATGGCCCGACGTGAGTTAGTAAAATAGCCTTGGTTAAGCTAAAGGGAAGGTTGGAAACCAAATTGGAAAACAACCATAACATACAGAGAGGATCGAACCTGACATGACAACGACCCCCATACTCACACGCGTGGCCGGAACAGACCGGACTCCTCACTTCCCCCGTTAGCACTTGTTAGTAGTTCAACATTAAACTTAATAAACAATCACAAACAATGGGTTAAGTCTTGTTAGACACACACACAAGGGAAGGGAGAGTCATACATTCACACACAAACATCACACACAAACATCACATGACTAACTCACGTATAGCCGTGGCTAGAACGTTCCTTAGGTCAGAAACGTTATCACCGGATACCGTTCTCTTGCGTTTACCTAATAGTGGTCAACTAGCCCTTCATGCGCATTCGAGGTTACCAGTATCGGCACGTAAACACACAACAACATTAACGACTATAAACTCGTTTCATGATTTATCTTATAACGTGGCAAACATATAGAAAAACACATTGGCATACAAGCCGGTGTAATCCGGTAGGACACAGGTTGCAAGAAACCCATACCTGTCACCGGAGTCCACTCTATCGTGTCCACTTATGTTCCTCGAGCAATTCTCGAACAACTGATAACATTACATGTACTTTTATTAACATCGGGGTAACATAATTGTTCAAAGTCTAATGCTCATAACTTATCCCCGTTAACTTAGTTAAATAACTTCACAATTTAACATACTTTACCTTTACATTTTAATACAACTTTTCCCCCACTAAATTGTCATTATAACTCACTTAACAAGTCCTTAACAATCTTATAACATCATTACTTAATAATCCCCATCTTCCTATAACCTTAAACAATGTTTTTTTTTTTTTTTACATATTTTGGGCCGTCCGACCCACCGTCCGACCCACAACTGGGTCGGACCATTCCAGAAACTTTTCCCGTCTTTTAAATACACCTGTCCGACCCATGTCCGATCCAAGATCTTTGGGTCGGACCATTCCAGAAACTCCAACGGTTGCATTAACAGAGATGTCCGACCCACCCTGGGTCGGACCACTGGGTCGGACAACACCAGAATTTGTCCAAAACTTGTCAAACTTTCTCCAAGCTTTTCCTCAAGCCTCCTAATGTGTTCTAACATCATTTGGCACATCAAACACACCTTTAGCCATGTACTAAACTCTTTAAATCACACACCAAAACCATCTTATCATTCACAAATTCCTTTCAAAATTCCTAGCACTTGGAATGTTTTCTCCTTAAGATTTCTATATGGTATTTCACCTATAATGACCACTATACCAAGGTGTTTCCTCTACACCTTAACATCATCTCTCAAACATCATTTCTTACTAACCAAATCTCATTTTCCACATCTTACCTAAACATCATTTATTCCTTGTATATCAACATTACCTAAACCTTAAACAACCTTCTCCAAGACTTTAATACATCCTCAAAAACACACATTGAATTCCTAGAACTTCCAAGATAATACCTAAATCCTTGTATCACTCTAAATCACCTTAATACATGTTTTCTTCCCTAGTAAAACACTTGTTCATTTTTAACACTTCCTAGTTCACCAAAACTCATTTAAAACACTTAGTACTTCTTATACATCTTCCAAATTTTGCCATAGCTTCTCTTGTATATTCTCACATCCAAACACTTAGGTGTTTACCTTATTCCATTCAAGAACACCTAAGTCCACCAAGAACTTTCTCACACACAAACTTCACCAAATTTACACTACATCACAATATAGTGCATAAACTTAATTGCTTGGCACTTAGGCCCTTAAATAACATGGCTCTTAGGCCCTTAAATAGCATAAACCTTAAACACTGAATATCCCACATAATATATTGCCTTTAACCTGCAATTACATACAACAACACATATGCCCTTTAATAGTTTCCTTGAGAGCATTTTACTAGGCCATTCACCATTGGCTCCTTAGGTATTTTTATCAAGCAAATCAAGCTCATTTTTCCTATGGCATTTAAACTACATTGAGATAGTTTGTTTACCTCTTTAACTCTCAAACTTCTTTCTTGTTTCCTTGAACCGAAAATCAGCAAGGAGTTTGATCACTTGTCAACTTTCTAATCAATATACATATAAGGGTAATGAGTCTAAGAATTCACACTTAAACTCATATACAAACCCTAGTTTAGCATAAGTGTTTTAATACACTAAAATGATGTTTACCTTTGAATTTGAAAGAGAACTTGAATATGTAACAAGAGAGGACTCCTAGTCCTTTGAAGTTTGAATTAAGCTAAGAAGAGAGCAAGACAAAACACCATTGTGAGGTGAATTTTTTGACATGTACCAAAATGAGAGGAAACATGGTTTTTCTTTGATTTTCCTTACCTTGAAGCAAAGGAGAATAACAAGGCATGAAAACGTAAGCTCAAGCTCCTTCAATGGTGAATCTCCATGGAACCAAAATTGAGTTCTTAAAGATTTGAAAAGAGGGAAATGAGGAGCTTGATCTAACTAAGACAAAGGTAGTCTTGAAATTGATTTTGGAGCATGGAATCATAAGTTACAAGTGAAAGAAGATGAAGAATGAGATGGTGCTGTAGCAAACCGAGAATGGAGCTTGGGAGAAGATGAAGAAATTGTGTGAAATGAAAGGAAATAAGAGAATGAGGTGAGAGAGTTCACTTTGTTAAGATATTTATGTATAAAAGCAAAATAGTACTTTACTTTATAAGTTTTACTTTTCTTATTAAACTAACAAGGGGGATGACTCATCCCTTGCAAAAACTGGCCCCCATTTAATACTAAGGGTGTTTTGGTCTTTTTTGGCCAATAACATAACTTATAATACATATGTTACAAACTAGCTTATAATAGTTACTATTCACAAAAACAAGGCACATAGTTGTGAAATTTTTGATTTCTCATTGATCTAGACTTCCAAATGTGATACTAAGTAGTACACATATTAATTAAAGAGTAATGATGGACATTTAGCCACTCAAAACTCATTTACAAGACAGTTTTTCAAAAATGTGCTTTAAGACTCCTTAAAGCACATTTTGTGTTTTAACTTGTTTCCAAGCTTGGTTTTCTTTGGGAATTGATTTAATATGTTCATTAACATATTTATAAGGTATAGATATGACCTTTAGGTCTTATACAAATTTATCCCAAGCTTAGAGCACATTTTTGCTCATATTGACTTTAAGGTATCTTCTTGTGTTTTGTTCGGTTTAACTGCCTACCAAAGTTTCCTAAGGACTTAATTAGCCTTATTAAATCATAATTGAATATTATTAAGTCTTGGTAGGCTCTTGGGTCCTAACCAAGTTCACTCCAAGCTTAGAGCATGTTTTTGCTCAAGCTGTGTCTTAGTGCTTTATTGTGTTTTACTATGGTTTAAATTGTTCTCTGATGTTTCTAAGGCACTTTTTAGCCTTTACACACCATAGTTTAAATGTTTAACAACATATCAAGGTTTGGGGTATTTCAAATATGGTTCCACCACCATTAGAGGGTTGAAATGAAGCTCAAAAACAAGAGGAAAAACAAGGTATGAGAGAGAGAGGAAAATCGGCCAGCCTAGGTAGTGGAGAAAGAATGAGTTTCTCTTGGAAATTTTTACCTTAGGAGAAAGAGGTGACTCCAAGCTCCAATTTGATGCCACTTTCTCTTCAAAAGGGAAAAACCCATGGAGGTCAACTTCCCCCATTGAAATTCTAAAAAGAGGGAAGTGTTGAGCTTGAGGAGGAGAAGAAGAATATGTATTTATTTTTGTGATTGGAGCTTTAATGAAGCTAGATCATGGGAGAGAAGGTGGAGAAGCCATAGATGTGGGTGGAGAGCTCAAAAAACATCCCCAACCAGAGAGAGGGGAGCAAAATCGCTGGGAGGAGGAAATAAGAAGAAAGAGAAAAGGGAAAAAGAGAAGTGAGAGGAGAGAGAGAAGGTAAAGTGCTTTTTACCTTTTTCCTTCTTTCTTTTCTTTTTCTTTCTTTCTTTCTAGCTTAGTGTGTGTGTGAGTGGGCTGACTCACATATTAAAAACCGGCCCACATATATAGGCGAGCTGTAGCGTTTTTCACGATCGTTAATTTACCCGGTTTTGGCACTATTCACTAACCGGGCCCGTTTTCCGGAATTTTCTCATTTCTTTAATTTTATTGGCTCTTAAGCTTCCATATACTTATTTATAGTTATTTGATGAACTATAATTTTTACGGGTTCATTTGACCACTTAAGGTCACATTTTCGGGTTTTCTCGAAAGTGTGCGCTAAAGCTTTATTAGCGTTTTAACTTATTATTTGGATCGTTTTCTTTGGGAATTGTTCCCATATATTATTTAGGAATTATTAAGCCTTTAAAATCCATTTAATACTCTAGTAGAGGTAGTATTCCTCTTAGGGTCACTTAACGCTCAAGTTAGCGTTTTTCACTTTTTAAGCGTTTTCCTTGTTTCATTTGGATTTATTCTCTTTACCAAAATTCATTAGGCACTAATTGTCCCTCAATATCATATTAGAGTAATTTAATCACCCTAATTAGGTTCGGGGTATTTCAACCTACCCCCCTTAAAGAACTTTGCCCACAAAGTTAGTGAGTCTAAGGTTGTTGGTCACCAAGGTACTCAATTCTAAGGTTATAAACTCTATATAGCCCGTCAGACTCCATGTCTGACTCAATGTATACCACACATCCAAACAACATGTCAAGCATGCATAGCAACCAAAAAAATATCCGTTGTCCAAACTCTCAATGGGGGTCCATCCGCAGACAATTAGGCACTAAGTCCTCCCCCATATCGAGTGATCCCTCAGGTACCGATCACGTTTGAACACTTACGCTCTCTGGTTCACGGCCGTCATGACATTGAGCACTTACTCTTTCTAGCTCTACGGTCCTTTGGTTATGATTAAATTCATTTGCACCTCTAGAGAATCCTCAGGCTCCAAAGTGGGTACTCTTCCTTGACCGGACTACTCATATCCGGCGGCCCTTGGACAAATACAAAACATACGCCCACCGTTCAACCGGTCATCAAGTCTTAAGGCCGTAGCCACGGCGGGTGACAGCGGTTTCAAAACTAATCATCACTTCCACCGACTCACAACCAGCTTCACTTCCATGGTTCAACCGGATACCCTTGCCTAGCCATGAAAGATCCACTAGCGCCCGTGGGAGTGGTTTTAAAACCAATCCTCATTCTCAAGTTTGAAGAAAATCATTTATACCAAATCAGTTTGGAAATTCATTTTGAAAACTTCATACAACTCCAAATTCCAATTTATGTTAGTTTCACCTATTACAAGTGTGATTACTTGCGGTCACTTATAAGGAGCTTCAAGAGTAATTCAACCCCAATGTGATCAGCATTGGTGTTGAACTATCCATCCACCCTACTTTGTGTACAGTTTCCCTTGATCGCTAGCAAACCAAGTTCCACCTCCCACCTCAATTCACCCAATCAAATAGTCAATTATTATTTCATTTTCTATCTTCTTAATCTTTCTAGTCTTAATCATGCAACCATGCATTTTCCAATTTCTAGAATTCATTTACTCATTACTACTCATACCATCAATTATTACTCAACTTATCTTCAGCTACTATACCCAAGAATTCCAACAGTTAGTTCTCCAATTAGTTCTCCATCCTCTGATAGTTCACAAGTAAAATCAGTTTCTATCCTCAATCATTTACAAGAAAAATCAAATCAACTCAAGCCACCTAGGGGACTCAATTCCCACTAGGTTTAACATCGGTTTCATACCGATTTATACTTATCAACTCCTTAAACAAACTCATTTCCCAAATTATTACCAATTGGGGTTCTCATTCCCCATGGAGTTTCTCTACTCCATTCACCTCAAATTTCTCACAATCAATACTCCTTTCTGCTTCAAATCTCACAAATACTTAGGTTTACACAATGAGTGGATACAAATGTTTGTGTAACATAGGTACCAGTCATTCAAAGCAAAACCTCTTACGCTATGCGCATTGTAGTTTACGCACCATCACGTAAAACATACATTTCGCGGTTTTCGCCCAACCCCCCTTAAAAAGGGATTACACCCACGTAATCTACCTTGTGTCAACATTGGACATAGGTCGAAGGCATTCAGCCGTCATGGAGTGGTTCAACTTCCATGTGGTCTATTATACAATGTGTTCTGGTCAAAGGGTCTTAACCAATTTGCTGGTTTAGTCCTTGCACCAAGAATTCTCATCGGAGTTTATTTAACTCTTAACCGGGTTTGGTTCTAGTCTTAGAGGCTTCAAGGCTTTGGTAATTAGCCATTTTGTTCACTAAGTATATTATACCTTAGAATTTTGGGTCCACTAGCTTTTGCTGCGCGACCCTGATAACTTGGGTTTATTCGCCCTTCTCGTTATCCTTAATGTGTTATACACCACCCTTTTTATCCCTTTTTATCTTGGGAATAAGGTTTGTCAATCAAGCATGGTATTCGTTTACCGTACGCAAACTCAATGAGTTACAGGTTTTCTATCCAGCTTTCTGGAATCAATGTACATACTGTTCGTACTCCCACGATTATTCACTAGGTTCCTCCGCCTTATTGTCGGTTGAGGTTATGTAACACCCCATCTCCAAATACAATGATTGTCGCCCTAAGTCCATTTCGTACATTAACAACACAGCGGAAAAGTTCTACTAAATTGGTGTTACCGCCGTTAGTCACCCACGTGACTAACTAGGCCTATTCTCTTAACAAGTCACGGTCTGAAACGGATAATTACTCGAGTTCTCTCTTTGGTGATTGCACGTCTTTGATCCTAGGAAAGTCATTGCTTAAATTTGTTTTCTCTGATTCTGTTTCTAGGGTTTATCAACATCTTCAATGAAGAGTGTTGTTAATGGTATTATTCTAGGAATTCATCCCGTTTTTATTGAAAGTAGTTATGTCCTCCATCTTCATTGTATGATGTAATACCTACCTTGTAGGTTATTACTTACATCCGGTCCTCTCACATTGTTGAGTAATTCCTTATGTTCTTCCACTCAAGGTTAGGCTAGGTTTTGGTTTGCTGTTCTTACCTGTAGTGTCGGTTGTCTGTTGCTGATGCTTACATCGTTTAGTCTCCTGACCAAGTCCAGCTCCCTGCTGACTGGTGTATTGATTTAGTTGTCATGGTCAGGCCGTCAGGCCCTCCCGATATTTCACTCTTCAGTCTTAAGGATTTGTAATCCGGTGTTAATATGTATTATATCCGTGGTTTTTACCATTTGGTCTTCACGGCTTCCTGTAAAGCTTCATTGCGGCGGCACTTGCCAAGGCAAGTGCGCCATGCAAGATGGGCTATCGGTACTGTGTACATCGGTAATGGTACATTCTCCTAAACTCCATGTAGGTGGTAGTCCATGGGACTCCTTCTTTGCCCTTTTTGGCTTTAGTTAATTGATTATCTGGGCAGCTTGCTGACTGCTTTTCATTGTATAGTTACTTATCAGGGTATTCCTCTTTCTGAGGGGACCCTTTTTCTTTCACTTTTGCCTTGGTTCTCACTCTCGTGTCCACACCTTCATCGTGGTTATCGAGTATTAACTCTCCTTAGGCACTACGTTGTAGTCCTATCTTGGAGTATGACTTGCATAAGCCTTCGTAGTCATCTGGGCTATTGCAGTTACGTCTCTGCTACCCCCCCTTTTTTTGTAGGTTCGGAGTTACCCGCTTCATAATTGACTTTTAGGTAGTCCCTATGCTCTTGCGCGGTATTATCCCGCTGTTATTGCTTCCTAGGACTGTTGTCTGGTGTTTCTGTCACTTCTTTTGTCCTCCCATTGCACTCGTAGTGCTTTCCTTCTTACTGGTATGGCGGGGTTATATTGACTGCGTAGCATGTCGACCCAAGTTGCCGGTAATTATTACTCTCATTGTGTAGAATTCCGCTGGTAGCGCCTGTTTCAACGTTGCGCTCCAATTGGGACCTTCAAGTCTTGAAAGACTATTGCATAACGAGGTGTTCCTCGTATTTGCACCATGTTAAGTAACTGCCAGATCGGGTTTTCCCGAGAAAGAGAAAGCTTGTCATCTCTCTGGCGTTCATTTCTATTATCTTAGAACCAGGGGCGCGGAGGGTGGGTCAGGTATTACACATATCCAATACACATCGGGGAATCCTAACTAACGCACCTCTCGCACTAACACACAACCCTTATCCCAAAGTCTACTATTCCTAACTCGGTAATTCCTATGCTCGGTAATTTCCAGTCATCAGAGCGTAACTACGCTCTGATACCACTTTTTGTAACACCCCATCTCAAATACAATGATTGTCGCCCTAAGTCCATTTCGTACATTAACAACACAGCGGAAAAGTTCTACTAAATTGGTGTTACCGCCGTTAGTCACCCACGTGACTAACTAGGCCTATTCTCTTAACAAGTCACGGTCTGACTAACCGGATAATTACTCGAGCATCTAAAACATTACAATTCATAAACCACAACTTATACCGAGTATCTCATATCCTAATACATCATACTAACATCTCATCAATTACTAAACGAGTGTACATGCACAACTCGTGTAACAAATGTAAAAGCAACCCGAAGTAATCTACCCGCTCCCACTCTTAGGTTGAGTCTTCGTCTGGTACCTACCTGCAAAGTTTAAATCATAGGCCCCAAGAGGCTCAGCACATGGCTGGTACAGAAAATGTGCAGCCCATAAGCTAGCAGGGTTACACACGACTACTTTGTCGTATACATGCAATTGTTTAATCATACAAGTAATAATAAGGAGTACGATAACAAACAACACATTTATGTGAAACATTCACAGCTCAAATAAATCGAACGTCGTAATGGACGCCCATTAATGAGTAAGTTAGATTGCTAATTCCTGAGGCCTGAGAAATGTTTAGTTCTCGTGTTTGACCATACTTTATAAGTGCCAACCGTTCTCTTAATAGAACTGGTTGTTCTCTAACTGAAATGTTTATTTTTGTCGGGTCAAGGTAACCCTAGCCAATGAGTTATTAGCTCCATTGGGTTAATAAACATTAATTCTTAGTTATGAGGGGTGTAAGCCTGACGCTCCTGCGCCTCCTGAATTTACCTCCCACCTCGAACTGTTCACTCGAGCTGGTCGGGTCAGTTTGTCGACCCTAGGCAGAAGACAGATCTGATACAGATGCCGACCTCCTAACCTAAACATGCATGACCGGAGTCAGTCCCGGATTCCTCTTCTCCCAAGTTCCAGTTAGCTGAAGTCTCTTTGACGATTGGTTAGTTAAATCTCTCTCGGTATTAACCAACTATCAATAGGGAATATTTGTAACCTTATACAATTTTTATTAAAGATAGTTAATGAACAAGCTCTGAATCAAATCGTGTTAGTGTGCAATTTACGCACAATAACCATACAATAAATCGGTTTAATGCTTAATCCTGTTTGGTCGTATCACAATAACACATTGCACACAAACCGAGGTAGACCCCGTTAGCAAACAAGCTACAAGAATCCCATACCGTACACCGGAGATTGGCTAGCTCTTAATCCCACGTTCGCCTAATCCGCCGAACGCCTCTGACTTATCTAGATCTGTAACCAGAACTAGTATTAGTACCCTGTGTCTTAGAACTAATTTGGTTCTCTTTTCAACTTAAACCTCTTCCTAGGTTAACCCGGGTATAATAGTATACCGTCAAACGGGCTGGTTCCTTTAGGAGCATTTTCAAGCTCAATTGTAATTCAAATATAATGTCGTTAGCAGTTATTTAGTTGAACAGTTAGAAACTTTAGACTTATACGGACCTTATATTAGGTTTTCGCATTTTTCACTATTCATCCGTATTTCACTATTCATTTATACGGTCTCGTATTCTACTATTCACCGTATTCCACTATTCACGTATACGTATTTTACTATTCATGTATACGTCTCGTATTTGACTATTCATGTATACGTCTCGTATTTGACTATTCATATTCGTATTACTATTCACGTATACGTTTACTATTCACATATACGTATTTACTATTCAGTATACGTATTTACTATTCATGTATACGTATTTACTATTCATGTATACGTATTTACTATTCATGTATACGTATTTACTATTCATGTATACGGGTAGTCTCCATGTATACCAAAATTTACGTATATGCCCGTATGATACTCTGTATCAATACGTATTTATTTCTTTTTCCAATATAACTTGTATTTTCATTAAAATACTTTAAGTAATGATTTCATCCTTATATACAGGTCTCGTTTAACCCCGTGTTAACTCTGTTTCTTTTACAACTTGTTTCTAAATTCTTTATTTAATTTCCTTAACCTTTTAAACACATATAAATGTGTTATTTATATTACTTGTCCATAGTTTTCTCTTAATCTACATTTTACTCATAATAAGTTCTAAACTTGTTATTCTTATTTCTAATTTCTTCTAAAGTCTTACTTAATTAATTTCTTTTATACTTTTGGTCAATTAACAAAATATACCCAAGTTTGACCAGTCTTTTATGGTCAAACCCCCTAACTTTCCATAATTTACAATATTACCCCTAAAGTTAATTTAACTTAACTTTTTATTCCTTTATCCTTTTAATATCTAATCTTTTGCTACAAATTTTATTCTAGCTTCTCTAAACATTTTATAAACTGTCATTGACCAAGTTTGACCACGTTTGGCCATGTTTGGCCAGGGAAATTACCATTTTACCCTTGTGGTCTTTTCTTTTATCCTAACTCATTTATTAACCAATTTAACTCGAACTAATTTCTAATTTTCGTAATTAATTTTCCTACAGATTTTTGAACATCAAAAATCATCTTAAACATCTCTAAACCACCAGATTTAATTATCTAATGTTATAGTATATAAATACCATCTTTTATTATCTTTAAATGTACCAAAAACCTTATAAATTCCTTATAACACTTATAAACTCTTTATAAATTGTAAACTTAATTCTACAATTATTTTCTCATCACTTAAACTCTCAAAAATACATATTAACTAATATATATTTTCGGCCTAGATATTATGTAACCAAAACTTCTCAAATTTTACATATTACTCTTAATTATACTAATTCCTTTAATTTAACTAAGTTAGATAATTTTTCTAACTCATATATAACCTCCTAATTTTCGGCCACCATATAAATTATAGTATATGAATTTTTCTTGTATATTATGATAGCTTAAATTGAAGCTTATATCATAAGGAGTATAAATCTATTCTTAGATTTAATAAACAGTAACAATAATTATTAAAACCTAAGCTAGCTCACTGGAACCTATTGTGAGTCACCACCTAATTTTTACTTAGATCAAATTAGGAAAGGAGAGTTCGGGTTCGGGGGCTTGATATTCGACTTAATTAGGGTTCAATTACTTTCATTACTCATAGAAGTCGTTTTTCCTCTACTTAGTTTAATTACGGCTTGTTACGAGTCGTTTTTAACCTAAGTGCGCGCTTCTGTTTTTTTTTAATTTTTTAACGCTTTTTGACCGAAAATTAATGTGGAAATTGAAATACCTAAACTAGGGTTCCGGAGGCAGAATCAGGTCAAATTTTGTTTCCGTCCGTGGCTACGGAGCAAATGTCCGAACCCATGGACCCTAGTTAACCTAATTACACAGAAAAGTCAAATTTAAACCGAAACGAGATTTTGAAAAGTCTGGGGCCACGGACAGGACGTCCGTGGACCCGGACATGTTTTATAAAACCCTAACTTTTGAAAATAAAAATATCCCGCCACCATCCGGGGCGTCCGGCTTTTGGACAGAGCGTCCGGGACCCCGGACATAGCGTCCGTGGGTGCGGACCGCCCTCGGACGACGGCGTTTAGGTGGCTCCCGGTGGTGTTTCTGGCTCAACTTTTATGGGTAGGTAGCCTGAAAGATTCTAAACATGTTAGTGATTGAAAGTTTACAATTTGAATTCGAAATAAACACGAAACTTAGCAAACAAGTTATTAGGCAGAAGCGAAAACAAACGCTAATTCAGAAGCGGTAAAAAGTCAATTCGACTCCAAATTTTAATACAAAGTAGTTAAAGTTGAAAAAAGTCAGAAAAACATGATTTCAACCTGGTTTACCTTCGGATTTAATGAGACTCTTCACATCGGGGATCTTTTGGTGCTTCGTTGATGCCGGTTCTGGATTGACTTCGAATTAAGATTCTGACTCCTTCTTCTTTATGCTGCTAAGGACGTTTTTATTCTGTTTTTGTGGTGGTTTTGTGTGTTTTTGGTGCTTGGAAGTTCAATGGGAGAAGAAAGGACGAGTTTTTGGTGATTTCGGGGTGATTTCTGCAGTGTTTCGGTATTGATTTGAGGCCTGGAAGTGTAAAAACGTGGGGAGAAGCTTTGTGGCTGTGTTTTCTGACTTTCGAAGTGTTCTCCTCTGCCCTAGGTCATTTTTGGAAGGTCTTTTTATTGAGAGAGCAAGGCCATGTTGATAGAACAAATTTTGTATCTAAAATCCTGATTTTGTGCTCTAAGAGAATCTGATTTTTTAGAATATGCTGCAGGCCGAGAAAAATTATGAAATTTTAACTGAAGGTAAAGGATGATATGTAGGAAATTTGAGAGTTGGAATCTGGTTAGTTTGATAAATAACCAATTAGATAAAAATCTCACAATCTGGAATCTCCCATAATCCATAACTAATTATTGGAAAGTTGAAATAATGAAATTCCAACAGCATTAGTCTCTAAAACTCATCCTCTATCTTGTGTTAAAATTGCATGACATTTTGTTCTGATTTCGGTATTTTTCAAAGGAGAGAGAAAATTGCAAAAATGATTGAATTTCTCTTTTAAATTTTGGGATAAGGTTCCAAATAAAATAATTTCAGGTTTATGACTGTATGTAGTCATGCTAACCATGTGACAATTTTATTTTAATTTTGAAAACCCTTTATTTCTATTTTGAGGCTATTTCATGCGGTAATTATTAAAGAAACTAGCTTATTAAAAGCTTAATTTCCAGAATAAATATTATCAGAAAATCATGAAATACCTTTCATAATGACTATGATATTTGGAAGTGTTTGGAGATAATGAACAAGTCATATGAAAATAGAAAATCCTGCATTGGTGCATTTTGACCATTTTGCCCTTTGTAACATGTATGTCTTAGAGACTACTCCGAGGGGGTTGAAATTTTGGGTATAACAGATTGCCCCCCGTAAACTAGACTTTGTAATGGATATGAAGAGTCTAGTTGATGCTTGAGTGATACCCCAAAATTTCGGACCTTAAAAGACCCTACATGCCGCTTGAAATATAGCGGGTTGTGTCGAGCTATTTGAAGGCGCAGACTACCTAAAGAGGAAGGAGATGTTGTTGAAATATTCGAAGGCGCCAACTACCTGAAATGATGATATGCTGTCGAGGTATTCTAAGGCGCTGACTACCTAAAAAGATGAAAATGATGTCAAGCTATTCTAAGGCATTGACTACCTAAAAACGAAATGATGAAATAAATGTCAAGCGATTCTAAGGCGTTGACTACCTAAATGATGAAGTACATGTCAAGCGATTCTAAGGCGTTGACTACCTAAAATGTGAAAAGTGGACTGAACTAAGAGTGAATAATCAAGACCGAGCATCTAAGGTGCCGGGAACCTAAAATTAAATGGAATACGCGAGCATTATAAGGTGTCGGGAACCTGAGGTTGAATGAAATACACCGAGCATTATTAGTTGTCGGGAACCTGAAGCTGAACGGATTACGCCAAGCATTATAAGGTGTCGGGAACCTGAAATTGAATGGATTATGCCGAGCATTATAAGGTGTCGGGAACCTGGAGTTTTATTGGAATACGCCGAGCATTATAAGGTGTCGGGAACCTGAAGTTTAATGGATTACGCCGAGCATTATAAGGTGTCGGTGAGAAAGGAAGAAATGGTGCCAAGCCAAAACAGGATACGTAGAGCATCCGGCTGCTTTAGCCGGATGGAAGTAGAAACACATAGGGCATCCGACCGTCTCTAGCCGGATGGGGATAGGACTTAGGCAAAGCAAAGTATTGTACGACCGACCGTCTGTGGTCAAGTCAAACATACTAGGAGAGGGTAGAACCGTACTTATACATGTAAAATACAGGCTGGCACCATAAAAACTAGGCCCAAAATACTATAAATAGGGGGGTACCCCCATGGAATAAGACATGTATCATTTGGCAGTCAAACTTACATTCGTTTCCAATAGAAGCTCTCTTTCACTCCCTCTCTACTCTTGTGAGACTCTGAGATCGAGACCAGGTAATGTAGAATAGAAGATCAGGTCGGGTCATGCTCGGATAAGCGTACTGTTTCATTAAGATCAGATCGAAGGATACTAGGATTGATGTACTGTTTCATCATGCCTTGAAAGAAACATCCGGCCAACGAGCCGCAGGCTATCATGCCTTGAAAGAAACATCTGGCAAACGAGCCGCAGGCTATCATGCCTTGAAAGAAAAGAAAGCACCGGCCAACGAGCCGCAGGCTATCATGCCTTGAAAGTAAGCACCAGCCAACGAGCCGCAGGCTATCATGCCTTGAAAGAAAAAGAAAGCACCGGCCAACGAGCCGCAGGCTATCATGCCTTGAAAGTAAGCACCGGCCAACGAGCCACAGGCTATCATGCCTTGAAAGAAACATCCGGCCAACGAGCCGCAGGCTATCATGCCTTGAAAGAAAAAGAAAGCACCGGCCAACGAGCCGCAGGCTATCACGCCTTGAAAGAAGCATCCGGCCAACGAGCCACAGGCTATCACACCTTGAAAGAAACATCCGGCCAACAAGCCGCAGGCTATCATGCCTTGAAAGAAAAAGAAAGCACCGGCCAACGACCCGCAGGCTATCACGCCTTGAAAGAAGCATCCGGCCAACGAGCCGCAGGCTATCACGCCTTGAAAGAAACATCCGGTCAATGAGCCGCAGGCTATCTTGCCTTGAAAATAGGCGTCGGCCAACAGGCTGCAGGTTCCTATACTCCATATCCTAAAAAATCCGGCTAAAAACCATAGATAACCATACTTTAAAAGGAAAAAAAAAGGGTCCGGCCGGAACAAAAGTCCGAAACCGCAAGCCCCTTGTGTTATAGAAAATGAATACTACACTGGCATAACTTGCATAAGATAACCATACGTGCGCCGTTAAAAAAAAGAGAGAGATATCACGGCAATAGGAAACTTGGCTCAAAAGAGGTACTCCGGCGGACAAGTAACTAAAGATGGTGAAAAATATAGCTTATACTTCTCCCAAAGCGTGGGGTAAAAACAGTTACAAAATATGATCCTTCAGCAAACACAAAAAATACATGCCGAAACAAAAACTCCTCTAAAATAAAAAAAACTTCTATTCCACTTTCTCTACAGCTTCTTTTTCAGCAGCTAACAACCTATCGCCGCTACCAGCCACACTCTTAGAAGACTTAGACCTCCTAGAAAGATGCTGCATCCCTCCAGCAGACGGTAGGATGTTGCTTCCAGCTGGAAGGAATGAGGCTTCACCGGTGCCAAAACATGTCTCTCCGGGACTGCGGAAGAACCTCTCGAGCTCCAAGAAGAAGTTGGACTTCTAGGCAACAGCCATGAACTCCAGCTTGTTGTACAGATCATCATCCAGCAACTCTCCTTTCTCGAGAGAGTGATCCGAAACAATCTACTGGCAAATATCAACTATCCGGCGACACTGAGAAGCGAAAGACTCCTTTAGATGGGCGTTAATGGTGCCTTGATTCTGTATCTCCTCCTGAGATTGGGGAAAATGACTTGAGTCTGGCCACTTGAGATTCAAGGGTCAGGACTTGGGCTCGATACTTATCGCGTTCAGAATTGGCAAATGACAGCTCCTCCTTAGTGCGGGCTACCCGACCACTCAACTGGGTGACGTGCTTCAGTAAGTTGGCAGAACTCAAGCCTAGCTGGAACACAAAAAAAAAAGAATAAGAAGAAGAAAGGGCAAAAGGAGAAACAAAAGTCGAAGGCCTGAAAGTTTACCATGGCCAGATGGCTCAGTATTCTCGGCTTGAGAGCGAGACTTGGCTTCCTCCAGCTCTTTTATTCTCTCCTCCAGCCTGGTCCTCTCTTCTATCAGGGCAGCTTTATCCGCAGCAAGGGTTTTCTTCTCCTCTTCCAAAAGAGAGCAATCTCGGAGCAGAGACTACTTCTCTTGATCAAAGGAGGACCTCGACTGCTCTTCCAGTGCGGCCTTTTCTTCCGACAGGCGATCAAGCTCCTGCATAAGCTTTTCTTTTTCCTTCACAAGGGCTTCGTTCTCCCGTTGAAGAGTTTGCTTCTCCAGCTCGAGCGTTTCAGCCTCCTGCTTGAAAGAGTTCCTCTCCTGATAGAAAAAGGCCTTGTCAGCCTGAAGAGAGTTCACTTCGTTCCGGTGCATAGAGCGCACCTGATCCAGCATAATATCTAGGTCAAAGAAGGACCGAATCAGCTTATCTTTATCAAGGGAAAAAGAGATGGTTTCATACCTCTATCAAAGTATTGTCAGCTTCCTTGATCCGGCCTCTTAGAGAGAAGTTCTCCTCCCGGAGTTTCTTTAGCTGCAACTCATACTCATCACGCTGACGCTCGCATTCTCGCCGGGACAACTGCAGGTCTTTGTTTATTGCCTCAGTTCTCTCCTTTGCCTTACGGTCGATCTCGTACTCAACCTGGTCAATGTAAGCATCATGAGAGGAGCGGGACAGCTTCAGTTCCTCTTCAACATTATTGGCTCAGCCTTCCTCATACCGAAGCCTGGATTGAAGGTTGCCAAAGTGAACCTCGGCACTTTGGGCCATGGACATCACCTACAAACAACACAATTCATAAAAACAAGGAAAAAGCCAAACCTAAGCAGAAGAGAAACACAAAAGGGATACGCATGCTAACCTGAAAGATTCCCCCCACATCATGTCAAACACATCATTTATTGGGAGGGAATGCCGCATGATAGCATCTGCCCCCCCATCTCCGATCCGCAGCCTTTTTTTGGTAGCAGTAAAGGTTGCCGGAGGAGCAAAGATCCCGTCTGGATGACCACATCTCTTTATTGCCTCCTTCCAGACAGAGGAGTACTTGGCAGAGTCGCAGTGTTATACCCAAAATTTCAACCCCCTAGTAGTCTCAAAGGCATACGTGTTACAAAGGGCAAAATGGTCAAAGTGCACCAATGCAGGATTTTCCAGGGACATTCTCGGGATTTTCTATTTTCATATGACTTGTACATCATCACCAAACAATTCCAAATATCGTAGTCATTATGAAAGGTATTTCATGATTTTCTGATAATATTTATTCTGGAAATTTAGCTTTTAATTCATATTATAAGCTAATTTCTTTAATTAACACATGAAATAACCTCGAAATAGAAATAATAAAAGGTTTCCAAAATTAAAATAAAATTGTCACATGGTTAGCATGACTACATACAGTCATAAACCTGAAATTATTTTATTTGGAACCTTATCCCAAAATTTAAAAGAGAAATTCAATCATTTTTGCAATTTTCTCTCTCCTATGGAAAATACCGAAATCAAAACAAAACGTCATGAAATTTTAACACAAGATATAGGATGTTATTAAAGAATCCGTTGGAATTTCGTTATTTCAACTTTCCAATAATAAGTTATGAATTATAGGAGATTCCAGATTGTGAGATTTTTATCTAATCGGTTATTTATCAAAATAACCCGATTCCAACTCTCGAAATTCTTAAAATTCATCCTTTACCTTCAGTTAAAATTTCATAATTTGTATCAGCCTGCAACATATTTTAAAAAATCAGATTCCCTTAGAGCACAAAATCAGGGTTTTAGATAAAAATCTTGTTCTATCAACATGGCCTTGCTCTTTCTATAAAAGGACCTTCCAAAAACGACCTAGGGGAGAGGAGAACACTTCCAATGTCAGATAACACAGCCACAAACTTTCTCCCCACGTTTTAACACTTCCAAGCCTCAAATCAATACCGAAACACTACAGAAATCACCCCGAAATCACCAAAAACTCATCCTTTCTTCTCCTATTGAACTTCCAAGCACCAAAAACACACAAAACCACCAAAAAAACAGAAGAGAAACGTCCTTAACAGCATAAAGAAGAAGGAGTCAGAAGCACAATTCGAAGTCAATCCAAAACCGGCATCAACGAGGCACCAAAAGATCCCCGTTGTGAAGAGTCTCATTAAATCCGAAGGTAAAACAGGTTGAAGTCATGTTTTTCTGGCTTTGTTCAACTTTAACTACTCTGTGTCAAAATTTGGAATCGAATTGACTTTTTATCGCTTCTGAATTAGCGTTTGGTTTCGCTTCTGCCCAATAACTTGTTTGCTAAGTTTCGTCTTAGTTTGAATTCAAATTGTAAACTTTCAATCACTAAAGTGTTTAGAATCTTTCAGGCGTACACTACCATAAAATTTGAGCCAGAAACACACCGCGGGAAGCCACCAAAACGCCGCTGTCGAGGGCGGGTCGCACCCACGGACGCTATTCCGGGGTCCGGACGCCCTGTCCGAAAGCCGAACGCCCCAGGACGGTGGCGGGATATTTTTATTTTCAAAATTTAGGGTTTTATAAAAACATGTCCGGGCCCACAGAGTCCTGTCCGTGGCCTCGGACTTTTCAAATCTCGTTTCTGTTTAAATTGACTTTTCTGTGTAATTAAGTTAACTAGGGTCCGTGGTTGGACATTAGGTCCGTAGCCACGGACGAAAACAAAACTTGACCTAATTCTGCCTCCGAACCCTAGTTTTGGTATTTTAATTTCCATTTTAATTTTATGTCAAAAAAATGTTAAAAATAAAAAAAAACAGAAGCACTGCACTTAGGTTAAAAACGACCGTAATAAGCCGTAATTAAATAAGTAGAGGAAAAACGACTTCTAGGGGTAATGAAAGTATTAACCCTAATTAAGTCGAATATCAAGCCCCCGACCCAAACTCTCTTTCCTAATTTGATCTAGGTTAAAATAAGGTGGCGACTCTTAATAGGTTCCAGTGAGCTAGACTTAGGTTTTAATAATTTTTGTTATATGACATAGTTATTAATCTTAGGTTATAAGTGGACCTAAAAACCCGGTTAGATCCTAATCAACTTTAATCAACAATAGGATCGGGTTTAAAATCGAGGCTCACACGCAGGTTACAAAGGTGAGAGGGTGCCCGACAATGGTAGAACCACCCCTTCCTTTTGGGAGGGTCCAGTATAGGACTCTGAGCAGGAGGAGGAGGGAAGAAGAAGAGGCTATGTAGTCCTCTCTCTACTACTCCAGAGATCAGATCTCCGGCACTGGCGATACTCCATGGATCTATCCATGCCGCATCCATGGCCGCAGCAACATCATGGAGAGATGATCCTGAAGCCTCGGGGATCACCAGAGGTGTGTCCTTCCTAATGCCTGGCTCTATGGCCTCGGCTTTGATGTGGTTTTTGTTTTTTAGTCTTTTACAGGAGAGCGGGGGGACTACCGCAATAATAAAAAAAGTTTAGGACCAGAAGGTTAAAACTGGAAGTGGAAGGACACTGAAAAAGGGAAGAGAAGTAAAGAACAAGAAAAAGCGGCGAAACAACCAAAACCTTCTTCAGCCGAAGGAACAGCACGGAAGTCTGTTGCCTCCAGCGGTTTTCATGAGCGGGATCTGAGGAAAATTAAACCGTCAAATCAGGAAATTGCTCGCAGATAGGAGTCGGGTGACCTGACTCCTGCCCCAGGCGAGAACCAAGGTCTAAACCCGAACTATGGGTAAGGGAAGGAGGACGACGACCCAGACTTGGGGCTCACATGCCAGTAAAACCTGACAGCCCGGCGTCAGCACGTTCGGAGATTTAGCCTCTTTTTCTTTGAGTGACCGGCTTCGTCATCCCCGGATTCTTGCCTGGAGCGCTTTGCCGGAGAGCACTCTCCAAAAGAGCTCGCCACATCGGTAGCCGCATCCACGTGTCGTAATATTGATTTTTTCGTCCCCATTCTTGAAGGTTGCCGAAGTGCCAGCTATGAAAGGGGCCGAACTTGTCCCCTTCGGGAAGAATCTACAACAACATGTCAAAACAATAAGAAGACCGATAGGAATGACAGAATGTGTACTAAGAGTTAAAGGCCTACTGTGATATGTCTTCAGCGAAGACAAACGTGCTTTGTAAAAACGCCCGACAGTCGGCGGTTTCTTGTTAGCCCTCAGAACCTTCGAAATGAGCAGCTCGGCCGGAGGAGGGTTTGGGGGCTGATAGCTGACCTTTGAAACTCAGCGCAGTATGGGCCACAATACTCGGCCGGGGAGGAACAATAACGAACCACCGTGACCCCCACGTGAGCCTTCTATAGTCGAAAAGGGAGTATCCAGCCTTCGCGATGAGGGTTAAGCTATCCGGGTACAACCCTAACTGTGAAGAACCTCCAGGACGAAATCGGTACCTTCCGGCCGAATTTTGCTTCCTTCGCAAAGAGAAACAAAGGCGTGGAGGTGCGAAATGGCCTTTGGGTGAAGGTGAGCAAGAGTGCAGCAGCGGCGAAGGAGGAAGCCCAGCACAAAATGGTGCGGGGGAATGGTCAGACCGGAGCGGAAAAAATCAGTGAAAACTACGTACCCACGGCCAAAATCGCCGTTAGAGTGAGAGTCGGATGGCAGGTAAATCTGCGTGCCAAGTGGGGCTTCGACATCCCTAAGACAATCGCAAAGGGAGGAGATTTGAGAGAGGAGGGAGAGGGTTGACGCCCAGATAGGAAGGGTCTTGTGAACTTCAGATACGAGGGGCGAAAGCCGTTGGAAGAGCGAGAGCCCTGAATCGCCTCAATGGCGGGCGGAAATTTAGCAGCGAGTTTATTCTGTTTTGCGGAGGAAGAAGACATTGTCAAGCCTAACAAAGGATCAAAGGGCGACGGCAATGAAAGACAAGGTAGTACACAGCGGCAGGGGAGCGAGAGAAGAAGAACAGTCGAAGTAAAGGGGCAGTAGAAGAAGGAAGAGGGAGCTCAAAAATCGGGCTTTAAGGAAAGTTTTTTCCCGCTCAAATAAATAATATATATACATGTGCGAACAGAAAGTATCCTTTATTTGCAGGGGAAGAGAAAGAGCCGCACGCTTCTTAAAGACGCTTCCGATGTTTAGTCGAAAGAAAGACCCTGCGTATTCTACACCGAGAACAGGCGGAAAAAAAATTCAAAAAGGCGGTACGAAGCAGGTTCGAACCACGAGCTACGCACGTGGCCAATAAGAAGTTCCTTTTCTCCAAGTATGAAGAAAAAGAACTTGTGGGACTGAGGGATAAGGAAAAGACGAAGCTCAGACAGACCAAAGAGCCTCAGAATTGGCCGCAGTCGCAAAATTTTTGTCGAAACACAAGACACGGAAGTTCTATTTTCTTCACCAAAATTCAGAAAGATAGAACTTGTGGGACTGATGAGAGGGAAGAAATGGTGCCAAGCCAAAACAGGATACGTAGAGCATCCGGCTGCTTTAGCTGGATGGAAGTAGAAACACTAGGGCATCCGGCCGTCTCCAGCCGGATGGGGATAGGACTTAGGCAAAGCAAAGTATTGTACGACCGACCGTCTGTGGTTAAGTCAAACATACTAGGAGAGGGTAGAACCGTACTTATACATGTAAAATACAGGCTGGCACCATAAAAACTAGGCCCAAAATACTATAAATAGGGGGTACCCCCATGGAATAAGACACGTAACATTTGGCAGTCAAACTTACATTCGATTCCAATAGAAGCTCTCTTTCACTCCCTCTCTACTCTTGTGAGACTCTGAGATCGAGACCAGGTAATGTAGAATAGAAGATCAGGTCGGGTCGTGCTAGGATAAGCGTACTGTTTCATTAAGATCAGATCGAAGGATACTAGGATTGATGTACTGTTTCAGTCGGGAACCTGAAGTTGAATGGATTACGCTGAGCATTATAAGGTGTCGGGAACCTGAGGTTTGATTGGAATACGCTGAGCATTATAAGGTGTCGGGAACCTGAAGTTGAATGGATTACGCCGAGCATTATAAGGTGTCGGGAACATGAAGTTGAATGGATTACGCCGAGCATTATAAGGTGTCGGGAACCTGAGGTTTGATTGGAATACGCCGAGCATTATAAGGTGTCGGGAACCTGAGGTTGAATGGATTCTCACATATGATAAGAGCTAATTACGAAAGTGCCAAACGTGGCAATTATGAAGTGTGAAAATTGTCCAAAGCAAGAAATAACTAGAAAATATACCTAACATGGCTATGAAAGAAGATTTGTCCAAAACAAGAAATTGCTAGGAATACGCCAAACATGGCGATGATGCAAATTTGTCCAAAGCAAGAAATTGCTAGGAATATGCCAAACATGGCGATGAAGCAGATTTGTCGAAAGCAAGAAATTGCTAGGAATGTGCCAAACATGGTGATGATGCAGATTTGTCGAAAGCAAGAAATTGCTAGGAATATGCCAAACATGGCGATGATGCAGATTTGTCGAAAGCAAGAAATTGCTAGGAATGTGCCAAACATGGCGATGATGTAGATTTGTCGAAAGCAAGAAATTGCTAGGAATATGCCAAACATGGCGATGATGTAGATTTTTCGAAAGCAAGAAATTGCTAGAATATGCCAAACATGGCGATGATGCAGATTTGCTGAAAACAAGAAATTGCTAGGAATATGCCAAATGTGGCAATGTTTGAAGAAAATTCAGTGTACTGAAAAGGAAAATGAAATTACCATTTCCTAACTAAAGATTTCAGACTTGTAATTTATCTCCTAGGAGATGAACATGCTACCAGTGGGGTGTGGTGTTTGATGTGGAGATCTTTTGAGTGATGATCAAGGCATATATGTGGTGTATGATGTGAAGGTAAGGGCTTATGTGGGCATGTGTAGTGGTGGTGTGGAGGTAAGGGCTTATGTGAGCCTGTGTGGTGAAGTGGCGTTTGTTCAGAGGCAAGGGCTTATGTGGGCCTGAGGTGTTTGATGTGGAGGTAAGGGCTTATGTGTGCCTGTGGTGGGATGGTGGTGTTCAAGCTTTGGATTTCAATTGGTGTTGTCATGGCAATTGTTGGAACCAACAATTGCCCCAGTATTTCTCCTTAAGACAATCTGAGCTAGACTTCATGGAAATTGATCGGAACGATCGATTACCCCCATTATTTTGATTAAACGTGCGAACTAGTTTCGTCTTCACAGGGTCAAGGCTTATGTTTTGATTTGGTGCTTTCTAACCTACACTCGGCGTGTTTGGTGTTTACACTCGTTTCTCACTTACGGTAACAACTACTTGACCATTGAATTTGATATTAGATGAATTTACGCATTTTATCTGTTACTTTCACGTGATTGGACACACAACTATCAAGTCGGAAGTCTTTAAAGCTTATAACGTGGCCATAAGGTGTGATGAAAGACGACGGGATCATGGAGGGATATTTGAGGTATGTGGAGCTTAAATGGTTGACCAAAGTTGTTACTTGCGTCTTCTCTCAGATTCATCTTCCTTGTCTTGAAGTCGTCTGGCTGCTTCATGTTGACGTTGTTTTCGGGCTTCTAGACCTGGACTTTTGAAGTTGTCCTTTACACCATTTCTCTTTTCGTCATTTGGATTTCTTCGAGGCACTTCGGGTTTGCCTTTTGTTTTATCCTTTCTTGGCTTTGCCTTCGGGGTTCTTGTGTTTCCCGGTTTTGGGCTTCGAGAGCTGTTTTGATGTGAGCTCTTTTGATCCTGTGTCACTCTTGGACCATTTGCGGATCGCTTCATCATGCTGATAGCGGCATTGCTTCTTTGGACTGATGAGAATGTTATCTGAGAGTCAGGCTCCTCGTTTCCTTTGGTCACCGGGTCGGACATTCATCATTGACTAGGTCATTTTGTGGAGCTCACAATATCGGAAAAGGGATATACGAAAGGCTCAACGGGGGTGCCTAGGGTTTAATGATAGGGTTTACAAGCTTTTGGCTATGTGATGGTGTACCTAGGTGCTTCGTCATTCCTGATAGTTGTGTATCCGTTCTATGTTACTTTTCGCAAGTCTAAGAGTAAATTTACAAATTATCTCCTTCGGTCGGAGTTATACCGTTTACCTCACCTTTGAACGTGGTCTCACCGGAGTCGTGTAAAAATGACATGCTCATTCGCTCATGGTTTTTCCGCTCAAGACACTCTCGTGAATTTCACTCAGAGACTAGTTCACACGCCTAAACGAAAGATGAAAGATGACGAACCTAAACTCAGATTGCCCCCAGTATTGATTTGAGGTTAATGATGACAATTTAAAAGATATGGATTTGGAACCGCTTTGGGGGTTATTTAGATGTTTTGGGATAAGCTGTGGGGTTTGGAAAGGCATGTTCAAAACTTCAGTAACAAAATACAAGTCTTTGTATTCCATTGTCGGGAGATAATTAATTCATGAACCATTTTCTCAAAAGAAACTTGTGTGAAACAAAACCTTCTCTTTTTTTTGTGTTATCATTTAGACTTGAAAAAGCCATCCATTTGTGAACATGAGGAAGAAGATGATTTAACAAGATTGATGCTTCTTATCAGTGGTTTAAAAACGATCATTCTTTGAAAAATATGAGAGGTGCATTTGAAAGATGAGTGTTATGGCAGGTTATGCAGTAGAATGCATGGGAACCCTAAAATTTCTATTGAATCCTAATCCTGTTGAACCGTCTGAAGTCGGCATGCTGAAGACTCGAGCTCTTGACCGCCGAGATGTCGCTAAGATGACTGTGATCGCCTTCTTCTTGGACTCTTAGTAGGCTCCTAGGAATGTCTATGGATGACGCATGAGACACTTGGGCCTGGATGTGAGGTGCATGGGTTGAAACGGTATCATGAATGTGGATTAGGCACTCGGGCCTGGATGATTTTCATGGATGTGGATAGGCACTCGGGCCTGGATGAATTGAAAATGAGGCACACATGCCAGAAAGATTCATAAACGGGTTGGCATTCGGGCCGAAATGAGGATGCGGCACTGGGGCCAGAACATGTTGTGAGATTGTGGCACTTGGGCCGGAATGTTTAGAATATGTGGCACTTGGGCCAAAAAGTATTTGAAAGCGTGGCGCTTGGGCTGAAACGTGTTTGAGGATGTGGCTCTTGGGCCAGAATGTGTTTGGGAAGGTGGCACTTGGGCCAGAATGATTTGGGAATGTGGCTCTTGGGCCGAAATGATTTGGGGTTGAAGTAAGACATATGGGCCAGAGGGAATTCTTAACTAGAATGGATGTGTGGGCCTGAATGCCCTAAATCTGGTAGTGATACATACAGGCTGAAGGAAGCCACATGAACTGTGAATGGGCCACTGGGCCGAGAGAGAAACTTTGAAGTCTAAGATTTGTTTGATGAATGAGTTACGAAAAACTATCTTGAATTCGAATGGGTTGAAACCTAAACAAATGGTTTTGAGTGGGCCTAAAAGGTATGACACCTAGATCTAGGACTTTGGGCGAGGGCCCGAACAAAAAGTTTACCTAGACTAGAATAGACCTTGGGCCGAAATGGAAAAGCCTGATTGATTTTCATGTGTTATGGACTGCTTTAGGTAGATTTGTTTTTCATGGGCCTGGAACTAAATTGATAATTCAAACTAGGCTGAAAGAGAAATCACCTAAGTCTAAACTTTTAGGCCAAAGCCCAGATGACTCACATAGCAAACCAGACAGGGCCTTTGGGGCGTAAACAAATAAAGCTGCCAATTCGGGTGGGGCTAGGTTGACGTAGGGAAAAGTTCCTATCAATCTCTAGGCTGGGTTGTAACACCCCTACTAAATCGGCTCCTAATAATCCTGTAAATGTCGCACATAATAAATATATCGCAGCGGTAAATAACAGATTGTCGCTCCTATGGTGTCACTGTTATCACTCGCCCATACGGGTGATAACGAGTTACCTGATAATCAACATGCGAAACGTATTCCCGTAGTGACCACAAGAGATAGATAGTAGAACTTTAAACAATTTAAAACAAACCAATAGTAACCAATTATTACAGACCGTACTCGTGAGCATCTAAAACAAATCCACCTCGGTTTACACAACCCGAGTCCAAAACGTCATCAGTATTAAGCCGTACCAAGTCTTAAACAACAGAAATATTACAACCGTCGCGCCTCGCGTCGACCACCAGCTACTCTCCTGAAATAAAAATGGTTTGTGGTATGGAATCAGCCCCTGCAGAGTATGTTATCACATGCCCCGTCATGCCCCCAAAGACCCCTCAATTATTTGGTCGAGAGCATGAGGTTCGTTACATGCAACACCGTTTTAATATTAAAACTGTAAAACAATTTACAGTAATATCCATACAATAACACAACCATCAACACATAAATATAATCACAAGTATAACCAATGAACAACAAAGCGAAACAACGAGAATAACAAACAAGTATTAATTCTCGTCCATGGTGTAAAAACCAATAATGTTCGCCACTGTACAAGTCTCAATTGTATTAATTGTTCAGTTATTCCTAGTGACAATGTCTCGTTAAAACGACATGTCTCTAGTTACCCATATATTATGGTGGGTCACCCACGGCAGTAGCCACTCCAACGGTAGAGTCTCCGACCAACGAGCCATTCTAGCTCACGGGAAATTTTCTTGATACTTGCGGACCCGTACGCGGACATCCTGGTATCGTTTTTGTGATCACAGCGTGCACCAAGAGCCACATCCTCTTGGCTTTACTAACTTTCCATTAATTAATTATACCATCGCATCGCATTACCATTTTTTTTCCTAACACAGCAGACTAAGATCATTAGCCCAATCCGGAGTTTGTAAACTCGGGATCCAGTGTTAGATACGAGAGCGGTGTATAGAAAGGCCAATGCTCCGTATAAAAGTCACGGATAATATATATATATCTTATTATCATAGTGCTACAACGTTTTTCTGACGTTCCTTATATTTCATATAAGATAGCACCATAGCCGCTAGTTCGTTTTATATATATAGGTTCATATATACGAACCAATACTGTTAACTCAACAACAGTAAATCATAAGCAGCTATAAATATACAATTCATGTATATTAATTAACACATTCAGACAACCAATCTTATCACAGATCACACAGAAGTCTGAACTGAGGAAGCCCTCAGAGACAATCAGAGACACATAACAACATACCGTTCACCCTGATGTATTACGGTGGAGTATGAATCAGCAAGATCCTATGCTCCGTGTGTCGTCTCTAACAGTCTAAACAATACATAATGCTACTTATTAGCATACTGTATAACAACACAATCCTACGGTACCCCGTACCGTCACTAACACCTCCCGGTTAACCCCCCGTTATAAACTGTCAATGTTTGTCGGGTTTTTTGGCTTAACTTGGGATTGGAAAAGTGTTATGTTACATGCGTAGTCTTGTCTTGTATTTTAGTATACTTATTGTTGAACTTTGTTATCGCATGGAACTTAGTGTTGGTTTGTACATCGTATAGTTTGTTTCCTTATTGCATGTATGCCTCTTTGTCATGCACTATACCTCTCACCTTAGTATTTATTTTTCTAAGGTTTGTCTCTTTTTTTTTAAAGTTCAATGTGGTATAATTCATTTGTAAACAACACTTTGAGTTATATAAATCCTTATTATCCCACGAATACTCTTAACATTGGAACTCCATATCCAATGTTTGTAATTCTTTTTCCTTTAATCATATGTCATTTTAATTATGAAAATACATGGTCATTAAACCATGTTATATTTTCCACCATAACATATTTTCATTATAATCATGTATTATGGAACTATTTCTTATATGGTAAGTCTTATAATATATATTCACTCTTTTTAATGAATACCTCTTATATTATAAATGTTATAACTCTTATAACATAAAAACCATATTATAAATTCCATTTTAAAATGTCAACATTTTCGAACAGCACTTATGTTCTTAAATATTTACAAAATCACCACATAATTAATGTAATGTTACATTATAGTTATATAACTTATATTATGACATTTAAGTCATTTAAACAATTATAACATATAGTTGTAAATTGTTGTAAAATACCAAACAACCCCTTATATTTTCGGTTTTCAAAACAACCACTAAACTTCTATAAATCACAAATCAATCCCAAATTATATTTCATTGTTACACTTATATCATATACCTTATATTATACTGTAACACCCCTACTATTAATTCAGTCATTACCGTCCAATCTCCTCGTGCTTCCCGAGTCACGCAGCGGATACATACTTACATACATCGGGTGATACAATGCCGTTAGTCACCCACGTGACTAACAAGGCTACTACTGCTATATACAGCATCGGTCTGATGGACCGGAATATCCGAGTACTACTTAATGCAATACATGCTCTCATTACATACTGGATACTACGATACTCCATTCGATACATTACTCCATTCAATACAAGATAATACACTACGCATACCGAGTTTACTAGGTTCCAAATCAATACAATACTCCTCCCAAATTCATACATATTCACTAGGAGTCAATCTACTACCCATTCCTCGCAAACTAGATACTTCTAATTACAAGGCGCGCCACCGGTCTCTTACCTTGACCGTATTCGCTCCGGGTACCTGCACACTAAAAATGGTCCCCCGAGGGGGTCAGCTTACGCTGAATATGATAACCGCATACCCCGCGTACTAGCGAGGGTACGCCGACCATTTGGTCGAATACATGCAATTCATTTTGCAATACATACATTCCTACATACATACATACATGCTTTCATTCACGATACTACAATACTACACAAGGTATACATACATACGCACAGTACGATACATGCTTGGAAGACAATACAAGTCAACCAAGGCTTACTTACCATTTTCAAGAATACACATACACAATACATACTCATTACATGTCCAATACGCAATACGGAGATACAATTCTCCAATACATACAAGGTCCAGTTAGCTTCATTACACACCCGGGTTTATCGGGTGTTCGATACTCTTTTACTTCCGGTCGATGACTTACAATAGTCAAGACCAATACACATACGATACTTACTTCTTACATACTTTACTTCCAGTTAAGTCGGTATGACCTCCGGGCAGGGAATACTACTTCCCACCACCGGGCTTTAGGGTGGCCCACTAATCCAGGATGCTACCCATACAAAGGGAATTGGTCCAAGGAAAAGATCATAGCCAGGATTCGGTTCCAACCTCTTGTGGTTCCTTATCCTCACGCGTGGCCGAAACTATATCGGGCTTCTACTCATTCCATTTTACTCATTACTCATGTTAGGAGTTAGGTTGTTAGGAATTAGTAGAAGTCCATACTTACTTCCATACATACATACATACACAAGTACTCATACTTACACATACACTCCATTTCCATTCATTCATTTCATGAATTATACAAACTAAATGTTCAAGAGCATAAACAAGAACAATATAGTCCAAACACATATAAGTGCAATATAAATCCGATTCATGCATTTATCTTGTTGATGATCACATAAGCACACAAATCGGGGTAACCAAGTTAGGATACAGGGCATGAGGAAATCATACCGTTCACCGTTGTGTCCGCACTACCGGCTCCTTCGAGGATCAACTATTGGATTCCTATACATACATGAAGCAGTACGATCAATGATCTATTATTGATCTACTTACTCCTTCATTGATACTTTCAATGTATTCCTACTACTTCATTACTTCCTTACTTGGTTATAAAACCATTCTTTCCTTTACTACTTCATACTTACTTACCGTTATTACTTCATTAATGGTGTATTACTACTTTTACATGCATACCGGTGTATAGGCATATACCTATACATACATATGATTACTATTGTCATTATAAAAACATTTTTTTTTGTAAGTGTTTGGGCCGTCCGACCCACCGTCCGACCCAACCCTGGGTCGGACCATTACAGTAGGTTTTCGTCCTCTGAAATTACTCCCGTCCGACCCAGCACTATTCCGTCCGACCCATACCCTCTAGGTCGGACCATTCCAGAAGGTTTCAGTTTCGTCACCCAAGCTATGTCCGACCCACGTCCGACCCAACCTCTGGGTCGGACGAAGTCAGAAACTTCGTTGAAGAATATATATATATATATTTTTTTTTTGCCTGTCCGACCCATGTCCGACTCACGGCCCTGGGTCGGACCATTCCAGAAAGAATTACCGTCGTTTCTCAAGGCCCGTCCGACCCACGTCCGACTCACGGCTCTGGGTCGGACGGTTCCAGAAAGTTTATTTTCGTTACTCAGGCCTTGTCCGACCCAGCGTCCGATCCAGCTGTGGGTCGGACAGTAGCAGAAACTGGCTACAGGCCTTGTTTTCTTTTCCCAATTTCACCCATTGTTTCCCCAATCTTCCTACATACATCCTAACATGTTTTAGTGCCATTTAGGCCTCCTAAAATACCTCAATTCATTCACCAATCTCATTACTAAATCCATCAACCCTTTTACACAATTTCCTCACTTCCTTTCAACACTTACAACAGTTTTTCATTGTCTAATGCTACAGATTTTTCTACCACTCCTACCATTCAATATTTCCCCCACCAATGTCACTCCTAGCATCCCAAATACCTCCTCTTACCATGCCAATTCATTTCCAAGCAATTGTACCATCTATACCCAAGTCCAACGTTCACTTTACCAAGTCTTATACTCTAGTTCTTCCTAGTTTCTCCAAGGCATTCCTAGCACTCCTTGCTACAGATTTTGCATCCTAGTATTCCCATACTTCAAATACCATTCCATGGTCATTAGACATCCTTACAATCCCCAATACACACCTTGGTTCTCCCATTCACCAAGTCATTCACAAATGCACATATTTCTACTAAAATTTTGCCATAATTCATCTACTTTTCTTACTTGGCCACACATACACATTCTCACCAAATTCATCTCTATTCTAGCCACACCCATACAAGGGTCCTACCAGCACACAAAGCTATACAAACCATCACAATACATCAATACTCCATCATGTGTCAATACCAATACTCATACACAATATACTTGGCTCTAAGGCCTACAATTTACTTACTAATGCACAAATACTCAAACTTACTCACAAATACTCAAACTCCCAATACTACAATACCAATACAATAGTTTAGGTTCTTTTATTTGCTTACCCATTCCCATTACTCCAATGCATTAAATTGAGCATTAAGAAGGAGCTCTTACCTTGAGCTTTTATTTCCTTCAATCCTTTCTCATTTTTCCTCCTTCTTCCTTTCTTGCCTCAAAAATCGATTTTGTGGGGAATGGAGTTGCCGAACTCCATTCCCATCACCCAATGAACACAGACAATTACAATTAATACACTAACCCTTAAATCAATGCTAATTCAATGAAATGTTTAAGGCAAGATTTCTAGGGTTTACCTTTGGAGTGTTTTAGAAGGGGTTTTAGCCCTTGGTTCAAGCAGGTGAGTCCACCACCATTGCTAGGTTGATATTTTGCTCAAAAGAGAGAGAAAACAAGGCATTACACAAGGGTAAAAATCGGCTACCAAAGGAGATGAAGAAAACTTAAGGTTTTCATGGAGATTTTTACCTTGTTGGAAAGAGGAGACTCCAAGCTCCATAATGGTGTGCTTTTCTCTTTGAATGGGGTATACCCACGAAAATGAACTTCCTCATTTTGAAATTCCGAAAAGAGGGAAGTGTAGAGGAGAGTGAGGGGAGTTCAAATATGTAGTTATTTTTGTGGTTGGAGCTCAAATGGAGGTAGAGTAGAGTAAGGAGGGAAGATGAGGTTGCCATTGGAGCTCTTGTGGAGCTTTCAAAATCGCAGCCCAAGGGAGGAGGAAGAGGGAGAGTACGGTGGGGAGAAGGAAGGAAAGAGAGAGGGGTGAGTGAGATGAGAGAGTGAGGTGAGAGAAAAGGGTAAGTACCCCTTTTACTTTATCACTTTTAGCTTTTTGCTCTCTTATTTAATTAGCTAGTTACATGTGTGTGTGAGGGAGTTATTTGACTGATAAAAACCGGCCTCCACTGTTATACTAGCTGGAGCGTTTTTCGTCTTTTACAGAAAACGCTCGTTATTTTACCCGGTTTAGGTACTATTCACTAACCGGGCCTGTTTTCCGGGATTTCCTCGTTTCTTTGTTTTTATTGGTTATTAAGCTTCCATAAATGCTTAATAACTATTATTTAATGATTCATAATTTTTACGGGTCTGTTTGACCACT
Source organism: Limonium bicolor (assembly GCA_023374045.1). Classification (NCBI taxonomy): domain Eukaryota; kingdom Viridiplantae; phylum Streptophyta; class Magnoliopsida; order Caryophyllales; family Plumbaginaceae; genus Limonium; species Limonium bicolor. Next base: position 312,944,738 of record CM041780.1, read on the forward strand.
TAAAGTCACGTTTTCGGATTCCCTCGAAAAACGTGCGCTAAAGCTCTTTTAGCGTTTTAATACATTTCTCGGAGCCGTTTTCTTCGGGAGATCGTTCCCATATATTATTTAGGTCTTATTAAACCTTTAGAATCCATATAATACGCTAACCGAGGTCTCATACCTCCATGGTTATTTAACGCTTATTTAGCGTTTTCCGCTTTTTAAGCGTTTATTTATTTCTTTTGGATTTTTTTCCTTACCAATATTACTCTTGCATTATTAGGCTCTTAAATACGGATTAGAATTATCCTAATCACTATACTTAAGTTTGGGGTATTTCAATCTACCCCCCTTAAGAACTTTGTCCCCAAAGTTGCTCAAGGTTATAGGATTTCCAATACTTGCTCATTCTTACTTGTCTATGCCAAGGGTCGTACATTCTTCCTCCTTACAATTTCTGAATTCGTTACTTCAGGTCTCCACATTCCATACAATACAAGTATACTATGCTTACTTCCATCCGCATCACATCCCACCATCTGGTTCCACATTACAAGATTTATACATACATACAGTGCAAAGCTATCCCCAAAGCAATGCAATACACATACAATCCTTCAGGCACCAAGGTCATCTAGACACAGGACTCCTCTACGTCCCGCTGCCCTTGGAACAATACAACATACTACCTTACTGTCTTCTTCGGTACATACTAAAGGAAATTCTTTCACTACTACCAATTAAAAATTTTCCTAAAGCACACAACTTCAAATTCCAATTTATATTCATTACTTCTATCCTATGTGATTCTTGTGACCACTTAAGGGGAGCTTCAAGAATCGTTCAACCCTGATGTGATCAGCATCAGTGTTGCACTATCTTTCCACCCCAATTCGTGTTCGGTTTCCCTCGATCTGATCAGGATCAAGTTCGACTTCCCACATCAGTTTCAAACAAACGGATAGTTGATTATTTCAATTTTCTATCTTTTTACTCTGCCTAGTCGTGATTACAATTTCACACATCTCCAAAGGATGGAATTCAGTCCATCAATCATCCTCACTCTACTTCCAAATACTTGCTTCAAGATTCAATACCTACCTACTCATTTCATCGTCTGTTACTACTTCCATTCACTACTCTCTTTCATCTCAAATATTCTAGCTAAGGACTACAGTACTTAGGAAATTCGGTTGTCCTCGAATTACTTCCAATAACATACTTACGAATACACTACTCATGGTTACAATCCTTTACTACTCATAGTCAATCCGTACTACTTCTTTAAAAATGCAATACTTGTGGAGCTCCGTCCACTACTCATTCTCAATTGTTTCAAGACAATCACCTAGGGAACTCAATTTCCTCTAGGTTATACATCGGTTTTATACCGACTCATGCATCGTAATGCCATGTCTAACTTCAGATAGGCACACACTACAGGGATTATCGTTTCCCCAAGAGTTACTATGCTCCTCTTTACTAATACTTCTACACTGTGGTTACAAGATGGGTATATTCATCCTATGGTATTCGCATCTCTTGTGCCCAATTACCACAGTTGCAATATGAATGAATACGTATGTTTATCTAACATAAGTACCAATCATTAAATCAATTCTCATTTGTGCTATGCACATTATAGTTTTATGTGTTTTATTTATAAAACTTGTATTAAGCGGTTTTCGCTCTACCCCCCTTAAAAGGGATTACGCCCACGTAATCTACCATATGTTACTATTAAACATTGGTTACTTGATTTGGGCAATCTGAAGCGTTTAGCTTCATTACGATATGCTATACAATATGCTCTGGTCAAAGGGTCTTAACCATACCAATGGTTTGGTCTTTGCACCGAGGATTCGTACATGAGTTTATTTAACTCCTAATTAATTCAGTTCTAGCCTATTAGGCTTCAAGGCATTAATAGCCATTCTTTCGTACTTACTAGGTGTATCACATTTCTTAGTTAGGGCCCACTAGCTTCTGCTGCGCGACCCTGATAACTTGGGTTACTCACCCTTCATGTTATCCTTAATGTGCTATACATCACCTTTCTATCCCTCTATTATGGGAATAAGGTTTACTACAGTATGGTATTGTTTTACCGCTGTTTGAACTCAATGAGTTTTAGATCCAGCTTTCTGGTAATCTATTATACATATTATTCGTACTCCCACGATTATCCACTAAGTCCCTCCGACTTGTTGTCGGGCGAGGTTAAGTCACTACCTAGTTGCAGTGCTTCCTCTGTTGTCACTAGCTTCTGAATAATACCAGTTCTTCTGGTTCAGTACAAGTGTTCTTTGCTTGTATGACCTTGCATTCTCAATGTGTCGGTCTGAGTGACTTTCTTCAGTCTCCTTCCCCCTTTTATTCCAATGGAATTCACATCTTGTGATTGTTAGTGTGCTTACACTTTTCGTGCTTCTTTGGCCTTAGGCCGCACGGTTTGTTGCTAAGCTTGCTTGGCTGGCTTATGCCATGTTGTTGGTGAAAGAAGAGTTTACTACGGTTTACATTTATCGCATTAGATTATTACAGCGCGAGTGCACTACCAAAACACTCAGTCATACAGAGTGCAGAGGCGTAAACGCTTGGCAGTAAATCACTTATGTGATAGGGATGAATATTTCTGCTTGTCATCTCGTACTTATACTTCGTGTCATTGTCCAACTACTTCCTCATAGCGGTCGCTTGTTGCGCACCGTATTCTTACTTACTATACAGCGTCGTTTTTACGGTCTCCGTTATTGTGGTAGCTTACCTTTACTCCTTGCCATTGTCGTTGGCATCATTTCCTTATGGTGTACAAACACTAGGTTCCTAGTCATATGTATGACGGTTGTCGTAGTATACCGCGATACTATTATCTTCCCATTGTGGGGATGTTTTATTCCAATTTAGGTTTCATGTGTAGGTTAGCTCACCTCACATTACTTTCTCATTCATGATATCGTTTGCCAATAACTTGGTTGACCAAAGATGAAGTGGTTTATCGGGTTACAAGCTCTCTTGAGCGCCGGTCATCCATGGTGCGCAATGTGCACACTCATTGATTGTTTTTGACAATTACTGTCTCATAGTGCTGAGCATTGATCATAGGCTCTAGCTATGCGGTTTTACTTTTACATATACCTCACCGGAACATCCCAAGAAGCTTCAAGGGTTTTCTTGTCCCGTTCTCTAATTAAAGAGTGTTCTATCACTGATAGGTGAAAGTTCTCGTTGAGGGGGTGTGTTTCCACTCATGGGTCTCATGACAAGGTTTACCGTGTAAGTATTTATACAATGGTTCACCACATGATTGGGTGCATAAGGAGTATACTTACTCCTTCGAGCTTCGATGCTCTTAAGCGATGTGCTTCTACAGTCCACGGCCTCTTGTGGCGTAGTGGTTTGGAAATCTCATTTCCGTATTCGTTATCTCTTGGCAATATCTATGCATAGGTTTTGTTGTTATAGTAGATGGAAGCCTTTTCTAAGGGTTCGCATCTTCACCACATTGGTGATCTTGGTTAACAAGAGGTGTCTTCCCTCGGGTTTCTCGTAGTGTCCAAGTGTGGACTAGGCCAATGTTGGCATTTATCCCGATTTCTGTGCCCCTGTGTTATCATTGCTACAGGAGGCATGAAGGTAGTTAAAGCTTGTCAACTGCATACTAGACTGATGCTCTAGTGACAGTGACGCTGAGTTGACCATTACTCCAAGCCACTCAAGAGGTTGAGTTTGAATTGATGGTCCAGTTGCTGATTTCTTGTCATATGGGATAATATTTCTTGCAAGCCCTATTAGTAACGGTGTGGGTTTTGCCACTGTTTGAGTTCACACAACGTGGTTGGTTGGTGGCTTTTAAGCCTTATTGCTTCAGGCTATGCTCTTTGCAAGCTGCTTATACACGTTTCCATTCTTTGTGTACCCCATAGGTTGGAGGTATTTACTGGGCTCCATGGTAAGTCGTGACATCACGCTTCCGTTCATAGGAGACTCCTTAGGCATTCTGGTGTTAATCAGTGCCTCTTAGTAGTTCAGGGCATTTCCTGTTAAGTGAAATCCCTTCGGTGTCTTAACCGAGCGTTCGTTCTAGCTTCCGTGCTTTTACCATGTCGCTGTTGTTCGACTGTTGTTAACTCAGACACCCTTCATGGATTGCTCCTGGGTGTTGTTAGGTTATGCCGTTACATCCGGCTAATGTTTATAATATATGTTGTCCTCTATACCGTCCTATGGTATTGTATTTAAGCTATCCCCTTTAGGGGTATAACGTCCCCCATTCTTGGGTAGACTGTTTATGCTCTCCTAGTATTTTAGACTAGGGTTAAATGTCCTCTTTGATGATGGATTTTATTTCATGGTAATCTCGTGATTGCTCTTGGGAGTTCTATCCCATTTGTCGAGCACTATAGTGTTCATGTTTAGGCAGTGGCCTTACTGTGTTAGGCTGGGTATACCTTCTAGCTATCATATATTTGCTTGATGTCTTGGAGACATATCCATTGTCCATACCGACTAGTCTGTGCTCTCTGCACTTCCTAGTCCTTGCTCCTTATCTTCAGATGGATTTTCTGAGTTCCTTTATGCTTAATCGTCTGAGGTGTCCAGTTGTTCTGGTTTGAACTTACTGATGGTCCGTAGAACGGAGTCGACTACTTCCCGTGTTTCGTACACTACCTGTGTACATACGTGGGGTACCTTATTGATACGTTACCACTTACCCGACTATTTGTCAGGCCCACAAACTCCTTCGGAGTGCGGTTGTCCCACATCCCGCAATTGGGTACACTCGTAGTGTTCGTCACACGCCTAGGTGAAGTATTCTGTTGTCAACTCCTCTTGTATCATTCTATGATACTCACCGTAATTCTGTTGGTTTGGTTTTAAAATCCAAGGTTTAAAGAAAGATTGTGGTTTTGAAAGAAGAATTTTGGGTTTTAAAAATTATGGTTCGGTGTTAAAAGGAGTCTCTCATGGCGTAGCCATGTTTGAGGTCTTGACCAAGTCGAGCTTCTCGCTGACCGGTATGTTCCAAATACAGTGATCCGGCCGTTAGGCCTTTCTAAGGTTCCATACTTCTAGTTGTTAGGATGCGTGATCCTGTAGTTGTTTCGTTTTGTCACCGTACATTGCTATGCACTCGTGACATGTTAGTGTTCCTTTACATTTTCATGTTCTTACTGCACTTGCCGTGGCAAGTGCGCGGTACTGGTGGTTTTTGGGTAGTTCTATACCGATCCCATCCATAATTGGTAATCTTGTTTACTCTTCCTTTGATCTTGTTGATCATTTACTTGGGTTAATCACTCTTCTGAGTAACTCCCTAGTGAGTCTGACATAGCTGTCATTGATCAGGGTACTTCTCCAATTCTTGGAGCTTCCCCTTTGACTTGGTTGTGTTGTTCCTTGTTGCTTATTCCCACACTTTGGCTGTGGCTACTGAGCCTGATTTGGTTTAGGCACCACAGTTGTAGTTATGTCAGGTTATATCTTGTGAATATTCCTGTAGCTGTCTGAGCTATGTTGGCCAGGTTTGTAACCTTTTTGGCGTTTGTTTTGGAGTCAGTCACTCCAGACTATGTCCTTAGCCAGCTAGCTCACCATTGGCGGTGTTGCTTGGCTATTACTGTTGTCCCGTAGACTTGCGTCTCGGGTTTCATTACTGTTCCTGTTTCCATTTCGTTGCACGGTTAGTGCTTCTTTTCCTGTTACTGGTTGTTTAGCTAGGTTCTGCGACTGCTAAGCATGTTGCCCCATGCTGTTGCAAGTTATAGCCTCCTTGTGGTTGGGTGTTTTACTACCGCTATTGAGTGCGGCTATTGTTGTTCAACCGGGATTCACTTTCGGGTCTTCCATTACTTGGAATCTACCATACGTCGGTTCTGGTTTACTGTGTGATTGCTTCACAACTGCCAGATCGGGTTTTCCCCGAGTATGAGAAGGCTTTTCTTCTCTCTGGCATCCTTTCCCAAGTTGCACAATGGGGTTTGCTGTGGGCGGGACTGGTATTGTAGGTATCCGGTACTCCCCGGTAGTTCCTAACTAGCATATCTCCAATGCTAACTCTCAGCCCTTAGCCCTAAACTTCTAATTCCTAACTCGGTATTCCTAAGTCGGTATTTCCAGTCATCAGAGCGATACTTCGCTCTGATACCACTTTTTGTAACACCCCTACTATTAATTCAGTCATTACCGTCCAATCTCCTCGTGCTTCCCGAGTCACGCAGCGGATACATACTTACATACATCGGGTGACACAATGCCGTTAGTCACCCACGTGACTAACAAGGCTACTACTGCTACATACAGCATCGGTCTGATGGACCGGAATATCCGAGTACTACTTAATGCAATACATGCTCTCATTACATACTGGATACTACGATACTCCATTCGATACATTACTCCATTCAATACAAGATAATACACTACGCATACCGAGTTTACTAGGTTCCAAATCAATACAATACTCCTCCCAAATTCATACATATTCACTAGGAGTCAATCTACTACTGTAACACCCCAACCGCTAATCCTATGCTTACCGTCTAATCGTCCTAATAATCCTACGAGTTCGCAGCGGAATTATTACACACTTACTACGGCGGGTGAAACAATGCCGCTAACCGCCCATACGGCTAGCTAGGCTACTAATACTTACAGTCACGGTCTGATGAACATAACGTACCGAGCTACTAATTACTTACCAAAATAACAAATGCCAAATACTTACATCCTGGATCACCGAGTATTTAAAGTATATTCAATTACAACCTTTCAAGCTTACCAAAAGAATGAGTTTCTAAAGCTACTCATCTATACCAATGCTCCTTTCCCAAAATCCAAAAAGGTGTACCCCATGGTACACCGGCTACTCAAAAGTTACAGCCATGTACTACTTAGTACACCCATCATAAATTCATTGTTTACAATCAAAAGAAGATAAAGAAATAGAACTATGTCCTCAGCATCTTCATCAATCTCGAGTACTTGCGTGTAGTAAAAATGGTGCCCCAAGGGGCTCAGCAAACGCTGCATATGGACTCCGCATATACCGCGTGCTAGCTAGGGCACGCCGACTATTTGACGTCCACTAAACATGCAGTTCATTATTTCATACATACATGCTTTTCACACATCATACATGCTATTCAATCCATTACACAATTCAAGGCAACAATAACATAGCATACATCTCACTTACCTTCACAAGGTTAGCCAAATTATGCATCCGGGTTAATCGGAATGCTTTACTCTTTTACTCATTACTTACTTCTTCTTACTTACAATTACTTACTTTCAATTACTTTACTTACTCATTCTTACTTACTTACTTATACTCAAGTTAAGTCGTCGGGACCTCCGGCCTTGGGGACTACACCGTCCCACATCCGGGATTTACTTGACTCACTAATCCGGGATGCTACCCACTTAAGGGATTTGGGCCGCGGACCAGTTTAAGAGTCAGGAATTGGAGCCAACCTCTCGTGACTCCGCATCCTCACGCGTGGCCGAAACTATATCGGACTTCTACTCATTCCAATTTAATTACCATTTTAAGTTAGGATGGTTAGCTTGTTAGGAATAAGTTAGAAGTCCAAACACAAGGAATAACGGTCACGGTACAATACACCATACATACACACATTCATATTCATCCATACATTTCATGAATTATACGAACTAAGATTTAAGAAAAATATTCACAACATACAGCACTACATATTCACAAGTATGCATATTAACTCCGATTCGTGCATTTATCTTATTTGGTGATCAATTAGCACACAACACACAAATCAGAGTAACCAAGATAGCATACGGGGCATGAGGAATCCATACCGTTCACCGTTGTACGTACTTCCAAACGTCCTTCCGGTGTCACAAATCAAATCCTATTATATACATACAATTAAATGATTAATCTAACTATCATTACTTAACTCATACTTACTATGTCCTTACACTTCTTACACTTACACTTTACTTACTTACTTTTCATTACTTAGGTTTTACTTCCTTGCTTAACTTTGGCATGCTTTCATACATGTACATATATATATGTAGGTATATACATATATATATATATGTATATTATTTAATTTAAATAATATTATATTTTTTTTTTTTATTTTTTTGACCGGACCGGACTTGCGACCGACCTTGCAAGTCCGGTCCATTCCAGTAGCTCAGATTTCCGAAATCCTTCTGGCCGACCGAACTTGCAAGTCCGGTCGCAAGTTCGGTCGATTCCAGTAGCTATCCTCGGGAAATTTTCTGGGCCGACCGAACTTGCATGTCCGGTCGCAAGTTCGGTCGATTCCAGTAGGTTACAGGCGGGGAAAATTTCTGGTCCGACCGAACTTGCAAGTCCGGTCGCAAGTTCGGTCAATTCCAGTAGCTCACCCGTCTTTGTAAGTCTGGGCTCGACCGAACTTGCAAGTCCGGTCGCAAGTTCGGTGCGGCCCAGTATTTGCATTTTACTTTCTGTTTTCAGTCCTCTCTTTTACCCAATACTTCCCCATTGTTCCTACACTTAATCCTACATGTTTTAACACTATTTAAACCTCCTAACACACCTTAGTTCATTTCCTAACTCCTTACACCATTTTATACTCATTCACTCATCAAATTTTCTAAGTTTCAACTCACACTTTCACTAGTTGTTTCCCTAATTGTGTTTGCTACAGATTTTAGCACTAACACTCTCCATCTACAACTCTCTCTTCTAATGTCATTTCTAACACTCCTAATACATCTCGAATACATCATCTATCTCCCTCAACTTATCCTCTACCTTCCTTAATCAAAATATGTTACACACTCACCTTATTCACCTAGTTTTAATTCTCTAAGTGTTCTAATCCTAGGCAAATTTTGCCATAGTCTCCCCTATAATTTTATACTCTCACCACATTGTTTTACTCACATCTATATTGTCTCACCTGTTTTCAACAATCAAAATACACAAGCTCCCATATACAATACCAACACTAGAACAACACTAAAAACACTACAAAATTTCCTGCACACAAACACTAATCCCCAATCTGTTTTGTAACATTTTTACATGTCTTTTAAAGCTTCAAAATACTTGTATTCTCTTACACATTATACTACTAATGCATTACCATTTTTCAATACCAATTTTCATTTCTAAAAATCTGTTACATACACAATTACAAGACTACACAAAGCTGAGCATTCCTTACCTTGTTTCTCTTCTAGTTTCTTTCTTCTTCTTTCTTCTTCCTTCTTTCTCTACCGGTTTTGTAATCTCAATCCTCTAACACTACAACCATTCATATACACCATTCAATATTTAAAACTAACCCTAACCATTAATCAAGTTCTAATGCACATTCTAGGGTTTAGAATTTATATTACCTTGCAAGGGTTCAAATGGAGCTTGGAGTGGCTCAAGAACAATATTTCCAACTCCACCAACAAGCCAAAATCGGCTAGAACAAGAGGAAGAACAAGGGTTTAGTTTATGAATCTCGTTTTGCCCATAAGGGCTAGAAAAAGCTGGAGTTTTCGAAATATTTTTACCTTAGAAGAACAAGGAGAAGGAGGGCCTTCTAATGGTGGTGTTGAAACTCCAAATGGGATATACCCATAAAATCGAAAGTGGGTGTTTTCGAATTTTGGAAAGATGAAAATGTAGCTCTTGATGAGAGGATTACAATGGTGGTATTTTTATAATTTTTGGAGGAGTTTGGAGGGAGTTACAAAGGAGAGAAGTAAGGTTTTGTTTTGTTTTTCTTGTTTCACCATGGAAGCTCGGTTGGGAGGAAGGAGCAGCCAGAGAAAAGAGAGTGAGGGGGCTGGGGTTTACGTGAGTGAGAGGGGGAAATGAGTTAGGAGAGAGAGAAATGTGAGAGTGGGGTGTGTAGTAGTTTAGTTACTTTGCCTTTTTAATGTTTTTGTTTGTTAGTGAGTAAAAGGAGAATGAAGAGGGATGTGAGGGGGATGAAAGCGGACACCCCACAGAACCCACATGGGTTTTAAAATTCTTTTTACATTATTGGACACATAAGTTTGTGTTATTTATAATTCTACCCCACAACTTCCCGTTTTTGACAGTTTTTACTAATCTCTCGTTTTATTGATTTTATTGGTCCTACAGCTTCACTAATATTTATTAATGATCATTTAGTTGACTAAAATTGTTACGAGTCTATTTGACCCGCTTAAAGACACGTTTTCCCGGTTACCTCGAAAAAAGTGCCTTAAGGTTCGGTAATGTTTTTAAACCGTTTTAAAGGTCCGTTTTCTTCGGGATTTGTTCCCTTATGATTATTTACACTTAGTTAAGCTTCTAAATTACTTATTAGCCTAATTAATCACTATTTTTAATTACGGGGTATTTCAACTACCCATTCCTCGCAAACTAGATACTTCTAATTACAAGGCGCGCCACCGGTCTCTTACCTTGACCGTATTCGCTCCGGGTACCTGCACACTAAAAATGGTCCCCCGAGGGGGTCAGCTTACGCTGAATATGATAACCGCATACCCCGCGTACTAGCGAGGGTACGCCGACCATTTGGTCGAATACATGCAATTCATTTTGCAATACATACATTCCTACATACATACATACATACATGCTTTCATTCACGATACTACAATACTACACAAGGTATACATACATACGCACAGTACGATACATGCTTGGAAGACAATACAAGTCAACCAAGGCTTACTTACCATTTTCCAGAATACACATACACAATACATACTCATTACATGTCCAATACGCAATACGGAGATACAATTCTCCAATACATACAAGGTCCAGTTAGTTCATTACACACCGGGTTTATCGGGTGTTCGATACTCTTTTACTTCCGGTCGATGACTTACAATAGTCAAGACCAATACACATACGATACTTACTTCTTACATACTTTACTTCCAGTTAAGTCGGTATGACCTCCGGGCAGGGAATACTACTTCCCACCACCGGGCTTTAGGGGGCCCACTAATCCAGGATGCTACCCATACAAGGGAATTGGTCCAAGGAAAAGATCATAGCCAGGATTCGGTTCCAACCTCTTGTGGTTCCTTATCCTCACGCGTGGCCGAAACTATATCGGGCTTCTACTCATTCCATTTTACTCATTACTCATGTTAGGAGTTAGGTTGTTAGGAATTAGTAGAAGTCCATACTTACTTCCATACATACATACATACACAAGTACTCATACTTACACATACACTCCATTTCCATTCATTCATTTCATGAATTATACAAACTAAATGTTCAAGAGCATAAACAAGAACAATATAGTCCAAACACATATAAGTGCAATAAATCCGATTCATGCATTTATCTTGTTGATGATCACATAAGCACACAAATCGGGGAAACCAAGTTAGGATACAGGGCATGAGGAAATCATACCGTTCACCGTTGTGTCCACACTACCGGCTCCTTCAAGGATCAACTATTGGATTCCTATACATACATGAAGCAGTACGATCAATGATCTATTATTGATCTACTTACTCCTTCATTGATACTTTCAATGTATTCCTACTACTTCATTACTTCCTTACTTGGTTATAAAACCATTCTTTCCTTTACTACTTCATAACTTACTTCCTTACACATTTACTTACTTTCTTACCGTTATTACTTCATTAATGGTGTATTACTACGTTTACATGCATACCGGTGTATAGGCATATACCTATACATACATATGATTACTATTGTCATATTATAAAAACATTTTTTTTTGTAAGTGTTTGGGCCGTCCGACCCACCGTCCGACCCAACCCTGGGTCGGACCATTACAGTAGGTTTTCGTCCTCTGAAATTACTCCCGTCCGACCCAGCACTATTCCGTCCGACCCATACCCTCTGGGTCGGACCATTCCAAAAGGTTTCAGTTTCGTCACCCAAGCTATGTCCGACCCACGTCCGACCCAACCTCTGGGTCGGACGAAGTCAGAAACTTCGTTGAAGAATATATATATTTTTTTTTTTTGCCTGTCCGACCCATGTCCGACTCACGGCCCTGGGTCGGACCATTCCAGAAAGAATTACCGTCGTTTCTCAAGGCCCGTCCGACCCACGTCCGACTCACGGCTCTGGGTCAGACGGTTCCAGAAAGTTTATTTTCGTTACTCAGGCCTTGTCCGACCCAGCGTCCGATCCAGCTGTGGGTCGGACAGTAGCAGAAACTGGCTACAGGCCTTGTTTTCTTTTCCCAATTTCACCCATTGTTTCCCCAATCTTCCTACATACATCCTAACATGTTTTAGTGCCATTTAGGCCTCCTAAAATACCTCAATTCATTCACCAATCTCATTACTAAATCCATCAACCCTTTTACACAATTTCCTCACTTCCTTTCAACACTTACAACAGTTTTTCATTGTCTAATGCTACAGATTTTTCTACCACTCCTACCATTCAATATTTCCCCCACCAATGTCACTCCTAGCATCCCAAATACCTCCTCTTACCATGCCAATTCATTTCCAAGCAATTGTACCATCTATACCCAAGTCCAACGTTCACTTTACCAAGTCTTATACTCTAGTTCTTCCTAGTTTCTACAAGGCATTCCTAGCACTCCTTGCTACAGATTTTGCATCCTAGTATTCCCATACTTCAAATACCATTCCATGGTCATTAGACATCCTTACAATCCCTAATACACACCTTGGTTCTCCCATTCACCGAGTCATTCACAAATGCACATATTTCTACTAAATTTTGCCATAATTCATCTATTTTTACTTGGCCACACATACACATTCTCACCAAATTCATCTCTATTCTAGCCACACCCATACAAGGGTCCTACCAGCACACAAAGCTATACAAACCATCACAATACATCAATACTCCATCATGTGTCAATACCAATACTCATACACAATATACTTGGCTCTAAGGCCTACAATTTACTTACTAATGCACAAATACTCAAACTTACTCACAAATACTCAAACTCCCAATACTACAATACCAATACAATAGTTTAGGTTCTTTTATTTGCTTACCCATTCCCATTACTCCAATGCATTAAATTGAGCATTAAGAAGGAGCTCTTACCTTGAGCTTTTATTTCCTTCAATCCTTTCTCATTTTTCCTCCTTCTTCCTTTCTTGCCTCAAAAATCGATTTTGTGGGGAATGGAGTTGCCGAACTCCATTCCCATCACCCAATGAACACAGATAATTACAATTAATACACTAACCCTTAAATCAATGCTAATTCAATGAAATGTTTAAGGCAAGATTTCTAGGGTTTACCTTTGGAGTGTTTTAGAAGGGGTTTTAGCCCTTGGTTCAAGCAGGTGAGTCCACCACCATTGCTAGGTTGATATTTTGCTCAAAAGAGAGAGAAAACAAGGCATTACACAAGGGTAAAAATCGGCTACCAAAGGAGATGAAGAAAACTTAAGGTTTCATGGAGATTTTTACCTTGTTGGAAAGAGGAGACTCCAAGCTCCATAATGGTGTGCTTTTCTCTTTGAATGGGGTATACCCACGAAAATGAACTTCCTCATTTTGAAATTCCGAAAAGAGGGAAGTGTAGAGGAGAGTGAGGGGAGTTCAAATATGTAGTTATTTTTGTGGTTGGAGCTCAAATGGAGGTAGAGTAAGGAGGAGAAGATGAGGTTGCCATTGGAGCTCTTGTGGAGCTTTCAAAATCGCAGCCCAAGGGAGGAGGAAGAGGGAGAGTACGGTGGGGAGAGAGGAAGGAAGAGAGAGAGGGGTGAGTGAGATGAGAGAGTGAGGTGAGAGAAAAGGGTAAGTACCCCTTTTACTTTATCACTTTTAGCTTTTTGCTCTCTTATTTAATTAGCTAGTTACATGTGTGTGTGAGGGAGTTATTTGACTGATAAAAACCGGCCTCCACTGTTATACTAGCTGGAGCGTTTTTCGTCTTTTACAGAAAACGCTCGTTATTTTACCCGGTTTAGGTACTATTCACTAACCGGGCCTGTTTTCCGGGATTTCCTCGTTTCTTTGTTTTATTGGTTATTAAGCTTCCATAAATGCTTAATAACTATTATTTAATGATTCATAATTTTTACGGGTCTGTTTGACCACTTAAAGTCACGTTTTCGGATTCCCTCGAAAAACGTGCGCTAAAGCTCTTTTAGCGTTTTAATACATTTCTCGGAGCCGTTTTCTTCGGGAGATCGTTCCCATATATTATTTAGGTCTTATTAAACCTTTAGAATCCATATAATACGCTAACCGAGGTCTCAAACCTCCCATGGTTATTTAACGCTTATTTAGCGTTTTCCGCTTTTTAAGCGTTTATTTATTTCTTTTGGATTTATTTTTCCTTACCAATATTACTCTTGCATTATTAGGCTCTTAAATACGGATTAGAATTATCCTAATCACTATACTTAAGTTTGGGGTATTTCATATACCCTTTAAGCCTTAAAATAATTATAACCTATAGTTTTATTTTTTTTAATAACCGAACAGACCCCTAGGTCTATTCTAATTATTTTTCCACCACTTAACTTTCTATATTCACCAAATTCCCCTCTTTATAACATATGGTTTACTAATATCATCAAAACTATATATTATACATATGTCTTTATAAAACCATATATATAATTCCAAAAATCACCAAACTATACCAAAAGGTTATAAACATCATTACTAACCTTATATTTTCTCTAAATCTCAGTTTTACCACATATGTTACACATTTGTAACAATTTTATAAAATATCTTATATTATAATTATATAACTCATATAAACTCCAAATTTAACCAAATAAATTCCTAAAAATTCCTAATAACCTAAGGTTTGTACTAAACTCCATTTAGTACCCCAAGTTTTTGGAAATTACACTTTAGCCGCATCTCTTATAAATCTTTTACTACTTAACACTTATCTTAATATAAGGTTGTATTTTAATTTCTAAAATTCTCCAAACATGGTCAAAGTCTCCTATATAGTCAACTTGACTTGTAATACCAAATTGGACCCAAACCTTTCGGTAATTACCAAGCTTTACCCATACTTTTCTATTTTTACAATTTTGACCCAAAACTTTATAAAATGTTATAATTTTTATTAAATTAATTTAAAAACCCTAAATTCCTTTATATTAAGCTCTCGGCCTAATATTTAGTTAGTAATTACCGTTTGACCCCAATTTTAATTATAAGCATAAATAAACTAAATAAGCTTATAAACTTAAATTAAAATGCCCTAATGACATGGCCTTATTACAACCTTGAACTTGCAAAATAAATTACACAATAAATGTCTCAAAATATAATGTATGCTCACGGCCTCACTTAAATTTAATTATTTTTCCACATAATGTCATAATTTGACCATTATGCTAATTAGATCTCTTAAATGACTAGCTTAATTTATCTTAGTCATTTTTTTCCATTTTAGGTCAATATGACCCATA
The DNA here is from genome assembly GCA_023374045.1 of Limonium bicolor. Taxonomy (NCBI): domain Eukaryota; kingdom Viridiplantae; phylum Streptophyta; class Magnoliopsida; order Caryophyllales; family Plumbaginaceae; genus Limonium; species Limonium bicolor. Next base: position 312,960,136 of record CM041780.1, read on the forward strand.
TTTATAAGTTCATTCTCGGCAATAATTATATATAAGCTTAGAAATTATAAAAATCATAAGTTTAAGGTGTTTATACCTTGATTTGCCCTTGTATGTACTCGGCCATGATAAGTGTCTAAATGAGCATGTTTTATGGGTGTATTTCATATATTATATCTGCACTTTTCTGCTCATTTCTCACTTATCGTTTGTTTTTCCTCTAGTTTATGTTTTATTGATAATCTCACAAATTTATTGGTTTAAACATGAGGAACAACCAAGCTAGGAGCAAAATACACGAAGACGAACGTATAGGCGCAGACGGCTCAGAAAACGGAGCCGAAACGAAGAATCTAGAGCTAGTAGAAGAAATAAGCTTGACATCGCGATAACACGCGGTCTTCTCACAGGCTACCGCCTGCGGACCATAGGCTACCGCCTCTTAACTCGCGGTCACCACACAGGCAACCGCCTCGCGGTCACATAGAGGCTACCGCCTCTTAACTCGCGGTCACACAGAGGCTACCGCCTCTTAACTCGCGGACAACACTGAGGCTACCGCCTCGCGGACAACACAGAGGTTACCGCCACTTATTGGGCGGTACCAGCAGGCGGACACCAATAACCGTGACTAATTATCAGTCGCGACCAGTATCTTCTTCGCGCCGTCGTCGTCTGCAACTCGCCCGACTCGCCCGCAACTTATCCATCTACTCCGCACGCGTATTCAGTCTGTCCCCTGCGCAATCAATGAAGCAATCAATGCTCTTCTTCATCTGCAATCAAATTCGTACGGATCCAAACCTCTATATAAACCCACCACCTTAACTGCATAAACACACCACGCACGACGGGAGTCTGAAGAAACCATTCACCACACTCACCCATTCGCTTCCACTTATTTTCCTCCCGTATCACCACATCATTCCACACTCACGCAGTAACAAAAGAAATAGAAGAGCAGCAGTGAGAGCGAGAACAGACCAGTTCTTCCTCTGAATTAATGTCAAAATCTATCTGTGTAATCTTCTTATCTCCGTTAATGTCTGAGTAATTTTCTTTGTATCCTAGGATGGGGGTTTGATTTCTAATATTACGTAATTAATATTTATCACCTGTTTCTCTCATTTAACTTGTTTTAATTCCTTTCAACTAATATTGCTAAATGCTTTGCGCGACAAACGACTGCATTTATTTGGTAACTATCAACATATGATTTTGAGATAGTCTAGGTACCACAAAGGAATTAATCTTAGTATTTACACTCCGGACTGAGCAGGAAAATATTAAGGCTTTTATTAAGAGTTCGTAACTGACAATTATTAACTCTAATAGGCAATAAATAATTGAGACATGGTTATAAATATGTTTAAGTAATTTAGGAAATTCCCCCGCTATCCTAGGATACATTTTTCCATCCACATCACTTAATTCACCTTTTAACTGTTTTTATTATTTCTGTATTAATTTAACAACAAATCAAGCTTGCCTCCGGCTAAACCCCTTTTTACAGTTTTTAAGTAACTACCAAGACTAGGGTAAATTGAACAATCTCCCTGTGGATACGACACTCGTTATACTACTACGACCGGGAATTGTTTGCAGCCCGACGTTTATAATTTGAGTTTTTAATTTCTTTCTTTTATGTAAATTACACCTGTTCTAAACCACTCAGAAATAACAGTCTGCAAATTGGCGCCGTTGCCGGGGAGATTGATTCCATCAATTTCCCTAGTTTCCGGTAGTTCACCTGTTTTATTATAATAAACTGTCAATATTATCTTGTTAATAATCTAACCTTGGACATCGGACTTATAATCTGACTTGGACATCGGACTTCTGACCTGACTTGGACATTTGACTTCGGACTTTGGACATCTAACTCCTACCATCTTAATATTTTGTCATTTCGTTCCATTGTCATTTCGTTCCATTGTCATTTCGTTCCATTGTCCTTTCTTTCCATTGTCTCTAACTACTAACTTTAAATTTCCTGTCATTTCTTCCATTGTCCTTTCTTTCCATTGTCCTTAACATTTCATTTCCATTGTCCTTAACATTTCTTTCCATTGTATCTAACTACTAACTTATAATTTCCAGTATACTAACTCCTAACGTTTATCAGCCTAACCAATATTTCTGTCTTTCTTATTTTATTTACTAACTAATTTTGCAGCTTCTGACAAACCACAAGTTATCTTCTGTGCATGCCAAATACTCGAACCCGAGGCTCTCCACCAATCAGTCCGAGCCCCGAACCCGAGCGTACTTTATTACAAGCACAAGAAACCTGAGAAACCAAGCCATGGCCAATAACGAAGTTATAAATGAAATGGACCATGCAATTCAACCAGAACACCGTGCCCTATCTGATTATCACCAACCTAACACCGAAGGAAGAGCATCAGCCATAGTTCTCCCCGAACTAACACCAGAAGAAGCCGGACGATGGGTTTTCAAAACCCACTACATCACCGCCGTCCGGGATCTAGGCAAGTTTAGTGGAGCGAACCCAGATGAAGCCCCAAATCATCTGATCTCTTCCTAGACTTTGCAATTCCTTTCAACCGGCAATGTCAAAGAAGAATTCGACTCCAACTATTCCTCACTCATTATCGGATTCAGCAACCGGTGGTACCGAAGCCTTCCCTCCCCGATCAATCACCACATGGCTTCAAATGGCCCAAAAATTCCTTGCCAAATACCCTACCCCAGCGAGGCAATTGATCGGTGAATCAACACTTTCTGTCAGGAGCCGGAGAAACGTTGTACGACGCATGTAGATTCAAAGATATCTAATGAAGTGTTCCCACCATGGTCTTGACGATCAATCCATCTGCCTTCATTCTTCACGGTCTGGATGATGGGAACCGAACTACGTCGTCAATTCCTCCGCAGGAGGAAGTTTCATGATGAAAGCTCCTAAAGAAGGAATGGATCTCTCTCGAAACCATGACGAGCAATACAAGACAGTGGACCATCCAAAGGACGAACGCCACGAGCATCAGCCTACTCCTACCCATGTTAGCCACAGATCATTTATCAGCTCAGATCTCGTCCCTTGCAAAGATGGTGGAAAAGCTAACAACATCTCAAACGAAATTGTAAAAACAATAGCTTCCCCCCTACAGTTCACCACCACTCCACCTACAGAAGGATGTGTCATATGCGCCGGTCCTCATGAAACTCATCAATGCGAAGGCAAAGGCCAGTACGAGGAAGTACAATTCATAGGAAACCGCCCCGGTAATTCCTACAACAACAACTTCAACAACAACTATCCATGGAGAAATCACCCGAATTTCTCATGGAAGAATAATGATCAAAACCAAGGAGGGCAGAACAACAATTCCAACACCTATCAGGGGAACAGACCCCAACCAAACTCTAATATGGGTTATAGAGCGCAAGGTCCCCCTCCAGGTTTCAGCCAACAACAACAACCATCTTCATCCTCTGTTGATCCAAATGCAGAACTCAAAGAGATGATGAAGGGTTTCATGTCCATAACTCAGAACCAGCTTTCTGCGCAAGAAGCCTTCAACCAGAAAATCGAAGGAAAATTCAATCAGCTTGCAGAACATCTTGCTCGAAGACCGCCAGGGGCTCTCCCCAGCCAAAATGAACCAAATCCAAGAGAGCAAGCCAAGTGCATCTATGTGAAGGAGCACGATGAAGAAAAGACGGAGGTGGCTAAAACAGCTAAACTTCCAGAACTACACCCTTCCCTCCAAGAATGGGTTGTAGCAATTGAGACTTCCAAAAGGAATGTAGCTGAACTCGAAAGCACCGCCAAAGTCTATAAAAATCGCATTCAATCTGAGAATACCTACCTTGAGAACTTGGTAGCCGGTTATGAACATGAGAAGCTCGAATTTGAAGAAGAAGGAGAAGAGGTTAAGGCGATAACCTTGAGAAGCGGTAAGAAAACCGACGAGATTCACATCCCGCAACGATCAGAAGAATCCAAAGAGGATAGTGAAGAAAAAGCTGAGTCCCCAGCAGAAAAGACATCTCCTAGCGTCCTCACTATTCCACCAGCTTCAGAACCTCCTTCACAAGAACCGCCTATACCATTTCCTCGCCGACTCTAGAATCAGAAGTTGGATAATGAATATGGTAAGTTTCTGGCAATGCTGAAGCAACTAAACGTCAATATACAGTTCGTAGACCTCATTGCCAAAATGCCAAACTATGCCAAATTCCTCAAACACCTCATATCCAACAAAACTAAATTGGCCGAAGTCGGTACGGTACCTCTCAATGTAGCTTGCTCAGCTACTCTACAAAAACCACTACCGTCAAAATGCAATGATCCGGGCAGCTTCACCATTCCAGTCACAATTGGTAGCACCTCATTTCCATACTCCTTATGCGATCTGGGTGCCTCCATTAATTTGATGCCCCTCTCCACTTTCAAAAAGCTGGGAATTGGAGAGATGAAAAAGACTAAGATGACCCTGCAACTGGCAGATGGTTCAGTAGCTTACCCAAGCGGAGTGGTGGAGGATGTTATTATTAAAGTGGAGCACTTATACTTCCCATGCGATTTTGTCATTCTAGACATCGAAGAGAACTCCACTACACCTCTCATCCTTGGACGACCATTCCTTGCCACAGCCGATGTGCACATTTGGGTAGCCCAGGGGAAAATCACCCTTCAAGCTTATAACGAAAAGCTGGAGTTTGCTTCAGGAAGATCTCCAGATAACAAATCTAAGGATCTCAAGTTTGTACGGGATACTCAATCATCATCATCCCCACTTCTGTTTATAACCCTTCCAGACGGCATGTCTATTACAGAGTTACCACCACCAATCCCGGACGAAGAACGGGATAAGAAAAGAAAACATGCATCCAGGTGGACTCTCAAAAAAACCATCGAGTCATGCTTTGGATCTCCTCCTCATAACCACCCCCCATGATCGATCTAACGAAAAAGCGTCTAGCTAAAGACGTTAAAGAAGGGCAGCTTTCCGGGAGGCAACCCGGACGAACTTATCTTTTATATGCTTTTATGCTGTTTTAATTTTCAGATTCCCTTCAATTTAATTTTTGCTAACTTTTAACCCCGTTTATAGTATGGTTGCTTCTAGTGTTTTATGCAGGTGCAATTTCATGTCTACACCGCAACCAAGCTACGCTACTTGAGGCTGAAGCTCAAGTGTGGGGGAAGTCCAAAACAGCTAGCAAAAATAAAATCAGGGGAGTACTAGTTTCTTTAATTATGCTTTTATTTAAATAAAATATGCAGAGGAGAGTTTATATGCTTAAATGAATATTTGTGACCAATGTGTTATCTCTATTTTATCTACTTACCGAAAAGGCCTTCTGAGGCTTTCCCTTGTTTTTCTGGTGAACAATGAGGACATTGTTCAAATTAAGTGTGGGGGAGTGTGCCCTTTTCGGTGACATTTTATGCTTAAATGCTTAATCTCTCTGCTTATCTTGCGTTTGTTCAAATTCAATATCGCGGACCCTTTATATGTGGGTTGTTCTCTTTAGGAATAAATATTGTTATGAATTGTGGGATAAATGGTACAAAAATGTACAAAAATTTTAAAATTTTGATTAATTTTGAGGAGCATTTTATGCGGTGTGACCAAATGATCTGAAATGGTTGGATTTTTATTACTCAGGGGTTCTTTCTGTCTTCTTTCTTAGGGATTGCTAAGGGGTGCTTCTCTGTCAAAAAGGAAAAAATAAAATAAATACGGGACTTGTGAGACACCATTGGTAACCAACAAGAGAGTTGAGTGTTCTTAAAAACGAAGGCTTGATGCCTACATATTATCTTCTCATCTCTTATGCAATAGTGAAACAAATGCATAAATCTATTTTTCCTTTTGTTTTCTCCTCAATGCCCATTCTTGAGAGAAGTTGGCCATGGTAAAAGTTCTCAAAGTCACCTTAAATCAAGAAGCATTGAAGTACTCCGGATCATACCCCGAAACTCTAATTTTATTTTTGCCCTGAGTACACCTATGCCACCAGTAGGTGATGGATCACACTCCTCTAAAAAGTTTAAGATCATGTACTATTGACTTCTTATCCTACCCTTCATAATAGTATTTGTTAATATTGAGCATTCCCTACTTGTTTGGGTACATGGTTTTGCTTGAGGACAAGCAAAAGGTAAGTGTGGGGGTGTGATAAGTGTCTAAATGAGCATGTTTTATGGGTGTATTTCATATATTATATCTGCACTTTTCTGCTCATTTCTCACTTATCGTTTGTTTTTCCTCTAGTTTATGTTTTATTGATAATCTCACAAATTTATTGGTTTAAACATGAGGAACAACCAAGCTAGGAGCAAAATACACGAAGAGACGAACGTATAGGCGCAGACGGCTCAGAAAACGGAGCCGAAACGAAGAATCTAGAGCTAGTAGAAGAAATAAGCTTGACATCGCGATAACACGCGGTCTTCTCACAGGCTACCGCCTAGCGGACGAGGCATAGGCTACCGCCTCTTAACTCGCGGTCACCACACAGGCAACCGCCTCGCGGTCAACATAGAGGCTACCGCCTCTTAACTCGCGGTCGACACAGAGGCTACCGCCTCTTAACTCGCGGACAACACTGAGGCTACCGCCTCGCGGACAACACAGAGGTTACCGCCACTTATTGGGCGGTACCAGCAGGCGGACACCAATAACCGTGACTAATTATCAGTCGCGACCAGTATCTTCTTCGCGCCGTCGTCGTCTGCAACTCGCCCGACTCGCCCGCAACTTATCCATCTACTCCGCACGCGTATTCAGTCTGTCCCCTGCGCAATCAATGAAGCAATCAATGCTCTTCTTCATCTGCAATCAAATTCGTACGGATCCAAACCTCTATATAAACCCACCACCTTAACTGCGTAAACACACCACGCACGACGGGAGTCTGAAGAAACCATTCACCACACTCACCCATTCGCTTCCACTTATTTTCCTCCCGTATCACCACATCATTCCACACTCACGCAGTAACAAAAGAAATAGAAGAGCAGCAGTGAGAGCGAGAACAGACCAGTTCTTCCTCTGAATTAATGTCAAAATCTATCTGTGTAATCTTCTTATCTCCGTTAATGTCTGAGTAATTTTCATTTGTATCCTAGGATGGGGGTTTGATTTCTAATATTACGTAATTAATATTTATCACCTGTTTCTCTCTTTTAACTTGTTTTAATTCCTTTCAACTAATATTGCTAAATGCTTTGCGCGACAAACGACTGCATTTATTTGGTAACTATCAACATATGATTTTGAGATAGTCTAGGTACCACAAAGGAATTAATCTTAGTATTTACCCTCCGGACTGAGAGGAAAATATTAAGGCTTTCTTAAGAGTTTCGTAACTGACAATTATTAACTCTAATAGGCAATAAATAATTGAGACATGGTTAAAATATGGTTAATATTTAGAAATTCCCCCGCTATCCCTAGGATACATTTTTTCCATCCACATCACTTAATTCACCTTTAACTGTTTTTATTATTTCTGTATTAATTTAACAACAAATCATCTGCCTCCGCTAAACCCCTTTTTACAGTTTTTAAGTAACTACCAACTAGGGTAAATTGAACAATCTCCCTGTGGATACGACACTCGTTATACTACTACGACCGGGAATGTTTTGCAGCCCGACGTTTATAATTTGAGTTTTTAATTTCTTTCATTTATGTAAATTACACCTGTTCTAAACCACTCAGAAAATAACAGTCTGCAGGCCACCTTGAAGGAAAATTCACCACATCATTTAGACATGTTTAATACACCAAAACAAGATATGGTTATACTCCAAGCTTGAGCTTAACCATAAGGAACAATTAATGTAAGATTTAAGGCAAAAATCACCTTAAAATGCAAGGCGAGTTCAAGATGGGTTTGGCCTGTTACACACACACAACAGGTGTTAGATCCACCATATAGACATAGGAAATAGCTAGACAACAACAAGCTTGTTATTAGGTTTTACCTTGGAAAAATGCCTTAAAAGAGGGTATTTCCTTTGGATCTCGGCCACCCTTGCTCCAAATGGCTAACCAACTGATTTAACATGTAAATATGAAGATTATGAGTGTATAAACTCATAAAAATCAGAGGGAGAAAATCGGATGAAGAGTAGAGAAGCTTAAGGTATGTTTTTACCTTAAAATGAGATTTTGAGAAACTTTGGTCTCTTAACTTGCTTCAACTGAATTTGATTGATGTTATAACCTTAGAACACTGATAATAAGCCATAGGAATTGATTAGTCACGAGATCTAAGCATAGATGGTGAAGAGATGAAGAAAAAGAGCCAAAAACAAGCCTTAAACCATTACTTAGGAGCTTAGAAGTTGGATCTACCTTCTTAGCTCAAGAGCCACGGTTGGGAGAGCTTGGGAGAGCTTGGAGGAGCTGCTTCACCGATTGGAATTCAGCTAGGAGAGAGAGAATGATTGGAATGGGTATTATTTGATTAGAAAAGCAATTTTGATTAGTTTATGTTTTGTTAATGTAAGATGACTCACCAAGGGGATAAGAGGGACAAGAAGTCGGCTAATGGAGGGAATAATGAGGCTCACACAGTTTTTGGAGTCAATTGGGACAATAGTGTAGCCAAGGTGTATAAAATAATCAAAAGGCAAAAGTTAACCCTTAATTTGTGGAAACATGTTTGAGTCTTGTTTATTGTCTAAGAAGTGGCGATTTGGAGCCTCTCTTGCTTGTAAATGATGATCTCACATGGTCTAAGGGTCAACTTTGACCTCTTGACCAATCTTAGTCAATGTTGACTCATGTGGGCCCCCTTTTAGGGTTTTAATAATTTTAATATTAAATTTGTAAAAATTTGTAAAATTTGGAATTAAATTCCTAATATGATATAATGTGATATAATATCATATTTAAAGGTATTTATAACCTTTAAGCTCATTAAAAACCAATTTAGAAGGCAATTTCACAAAAATGTGCTTTAAGGAGTTTTAGTGCACATTTTGTGTTGCAAGGTGTTTCTGAGCTTAGTTTTCTTTGGGAACTGTTTTGTTGTGTTCCTTACTTCATTATAATACTTAGGAATCCACTTTGGATCCTATCTGAGGTCATACAATCTTTATGGTGTCTTAAAGCACCTTTTTGGCTTTACCGATCTTAAGGCATGTTTTGCCTTGTTGAGATCTTTAGATTGTTCCCCAGTAATATTTAGGTGTTTATTAACCATCTTAGATCATTAATAGATCATTTAATTATATTTTAAAGGTTAGGGGTATTTCAGTCTACCCCCCTTAAAAAGGCTTCGTCCCGAAGTCCTTAATCCTCTACAGTTCACCTAAGGAATCAAGTTCCACTAAGTAACCAAACAGTCCATCGCTAGGGAGTAACTCCCACTAGGTTCAAACCTAGTCTATACATACAGCATATATCAAATAACCAAACCACATGGTATATACTCATTCATTTCATAGCACTAAACAAGGTGCACAACCAATACATCAACCAAAGTACTCAGCGGTACTATATATATATATCTCAAACAGGTGCACTAAGGCACATACATAAAATGTATTCAACATACAATCATCCAAACAAACATGTATGACGCAGCATACCAACAAAACACACCACCAAAACAAGACCTAATGCATAACATATGCGCAAGCCAAGTGGTGTCTACCCCCCTTAAAAAGGGTTTGACCACGAACCCGTACAAGTATCACAGCTACTACTCGAAGAGTGCGGGATACTTCGCTCTCATGGAGTCCTCTAACTCCCATGTAGCCTCCTCCACCTCATGGTTCGACCAGAGAACCTTGACCATGCTAACGGTCTTGTTCCTAGTCTGTCTCGTCTTCGTATCGAGAATGCGGAGTGGTACTTCCTCATATCGTAGAGCGGGGTCCAACTCTAAAGTCTCTGGCTGCAAAACGTGCGATGGGTGGGGCACATACTTCTTCAACTGTGAAACGTGAAATACGTCGTGCACCCTCCCGAGCTCTGCTGGCAAATCCAGTCTGTAGGCTAATGGGCCCACTCGCTCCCTAATCGCATAAGGTCCAACATACTTCGGGCTCAACTTGCCATTCTGCCCAAACCGGAATATCCCCTTCATGGGTGACACTCTAAGGAATACCATATCGTCGGTAGTGAACTCAATGTCCCTCCTCTTGGTGTCTGCATATGATTTCTGCCGGTCCTGAGCTGCCTTCATGTTCTTCTAATCTGTAGGACACATCCTTAATCTGTCTAGGTACTCAGGTCCTAGAAGCGTATTCTTGCTGGCCTCATCCCAGCATAAGGGAGTCCTACATGGTCTACCATAAAGTGCCTGAAATGGTGGCATCTGTATCGAGGAGTGGTAGCTGTTGTTGTAGGCGAACTCTATCAGATGTAGTCGCTCTAACCAACTCCCCTGAAAATCTAAGGCACATGACCTCAGCATGTCCTCCAGTGTCTGGATGGTCCTCTCACTCTGACCGTCGTCTGTGGATGGAATGCCGTACTAAGCTTCAACTTTGTACCCAAGGCTTCCTGAACCTGTCCCCAGAATCTGGACAAAAATTGAGGGTCCCTATCAGAAACAATAGTCTTTGGCACACCATGGTGCCGGATTACCTCCTTCTGGAATAAGTCTGCTAATTTCGGGACCTTCCAGGTATCCTTCATAGCAACAAACTTCGCCACCTTCGTCAGACGGTCCACAATGACCCAAATCGTGTTCAGTCCTCCCTTAGTCGGTGGAAGACCAACAACGAAATCCATCGAGATGTCCTCGAACTTCCAGCAAGGAATAGGCATAGACTGCACTAAACCTCCGGGTCTCCTATGCTCAAACTTAACCTTCTGACAGGTCAAGCATCTAGTCACGTAGTCAGCTACATCCTTCTTCATCCCGCTCCACAAGAAATGAACCTTCAAATCCTTATACATCTTCGAAGAACCGGGGTGGACGGATAAGGACGAGCAATGAGCCTCCTGGAGTATCTTCTCCTTCAAGTCAGGAGAAGACTCCGGAATACACAAACGGCCATTCAGTCGAATCATGCCATCATCACACAGTTCGAAGTCATACTTCTAACTTTCAAAACAACCCTCCAACATTTTCTGCTTGATGCTCTCCATATACTGGTCACTCTCCTGTGCAGCTCGTATGTCATCAATCATACTGCTGCTGGCTAATAGTGTAAATAATGAATGAGCTCTGCAGCTCAGGGCGTCGGCTACTACATTCGCCTTGCCCTCCTTATACCTCAGGTCTATGTCGTAGTCCTTCAAGAACTCGACCCATCTTCTCTGTCGCATGTTCAGCTCCTTCTGAGAGAAGAGATGCTGTAAACTCTTATAATCAGAGTAGATAGTGACTGTCACACCGTAAAGATAATGTCGCCAAATCTTCAAAGCGAAGACTACTGCGCCTAACTCAAGGTCGTGTGTGGGGTAATTCACCTATGCTTCTTCAGTTGTCGGGATGCGTAGGCAACTACCTTCCCGTGCTGCATAAGCACACAGCCTAGACCGGTTCCAGAGGCATCACAGTATACCTCGAACCCATCAGTGCCCTCAGGGATAGTAAGAACGGGCGCCGATGTCAGGAGATCCTTCAGCGTCTGAAAGGACTGCTCACACTCTGCAGACCATAAGAACTGGGATTCCTTCTTCATGAGATTAGTCATTGGTTTAGCCTCCTTGGAAAAGTCCTTCACGAACCTTCTATAATAACCTGCCAAACCCAGAAAGCTGCAGACATCTGTAACTGTCTTTGGCCTTGGCCAACTCTTCACTGCCTCATTTTTGCTGGGTCTACAGATATCCCGTCTGCTGATATGATGTGTCCTAGAAATGACACGCTGTCTAACCAAAACTCACACTTCGAGAGCTTGGCATACAGCTGGTTCTTTCTCATTATACTCAATACCTGTCTCAGATGTAACTCATGATCTTCCCTGGTCTTCGAATAGATCAGAATATCGTCGATGAACACCACAACTGAACTATCAAGCTGTTCTCTCAAGAGAGGTTCATCAAATCCATGAATATGGCTGGCGCATTCGTCAGTCCGAATGGCATAACGGTGAACTCGTAATGTCCATACCGTGTCCTGAAAGCTGTCTTCTCTATGTCGCCCTCTGCGATCCTAATTTGATGGTAGCCAGATCTGAGATCTATCTTCGAGAACACACTGGCCCCTCTGAACTGGTCAAATAAGTCATCAATCCGTGGTAACGGGTACTTGTTCTTGACCGTGACCGCATTAAGCTCGCGGTAGTCGATGCAGAGTCGCATACTGCCGTCCTTCTTATTGACAAATAATACTGGAGCACCCCAAGGAGAAACACTCGGTCGAATGAATCCCTTGTCGAGGAGGTCCTCCAGCTGTACCTTCAGCTCCCTCATCTCAGCTGGTGCCATACGGTAGGGTGCCTTAGCAATAGGGCCCGTACCTGGCAATAAATCAACAGCGAACTCAACCTCACGCACAGGCGGCATGCCTGGCAACTCATCAGGAAACACATCGGGAAAGTCTGCCACGACTGGAATGTCTACATCCATCTCGTCGCACTGTCTCTTGTCCTGTACATAACAGAGGAAGGCTTGTTGGCCCTTCCTTACGTCCTTCATCAGGGACAATGCTGACACGATCTTGATAGTCGGCTCTCTCCTCACACTGCGGTACGACACTGTCTTCCCGCTCGGCCCCTTCAGTAGTAGTCGATGCTCTGCATAATGAAGGCGGCCCTTATGCTTCTGTAGCCAATCCATACCCACTATAATGTCAAAGCCCAAGTTCTTAAACTCAATCAAATCGATGGGAAAAGTCTCATTCATAATACTGATCTCTGACCCTAAATACTGCCTGGTGCAACCTACTTTCTCCTTCGATGGAAGGGTGACTGAAAAGTCCGAAAGCTGTTCGGGGGCAGCCCCCAGCTTCGTAGCAAATGCCGAGGAAATGAAAGAATGTGAAGCCCCTGAGTCGAACAATACGACAGAAGCACTAACACCATCAACAGGAAAGGTACCTGAGATCATCTCTCGTATTAGCATCGAGTCCCAATAAATCACTAATTTACTGTTGGTTGTAATTGTCATACCTGTGATGACATTACCGGACTCCTTGGCTTGCGCCATATCTAAGATGCAGATGGTACCCTCCTTTCCATTTTCGTAGCCTGAAGTTATGAATCAACGGTATCAACAAACTGAACACATATGCTTGAAGGCATAAAACTCTTATTTCATTCATTCCACTGTATTATACAAGGTTACACACTTAGCTATTGCTATTACATCAGTACTGTCTGAAAGTCAAATTTAAACGGCCAGGTCGGATGTGGGTATCATTCACTAGAGCTGATGGGGCGGTATTGAGCTTAATGCTCTTAATACCATGGTATACAAGCCTAGCCTCTCCACCAAATACCAACACATCCCCAGACTTGAGGATGATCTTGTTTGCTAGATCCATCCTCTTCTGGTCTCCATAGATGAACTCAGCATCATCACCGATGGAGAATGACACAACCGGTATTCCTCTGGTGATGGACTCGGTCGTCTCATCACGGTCCTGGTGCATTCCAAGTTTCCCTCCTTGCTCGTAGTAGTTGATGATGCAAACGTCAGGTGTCATGTCGGGTAATGGAAAAGTCTCACAGTCTTGAGCAATATCCATTGTGTTTCCCACCAAGGTTAGGAAACTCTCAGGTATCCTAGGTATAGATACGCCACCTACCATCCTCACCTCCGATAACCCTAGCTTGTGGATCCCAATCTTTCCCTAAGCACATCATGTGCAGCTTCATTCTAGGACCATTATTAAATACAGGGGTATAAAATCCTCCCATGCCCTTACCTAAAGCTCTACACTCATTCACTATAGCGATTTGTTCATCTAGGGTTAGGAATTCTCTGAGAAGTATCATGCCCGGTCTGACTACATGACACAACTCATTAGGGTACTCCCGTCTTTCTTCCACGGGTCTAGGTGATCTCTGTCATGTAAGTGTGGGATAGCAGATGTCGAAGTCTCCTAAGAGGTAACAGGTTTCCTAGTTAAGTCGTTTATCTAAGGCGGTAATTAAAACACGTATTCATGCTTAAATAAAGCGTTTAACACTCAGTCATGCTTTCATACACTGGTTAAGGTTTCAAATACTAACCTTCACTGCGCTGGGTACTAGTACTAGCGCCTGAAGCTCCCGCTGCATTCAGCACACGGTTGCCCGGTGGGTTTCTCTGGTTCTGGTTCTGCTGCTGCGGCTGCTGCTGCTGCTGTGCTGCCCCCTCTGGCCACCTCGGGCTCCACCTCCTCCAGTAGGTGCGCCCTGAGTCCCCTTCGGCGGGCGGTACGCTCGAATCTCCAGGTTCGAGAAGCACTCGAACGACCTGTGGCCCTTCTTCCCACAATGGTGGCAGTCCACCGCTTGCCCGGTGCAGTCAACACCCGGGTGATCTTTGCCACAGCGCTTGCAGTGAAAGTGGCGCTAAGGTGCAGAACCTATTATCATATCACACGCAGATTAACACATGGGTGGTAATGGATAGTATAATACACAACTCATTCATTAGGTTAGATCGCTTACCCTTAGGGGGTACAGATCTAAGAGGCTGCACATCGTAAGTAGGCCCGGTCAGCATCGGGACCTTCTCTTTGCCCTTCTGGCTGGCCTGCTCCTTCTTCTTCTCCTTCCATGAGAACTTTTTCTTCCTGTGATCGTCAAAGTGTCAGGAATAGCAGGTGTAAAAGCAGGCAGCAAGTAAGTAATTTAAATGGATTAAATAACTTAAAGGTGGATCTTACTTCCAGCTCTTGCTGCTCCCGCTACCAGCCGCAACCTCCATCTCCTTCTCTAGGGCCTTACGCTTCTGCCCCTGGCCGTCCTCCCGGCTGTTCACCAACAACTCGGTCTGGGAAGCAGCCTCGTAACATTCCTACAATGCATCAATGAGTTCTCCAACTCGTAAAAATTCAAACTGAGTTACAAGATATAATCTGTCAACTAATTTTACCTGTATCGTAGGATATAGTGCAGCACCCATGGTGGCCTTGATCGCATATCGCAGCCCGCCTCTAAACTTCTCAACTTTTACAGCATCAGAATAAACAACTCCTGGGACAAAGTCCAAGAGCCCAATAAAAGTGGAGTAGTACTGATCTACTGTCATACTACCCTGCTTCAGGGCCTCAAACTCTTCCCTCTTTCTCTGCTTCAAATGAGCAGGGTAGTACTTCTCTCTCAACAGTTCCACAAAACCTGTCCATCCAAAACCTTCAGTAGCAAGGTAATGTGCCTTCACGGACCTCCACCAAGTGCTGGCGGCGTCCCTCAAGTGAAAGGCCGCTATGCCGACCCGGTGCTCAGCAGCACGTGAATGGCGTCGAAGGCCTTCTCATGCTCAACGATGTATCTCTCTAGGGCGGTGGGGTCAGCTACCCCGTCATAGGTGGGTACTCGTGTGTCAGCGACACTCTTCAGCCAATTAGGCTCTCTAGGTGCGGGTACGGGTGGGACTACTGGTGGTGCTCCTATCTGGACACCCCCCATCAGGGCTAGCTGAGCAAAGACGGCCGCTACCGTCTCAGCAACGCCCACGGCTGGGGCCTCAGGAGGACCTCCTCCAGGCCCGCCGCCTTCCACCACCTCCTCTGCCTCTGCCAGCTGATCGTTTCCCAGAAGACATCTGAAGAATTCAGAATCAAGGTCAGCTCTTAGTATAAGTACTGTACTTATCTCAACCATAACCTAACTTGAATCATTTACAACTATCTACTTGGTACTGGTGTGTGAATAACCTAAGCTCGGTACTTAAACTACTATCTCTTGTAATCAGAGCGGTACTCCGCTCTGATACCACTTTTGTAACACCCCTACTAAATCGGTTCCTAATAATCCTGTAAATGTCGCACATAATAAATATATCGCAGCGGTAAATAACAGACTGTCGCTCCTATGGTGTCACTATTATCACTCGCCCATACGGGTGATAACGAGTTACCTGATAATCAACATGTGAAACGTATTCCCGCAGTGACCACAAGAGATAGATAGTAGAACTTTAAACAATTTAAAACAAACCAACAGTAACCAATTATTACAGACCGTACTCGTGAGCATCTAAAACAAATCCACCTCGGTTTACTCAACCCGAGTCCAAAACGTCATAGTATTAAGCCGTACCAAGTCTTAAACAACAGAAATATTACAACCGTCGCGCCTCGCGTCGACCACCAGCTACTCTCCTGAAATAAAAATGGTTTGTGGTATGGAATCAGCCCCTGCTGAGTATGTTATCACATGCCCCGTCATGCCCCCAAAGACCCCTCAATTATTTGGTCGAGAGCATGAGGTTCGTTACATGCAACACCGTTTTAATATTAAAACTGTAAAACAATTAACAGTAATATCCATACAATAACACAACCATCAACACATAAATATAATCACAAGTATAACCAATGAACAACAAAGCAAAACAACGAGAATAACAAATAAGTATTAATTCTCGTCCATGGTGTAGAAACCAATAATGTTCGCCACTGTACAAGTCTCAATTGTATTAATTGTTCAGTTATTCCTAGTGACAATGTCTCGTTAAAACGACATGTCTCTAGTTACCCATATATTATGGCGGGTCACCAACGGCAGTAGCCACTCCAACGGTAGAGTCTCCGACCAACGAGCCATTCTAGCTCACGGGAACTTTTCTTGATACTTGCGGACTCATACGCGGACATCCTGGTATCGTTTTTGTATCACAGCGCGCACCAAGAGCCACATCCTCTTGGCTTTACTAACTTTCCATTAATTAATTATACCATCGCATTACCATTTTTTTCCTAACACAGCAGACTAAGATCCTTAGTCCAATCCGGAGTTTGTAAACTCGGGATCCAGTGTTAGATACGAGAGCGGCGTATAGAAAGGCCAATGCTCCGTATAAAGTCACGGATAATATATATATCTTATTATCATAGTGCTACCACGTTTTTCTGACGTTCCTTATATTTCATATAAGATAGCACCATAGCCGCTAGTTCGTTTTATATATATAGGTTCATATATACGAACCAATACTGTTAACTCAACAACAGTAAATCATAAGCAGCTATAAATATACAATTCATGCATATTAATTAACACATTCAGACAACCAATCTTATCACAGATCACACAAAAGTCTGAACTGAGGAAGCCCTCAGAGACAATCAGAGACACATAACAACATACCGTTCACCCTGATGTATAACGGTGGAGTATGAATCAGCAAGATCTTATCCGTGTGTCGTCTCTAATAGTCTAAACAATACATAATGCTACTGATTAGCATACTGTATAACAACACAATCCTACGGTACCCCGTACCGTCACTAACACCTCCTGGTTAACCCCCCGTTATAAACTGTCAATGTTTGTCGGGTTTTTTGGCTTAACTTGGGATTGGAAAAGTGTTATGTTACATGCGTAGTCTTGTCTTGTATTTTAGTATACTTATTGTTGAACTTTGTTATCGCATGGAACTTAGTGTTGGTTTGTACATCATATAGTTTGTTTCCTTATTGCATGTATGCCTCTTTGTCATGCACTATACCTCTCACCTTAGTATTTATTTTTCTAAGGTTTTCTCTTTTTTTTTCTTTGTTTTTGTTTTCTTTTTTTTAAAGTTCAATGTGGTATAATTCATTTGTAAACAACACTTTGAGTTATATAAATCCTTATTATCCCACGAATACTCTTAACATTGGAACTCCATATCCAATGTTTGTAATTTTTTTCCTTTTATCATATGTCATTTTAATTATGAAAATACATGGTCATTAAACCATGTTATATTTTCCACCATAACATATTTTCATTATAATCATGTATTATGGAACTATTTCTTATATGGTAAGTCTTATAATATATATTAACTCTTTTTAATGAATACCTCTTATATTATAAATGTTATAACTCTTATAACATAAAAACCATATTTAAATTCCATTTTAAAATGTCAACATTTTCAAACAGCACTTATGTTCTTAAATATTTACAAAATCACCACATAATTAATGTAATGTTACATTATAGTTATATAACTTATATTATGACATTTAAGTCATTAAAACAATTATAACATATAGTTGTAAATTGTTGTAAAATACCAAACAACCCCTTATATTTTCGGTTTTCAAAACAACCACTAAACTTCTATAAATCACAAATCAATCCCAAATTATATTTCATTGTTACACTTATATCATATACCTTATATTATACCCTTTAAGCCTTAAAATAATTATAACCTATAGTTTTATTTTTTTTAATAACCGAACAGACCCCCTAGGTCTATTCTAATTATTTTTCCACCACTTAACTTTCTATATTCACCAAATTCCCCTCTTTATAACATATGGTTTACTAATATCATCAAAACTATATATTATACATATGTCTTTATAAAACCTTATATATAATTCCAAAAATCACCAAACTATACCAAAAGGTTATAAACATCATTACTAACCTTTTATTTTCTCTAAATCTCGGTTTTACCACATATGTTACCCATTTGTAACAATTTTATAAAATATCTTATATTATACTTATATAACTCATATAAACCCCAAATTTAACCAAATAAATTCCTAAAAATTCCTAATAACCTAAGGTGTAACACCCCATCCAACAATAACACACTTACAATAAACTGCAGCGGAAAACAACCTCATCACATTACTTATCTCGTTGGTGTTACACGCCGTTAGCCACCCACGTGGCTAACAAGGCTAATACATACACATTGTACCGGTCTGATGGGCTAAATTCCCGAGCGACTACACCTTACTATCCCTTTCCATTAACACAACAACAACATACACCTTCCAACTATACCGAGTATTTATAACTAATGCCGATAACAATTTCGGTCTTACTACGCCTACTGTATATATACAACATAAACGATTACCCATGTACAACGACTACCCCGTCCTACTCTCGAACGGCTTCCAGCTCCTTGTACCTGAAATAGGAAAAGAAGAGAAAGGGTGGCCCCCAAGGGGCTCAGCACCTTTGCTGGTATGGTAATCCCGCAGCCCACATGCTACCGGGCCACGCACAACTAATTGTCGTCTTAGCATGCGGTTGATTATATTTAAATCATGCATGTAACAGTGAACACACATCACATAACATTTCGCCTCAATGGGCTCAACAAACAGATAATATATCCTTACTTAATAAGTCACTCATGGTATTCAATGTCCCTAGAGTGTTCCTCCTCTAATGGAGCTACTTCCTTAATAGACGACACTTACCCTTAAATCGGGTTATCCTTAAACGCCTCTTTCCTCAAACTGGGATTCATATCCATGATCCACATACTCCACATTTTACAACACATAACTTACACTACATAACACATAACAACACTTTGCACGTTTCCACCTGCACAACATAATACCGCAACAGATATTGCATCACAACAAAATACATAACATAACGGGAATGGTTTTCTTAGGAACCGACCCAAACATAATTAGTTCACTGGGAGAGCCTAGAGGATGCTGTCAAACTCATGCTAAGCTCGTTTACATAACTCGTTACCGTTCTGTTAGGCGAACGGATAACTTAACATAAAGATGGATTGGGTTTAGTGACCCGAACACAACATACATAATCCCCAACAGACGTGAGTCAAGAGCCTTGGTTAAGCTCAGGGGTGATCGAAGACCAATGAAGGAAAACAATCAACAGAGAGGAAGCTGAAGAAACTGTATACAACAACTCCCAAACAACGCGCGACCGGAACAACCGGATTCCTCACCCCCCATAATATATAAATATTCACAGTTAAAGACTCCGCTGTGGAACCTATCACATCATCACACAATACAGTATTACAACTGAGTTAATCACGCAAAGGAGGGTCATACACTCACAGCAACATCACACAACTAACTCACGCATAGTCATGGTTAGGACGTTCCTTAGGTCGGAAACGTTATTACCGGATACCGTTCTCTTACGTTTACCTAATAGTGGTTAACTAGCCCTTCAAGTGCATTTGAGGTTACCGGTATCGGCACGTAAACATACAACAACAATAACGACTGTAAACTCGTTTCATGATTTATCTTATAACGTGGCAAACACACAGAAAAACACATTGGCATACAAGCCGGTGTAATCCGGTAGGACACAGGTTGCAAGAAAACCATACCTGTCACCGGAGTCCACTTTACCACGTCCACTTATG
Source organism: Limonium bicolor (assembly GCA_023374045.1). Taxonomy (NCBI): domain Eukaryota; kingdom Viridiplantae; phylum Streptophyta; class Magnoliopsida; order Caryophyllales; family Plumbaginaceae; genus Limonium; species Limonium bicolor. The sequence goes on from CM041780.1 coordinate 312,980,322, forward strand.
TTCCTCGAGCGATTCTCGAACAACTGTTAACATCACATGTGTTTTTATTAACATCGGGGTTTGCTTGATTATTTAATGTCTAATGCTTAACTTTCCCCGTTAACTTAGTTACATAACTTTACATTTTAACTTGTTTTACTTTTACATTTTGATACAACTTTTCACCCACTTAATTGCCATTTAAAACTCACCTAACATGTCCTTAACAACCTTATAACATCATTACCTATCAATCCCCATCATTACATATCATTTCATAACCTTAAACCATGTTTTTGGTCCGACCGGACTTGCCGACCAGACTTACCCAAGTCCGGTCGATTCCAGAACACATTTCCGTCAAAATTTTCTACTCCGACCGACCTTGTAAGTCCGGTCCTATGTCCGGTCCATTCCAGAAACTAATTCCCACAGGGTAAACTGGGCCCGACCGAACTTGCAAGTCCGGTCGCAAGTCCGGTCTGCCCCAGATCTTTGTTTTCCTTTTTACATTCAACTCCAAACTTCACCCCACATATCCTAGTATACCCTAACCTCATTTGGGCACTTCCAACACACCTTTATCCATGTGCTAAACTCTTTAAATCATTCACCGAAACCATTTTATCATTCACAAACTTCTTACAAAGTTCCTAGCACTTGGGATGTTTTCTCCTTATGATTTATAAGTGGTAGTTCACCAATAATGACCACTACGCCAAGGTGTTTCCTCTACACCTTAACATCATCTCTCAAACTTCTTTCTTACTAACTAAATCTCCTTTTTCACATCTTACTTAATCAACACTTATTCCTTGGATATCAACATACCTAAACCTTAAACAAACTCCTCCAAGACTTAAATACATCCTCAAAACACACATTGAATTCCTAGAACTTCCAAGATAACACCTAAATCCTTGCATCACTCTAAATCACCTTAACACATGTTTTCTTCTCAAGTAAACATTTATTCACCTTTAACACTTCCTAGTTCACCAAGACCATTTAAAACACTTAGAACTTCTCACACATTTTCCCAAATTTGGCCATAGCTTCTCTTGTATATACTCACATCCAAACACTTAGGTTTTTACCTTATTTCATTCAAAACACCTAAAATCCACCAAACACATTTTTATACACAAACTTCACACATTCAGCACTACATCACAATATAGTGCATAACTTAAATTTCTTGGCACTTAGGCCCTTAAATAACATGGCTCTTAGGCCCTTAAATTGCATAAACCATAAACACTGAATTTCCCACATAATAATGCCTTTGACCTGCAAATACACACACCAAGACATATGTTCCTTTACTAGTCTCCTTGAGAACACCTTACTAAGTCATTCACCATTTGCTCTTTAGGTAGTTTTAGCAAGCATTATGAGCTCATTTCTCCTAAGGCATTAAACCACATTAAGATAGCATATTTACCTCTTTCCTCCCAAATTTCTTTCTTGTTTCCTTACAAAACCGGTAAGGCATTTGGTTCCTTGCCAACTACTAAACATTATACAAACAACATAATGAGTATTCAAGCTTTAAGCTCCATCTCATTGTAAACCCTAGGTGTACATTATTTCAAAACATTAATGTAGTTGTTTTACCTTAATCTTTGAAGGGTGTTTGAATATCTATGAAGAGAGGACTCCACCTAGTCCTTGAAAGATTCAAATGGAGCCAGAACAAAGCAACACAAGGAGCTCCATCAATGAATATTTTCGGTCACACACAAAACATGGAGGAAACTTGATTTTTCTTTGAGATTCCTTACCTAGAAGCAAAGGAGATCAATAATATGTGGAAAGACAAGCTCAAGCTCCATCAATGGTGGAACTCCATGGCACCGAAATGGTGATCTTGAAATTTTGAGAAGATAGGAATGAAGAGCTTGATGAGAGGAAGAGAATGGTGGTGTTTGTTTTTGATTTGGTTAAGTGAGCTAGGTTTTACAAGGGTTCAAAGGTGGACTTCCATGGTGGTGGTGCTGTATGAACGTGAGAACAGAGAGAAGAGAGGTAGAAGAGAGCTTGGATACGTGGGAAATGAAGAAGGAAATGAGAGAATGAGATAAGTTTTGCTTTTTGGAAGATATTTGTACTTAAAAAGCAAATAGTAACTATATTAGTCATCTTTATTTCTTTAACAAGTTAACAAGTGAGTGGTGAGTCACCACACTTAAGAAACCGGCCCCCTTTATTATAATGAGGGTGTTTTAGTCTTTGTTGACCAATTTAATTACTTATAACATTATATGTTACAAACTAGCTTATAAAAATCACTATTCACAAAACAAGGCACATAGAAGTGAAATTTTTGATTTCCCATTGATATAGCCACCCAAAATGTGATACTATATAGTACACATGTTAATTAAAGAGTAATTATGGACATTTAGCCATTCAAAACTCATTTACAAGACAATTTTTCAAAAACGTGCTTTAAGACTTCTTAAAGCACATTTTGCGTTTTAACTTGTTTTCAAGCTTGGTTTTCTTTGGTAATTGATTTAATATGTTCATTAACATATTTATAAGGTATAGGTATGACCATTAGGTCTTATACAAATTTATCCCAAGCTTAGAGCACATTTTTGCTCTTATTGACTTTAAGGTATTTATTTGTGTTTTGTTTGGTTCCAAGGTCTACCAAAGTTTCCTAAGGACTTAATTTGCCTTATTAAATCATAATTGAATATTATTAAGTCTTGGTAGGCTCTTTGGGTCCTAACCAAGTTCACTCATAGCTTAGAGCATGTTTTTGCTCAAACCGTGTCTTAATGCTTTATTGCATTTTACTATGATTAAAATTGTACACTGATGTTCCTAAGGCACTTTTAGCCTTTATATAACATAGTTTGATATTTAAACCACATATCAAGGTTTGGGGTATTTCATAAGGTTTGTACTAAACTCCATTTAGTACCCCAAGTTTTCAGAAATTACACTTTAGCCCCATCTCTTATAAATCTTTTACAAATTAACACTTATCTTAATATAAGGATGTATTTTAATTTCTAAAATTCTCCAAACATGGTCAAAGTCTCCTATATAGTCAACTTGACTTCTAATACCAAATTGGACCCAAACCTTTCGGTAATTACCAAGCTTTACCCATACTTTTCTATTTTTACAATTTTGACCCAAAACTTTATAAAATGTTATAATTTTTATTAAATTCATTTAAAAACCCTAAATTCCTTTATATTAAGCTCTAGGCCTAATATTTAGTTAGTAATTACCGTTTGACCCCAATTTTAATTATAAGCATAAATAAACTAAATAAGCTTATAAAGTTAAATTAAAATGGCCTAATGACATGGCCTTATTACAACCTTGAACTTGCAAAATAAATTATACAATAAATGTCTCAAAATATAATATATGCTCATGGCCTCACTTAAATTTAATTATTTTTCCACATAATGTCATAATTTGACCATTATGCTAATTAAATCTCTTTAATGACTAGCTTAATTTATATTAGTCATTTTTTTCCATTTTTAGGTCAATATGACCCATATTTATAAGTTCACTCTCGGCAATAATTATATATAAGCTTAGAAATTATAAAAATCATAAGTTTAAGGTGTTTATACCTTTATTTGCCCTTGTATGTACTCGGCCACTTGAAGGAAAATTCACCACATCATTTAGACATGTTTAATACACCAAAACAAGATATGGTTATACTTCAAGCTTGTGCTTAACCATAAGGAACAATTAATGTAAGATTTAAGGCAAAAATCACCTTAAAAATGCAAGGAGAGTTCAAGATGGGTTCGGCCTGTTTTCGACACACCACAAGGTGTTAGATCCACCATATAGACATAGGAAATAGCTAGACAACAACAAGCTGCCTTGTTATTAGGTTTTACCTTGGAAAAATGCCTTAAAAGAGGGTATTTCCTTTGGATCTCGGCCACCCTTGCTCCAAATGGCTAACCAACTGATTGAACATGTAAATATGAAGATTATGAGTGTATAAAGTCATAAAAATAAGAGGGAGAAAATCGGATGAAGTGTAGAGAAGCTTAAGGTATGTTTTTACCTTAAAATGAGATTTTGAGAAACTTTGGTCTCTTAACTTGCTTCAACCGAATTTGATTGATGTTATAACCTTAGAACACAGAGAATAAGCCATAGGAATTGATTAGTCACGAGATCTAAGCATAGATGGTGAAGAGATGAAGAAAAAGAGCAAAAAACAAGCCTTAAACCATTACTTAGGAGCTTAGAAGTTGGATCTACCTTCTTCGCTCAAGAGCCATGGTTGGGAGAGCTTGGGAGAGCTTGGAGGATCTGCTTCACCGATTGGAATGCAGCTAGGAGAGAGAGAATGATTGGAATGGGTATTATTTGATTAGAAAAGCAATTTTGATTAGTTTTTGTTTTGTTAATGTAAGATGACTCACCAAGGGGATAAGAGGGACAATAAGTCAGCTAATGGAGGGAATAATGAGGCTCACACGGTTTTTGGAGTCAATTGGGACAATAGTGTAGCCAAGGTGTATAAAATAATCAAAAGGCAAAAGTTAACCCATAATTTGTGGAAACATGTTTGAGTCTTGTTATTGTCTAAGCAAGTGGCGATTTGGAGCCTCTCTTGCTTGTAAATGACGATCTCACATGGTCTAAGGGGTCAACTTTGACCTCTTGACCAATCTTAGTCAATGTTGACTCATGTGGGCCCCCTTTTAGGGTTTTAATAATATTTTAATATTAAATTTGTAAAAATTTGTAAAATTTAGAATTAAATTCCTAATATGATATAATGTGATATAATATCATATTTAAAGGTATTTATACCTTTAAGCTCATTAAAAACCAATTTAGAAGGCAATTTCACAAAAATGTGCTTTAAGGAGTTTTAGTGCACATTTTTTGTTGCAAGGTGTTTCTGAGCTTAGTTTTCTTTGGGAGCTTTTTTGTTGTGTTCCTTACTTCATTATAATACTTAGGAATCCACTTTGGATCCTATCTGAGGTCATACAATCTTTATGGTGTCTTAAAGCACCTTTTTGGCTTTACCGATCTTAAGGCATGTTTTGCCTTGTTGAGATCTTTAGATTGTTCCCCAGTAATATTTAGGTGTTTATTAACCATCTTAGATCATTAATAGATCATTTAATTATATTTTAAAGGTTAGGGGTATTTCATGGGTAGTGGGCCAATCATACAAGCAAACAAAGCCCACACAAATTCAACATGTCCTCACAAGACGTTCAAGTCAAACCGGGTATGGATCGATCCGGAGAGGTGCTTGGGGCGCGGGCCCAGGTCTCCACAAAGGAATAGGGCTTGCACGCTATTCTCTTTGGGCTTCCCCCTCTTTTCACATCACCAAAAGGTGTGCATCTACAGTCGGATCTTTGACAGACCAAACAATGGGCTAGGTAAGGGTACTGCTAGGAAAATGCTTGGGGCTAAAGCCCGGGTATTAAGGGGATGTTGTTAGACGACGTCCTCCTCTTTTCCCCCATTTATTCACATCACCTAGTAAGGTGTGAGTTCCTAACAGGGGACCCTAAGGCGGGTCCCGGGGTGAGATCGGTTTGCGTGGACCCTCACTCTCATATGATGCAAAGGTGCAGAAATTAAAGTGCGCACAAAAGTAAACTAACAATGTAATAAAGCCATAAATAAACAATTTCGAGTTAAGCCCTCTTTATTAAAATTAAGAAGTTTGTCCCCAAGAGTCGCCAGTCTGTGAGCCTCGATTTTAAACCCTATCCTATGTTGATTAAGTTGATTAGGATCTAGTCGGGTTTTAGGTCCACTTATAACCTAAGATTAATAACTATGTCATATAACAATAATTATTAAAACCTAAGCTAGCTCACTGGAACCTATTGTGAGTCGCCACCTAATTTTTACCTAGATCAAATTAGGAAAGGAGAGTTCGGGTTCGGGGGCTTGATATTCGACTTAATTAGGGTTCAATTACTTTCATTACCCATAGAAGTCGTTTTTTCTCTACTTGTTACGAGTCGTTTTTAACCTAAGTGCGTGCTTCTGTTTTTTTTTATTTTTAACGCTTTTTGACAGAAAATTAAAGTGGATATTAAAATACCTAAACTAGGGTTCCGGAGGCAAAATTAGGTCAAATTTTGTTTCCATCCGTGGCTACAGAGCTAATGTCCGAACCCACGGACCCTAGTTAACCTAATTACACAGAAAAGTCAAATTTAAACAAAAACGAGATTTTAAAAAGTCCGGGGCCACGGACACGTTTTATAAAACCCTAACTTTTGAAAAAAAAATATCCCCACTGTCCGGGGGCGTCCGGCTTTCGGACAGAGCATCCGGGACCCCGGACATAGCGTCCGTGGGTGCGGACCGCCCTCGGACGACGGCGTTTAGGTGGCTCCCGGCGGTGTTTCTGGCTCAACTTTTATGGGTAGGTAGCCTGAAATATTCTAAACACGTTAGTGATTGAAAGTTTACAATTTGAATTCGAAATAAACACGAAACTTAGCAAACAAGTTATTAGGCAGAAGCGAAAACAAACGCTAATTCAGAAGCGGTAAAAAATCAATTCGACTCCAAATTTTAACACAAAGTAGTTAAAGTTGAAAAAAGTAAGAAAAACATGATTTCAACCTGTTTTACCTTCGGATTTAATGAGACTCTTCACATCGGGGATCTTTTGGTGCTTCGTTGATGCCGGTTCTGGATTGACTACGAATTAAGCTTCTGACTCCTTCTTCTTTATGCTGCTAAGGACGTTTCTCTTCTGTTTTTGTGGTGGTTTTGTGTGTTTTTGGTGCTCGGAAGTTCAATGGGAGAAGAAAGGACGAGTTTTTGGTGATTTTGAGGTGTTTCTGCAGTGTTTCGGTATTGATTTGTGGCCTGGAAGTGTAAAAACGTGGGGATAAGGTTTATGGCTGTGTTTTCTGGCTTTGGAAGTGTTCTCCTCTGCCCTAGGCCATTTTTGGAATGTCCTTTTATAGAGAGAGCAAGGCCATGTTGATAGAACAAATTTTTTATCTAAAATCCTGATTTTGTGCTCTAAGAGAATCTGATTTTTTAGAATATGCTGCAGACGAGAAAAATTATGAAATTTTAAATGAAGGTAAAGGATGATATGTAGGAAATTTGAGAGTTGGAATGGGGTTAGTTTGATAAATAACCGATTAGATAAAAATCTCACAATCTAGAATCTCCCATAATTCATAACTAATTATTGGAAAGTCGAAATAATGAAATTCCAACAGCATTAGTCTCTAAAACTCATCCTTTATCTAGTGTTAAAATTACATGACATTTTGTTTTGATTTCGGTATTTTCCAGAGGAGAGAGAAAATTGCAAAAATGATTGAATTTCTCTTTTAAATTTTGGGATAAGGTTCCAAATAAAATAATTTCAGGTTTATGACTGTATGTAGTCATGCTAACCATGTGACAATTTTATTTTAATTTTGCAAACCCTTTTATTTCTATTTTGAGGTTATTTCATGTGTTAATTATTAAAGAAACTAGCTTATTAAAAGCTTAATTTCTAGAATAAATATTGTCAGAAAATCATGAAATACCTTTCATAATGACTATGATATTTGGAAGTGTTTGGAGATAATGAACAAGTCATATGAAAATAGAAAATCCCGAGAATTCTTGGGAAATCCTGCATTGGTGCATTTTGACCATTTTGCCCTTTGTAACATGTATATCTTAGAGACTACTCCGAGGGGGTTGAAATTTTGGGTATAACAGATTGCCCCCCGTCAACTAGACTTTGTAATGGATATGAAGAGTTTAGTTGATGCTTAAGTTATACCCCAAAATTTCGGACCTTAAAAGACCCTGCATGCCGCTTGAAATCTAGCGGGTTGTGTCGAGCTATTTGAAGGCGCTGACTACCTAAAAAGGAAGGAGATGTTGTTGAACTATTCGAAGGCGCCAACTACCTGAAATGATGATATGCTGTCGAGCTATTCTAAGGCGCTGACTACCTAAAAAGATGAAAATGATGTCAAGCTATTCTAAGGCATTGACTACCTAAAAATTAAATGATGAAATAAATGTCAAGCGATTCTAAGGCGTTGACTACCTAAATGATGAAGTACATGTCAAGCGATTCTAAGGCGTTGACTACCTAAAATGTGAAAAGTGGACTGAACTAAGAGTGAAGAATCAAGACCGAGCATCTAAGGTGCCGGGAACCTAAAATTAAATGGAATACGCCGAGCATTATAAGGTGTCGGGAACTTGAGGTTGAATGAAATACGCCGAGCATTATTAGTTGTCGAGAACCTGAAGCTGAACGGATTACGCCGAGCATTAAAAGGTGTCGGGAACCTGAAATTGAATGGATTACACCGAGCATTATAAGGTGTCGGGAACCTGAGTCTAATTGGAATACGCCGAGCATTATAATGTGTCGGGAACCTGAAGTTGAATGGATTACGCCGAGCATTATAAGGTGTCGGGAACCTGAAGTTGAATGGATTACGCCGAGCATTATATGGTGTCGGGAACCTGAGGTTTGATTGGAAAACGCCTTGCATTATAAGGTGTCGGGAACCTGAAGTTGAATGGATTACGCCGAGCATTATAAGGTGTCGGGAAACTGAAGTTGAATGGATTACGCCGAGCATTATAAGGTGTCGGGAACCTGAGGTTGAATGGATTCTCACATATGATAAGAGCTAATTACGAAAGTGCCAAACGTGGCAATTATGAGGTGTGAAAATTGTCCAAAGCAAGAAATAACTAGAAAATATAACTAACATGGTTATGAAAAAAGATTTGTCCAAAACAAGAAATTGCTAGGAATATGCCAAACATGGCGATGAAGCAGATTTGTCAAAAGCAAGAAATTGCTAGGAATGTGCCAAACATGGCGATGATGCATATTTGTCGAAAGCAAGAAATTGCTAGGAATATGCCAAACATGGCGATGATGCAGATTTGTCGAAAGCAAGAAATTGCTAGGAATGTGCCAAACATGGTGATGATGCAGATTTGTCGAAAGCAAGAAATTGCTAGGAATATGCCAAACATGGCGATGATGTAGATTTGTCTAAAGCAAGAAATTGCTAGAAATATGCCAAACATGGTGATGATGCAGATTTGCTGAAAACAAGAAATTGCTAGGAATATGCCAAACGTGGCAATGTTTGAAGAAAATTCTGTGTTCTGAAAAGGAAAATGAAATTACCATTTCCTGACTAAAGATTTCAGACTTGTAATTTATCTCCTCGGAGATGAACATGCTACCAGTGGGGTGTGGTGTTTGATGTGGAGATCTTTTGAGTGATGATCAAGGCATACATGTGGTGTATGATGTGAAGGTAAGGGCTTATGTGGGCATGTGTAGTGGTGGTGTGGAGGTAAGGGCTTATGTGAGCCTGTGTGGTGAAGTGGCGTTTGTTTAGAGGTAAGGGCTTATGTGGGCCTGAGGTGTTTGACGTGGAGGTAAGGGCTTATGTGTGCCTGTGGTGGGATGGTGGTGTTCAAGCTTTGGGTTTCAATTGGTGTTGTCATGGCAATTGTTGGAACCAACAATTGCCCCCAGTATTTCTCCTTATGACAATCTGAGCTAGACTTCATGTCAATTGATCGGAACGATCGATTACCCCCAGTATTTTGATTAAACGTGCGAACGAGTCTCATCTTCACAGGGTCAAGGCTTATGTTTTGATTTGGTGCTTTCTAACCTACACTCGACGTGTTTGGTGTTTACACTCGTTTCTCACTTACGGTCACAACTTCTAGACCATTGAATTTGATATTTGATGAATTTACGCATTCGATCTGTTACTTTCACGTGATTGGACACACAACTATCAAGTCGGAAGTCTTTAAACCTTATAACGTGGCCATAGGGTGTGATGAAAGACGACGGGATCATGGAGGGATATTTGAGGTATGTGGAGCTTAAATGGGTTACCATACCTGTAACTTGCGTCTTCTCTCGGATTCATCTTTCTTGTCTTGAAGTCGTCTGGCTGCTTCATGATGACATTGTTTTTGGGCTTCTGGACCTGGACTTTTGAAGTTGTCCTTTACACCATTTCTCTTTTTGTCATTTGGATTTCTTCGAGGCACTTTGGGTTTGCCTTTTGTTTTATCCTTTCTTAGCTTTGCCTTCGAGGTTCTTGTGTTTCCTGGTTTTGGGCTTCGAGAGCTGTTTTGATGTGAGCTCTTTTGATCCTGTGTCACTCTAGGACCATTTGCGGATCGCTTCGTCATGCTGATAGCGGCATTGCTTCTTTGGACTGATGAGAATGTTATCTGAGAGTTGGGCTCCTTGTTTCATTTGGTCACCGGGTCGGACATTCATCATTGACTGGGTTATTTTATGGAGCTCACAATATCGGAAAAGGATATACGAAAGGCTCAACGGGGGTGCCTAGGGTTTAATGATAGGGTTTACAAGCTTTTGGCAATGTGGTGTTGTACCTAGGTGCTTCGTCATTCCTGATAGTTGTGTATCCGTACTTTGTTACTTTTCACAGGTCTAAGAGTAAATTTACAAATTATCTCCTTCGGTCGGAGTTATACCGTTTACCTCACCTTTGAACGTGGTCTCACCGGAGTCGTGTAAAAATGACACGCTCGTTCGCTCATGGTTTATCCGTTCAAGACACTCCCGTGAATTTCACTCAGAGACTAGTTCACACGCCTAAACGAAAGATGAAAGATGACGAACCTAAACTCAGATTGCCCCCTGTATTGATTTGGGGTTAATGATGACAATTTAAAAGATATGGATTTGGAACCACTTTGGGGGTTATTTGGATGTTTTGGGATAAGCTGTGGGGTTTGGAAAGGCATGTTCAAAACTTTAGAAACAAAATATATGTCTTTGTATTCCATTGCCGGGAGATAATTAATTCATGAACCATTTTCTCAAAAGAAACTTGTGTGAAACAAAACCTTCTCTTTTTTTTTGTGTTATCATTTAGACTTGAAAAAGTCATCCATTTGTGAACATGAGGAAGAAGATGATTTAACAAGATTGATGCTTCTTATCAGTGGCTTGAAAACGATCATTCTTTGAAAAATATGAGAGGTGCATTTGAAAGATGAGTGTTATGGCAGGTTATGCATTAGAATCCATGGGAACCCTAAAATTTCTGTTGAATCCTAATCCTGTTGAACCGTCTGAAGTTGGCATGCTGAAGACTCAAGCTCTTGACCGCCGGGATGTCGCTAAGATGACTGTGATCGCCTTCTTCTTGGACTCTTAGTAGGCTCCTAGGAATGCCTATGGATGACGCATGAGAGACTTGGGCCTGGATGTGAGGTGAATGGGTTGAAACGGTATCATGAATGTGGATTAGGCACTCGGGCCTGGATGATTTTCATGGATGTGGATAGGCACTCGGGCCTGGATGAATTGAAAATGAGGCACACATGCCAGAATGATTCATAAACGGGTTGGCACTCGGGCCGGAATGAGGATGCGGCACTGGGGCCAAACATGTTGAACTGTGCATTGGGCCTGAATGTTTAGAATATGTGGCACTTGGGCCAAAAAGTATTTGAAAGCGTGGCGCTTGGGCCGAAACGTGTTTGAGGATGCGGCTCTTGGGCCAGAATGTGTTTGGGAAGGTGGCACTTGGGCCGGAATGATTTGGGAAGGTGGCACTTGGGCCGAAATGATTTGGGGTTAAAGTAAGACGTATGGGCCAGAGGGACTTCTTGACTAGAATGGATGTGTGGGCCTGAATGCCCTTAATCTGGTAGTGATACATACAGGCTGAAGGAAGCCACATGAACTGTGAATGAGCCACTGGGCCGAGAGAGAAACTTTGAAGTCTAAGATTTGTTTGATGAATGAGTTGAAAAACTATCTTGAATTCGAATGGGTTGAAACCTAAACAAATGGTTTTGAGTGGGCCTAAAAGGTATGACACCTAGATCTAGGACTTTAGGCCAGGGCCCGATCAAAAAGTTTGCCAAGACTAGAATAGACATTGGGCCAAAATGGAAAAGCCTGATTGATTTTCATGTGTATGCTTTAGGTAGATTTGTTTTTCATGGGCCTGGAACTAAATTGATAATTCAAACTAGGCTGAAAGATAAATCACCTAAGTCTAACTTTTAGGCCAAGCCCAGATGACTCACATATCAAACCAGACAGGGCCTTTGGGCCGTAAACAAATAAAGCTGCCAATTCGGGTGGGGCTAGGTTGACGTAAGGAAAAGTTCCTATCAATCTCTAGGCTGGGTAGTGGGCCAATCATACAAGCAAACAAAGCCCACACAAATTCAACATGTCCTCACTAGACGTTCAAGTCAAACCGGGTATGGATCGATCCGAGAGGTGCTTGGGCGCGGGCCCAGGTCACCACAAAGGAATAGGGCTTGCACGCTATTCTCTTTGGGCTTCCCCCTCTTTTCACATCACCAAAAGTGTGCGTCTACGGTCGGGTCTTTGACTGACCAAACAATGGGCTAGGTAAGGGTACTACTAGGAAAATGCTTGGGGCTAAAGCCCGGTATTAAGGGGATGTGGTTAGACGACATCCTCCTCTTTTCCCCCACTTATTCACATCACCTAGTATGGTGTGAGTTCCTGACAGGGGACCCTAAGGCGGGTCCCGGGGTGAGATCGGTTTGCGTAGACCCTCGCTCTCATGTGATGCAAAGGTGCAGAATTAAACAATTTCGAGTTAAGCCCTCTTTCATAAAATTAAACAATTTAAAATTAAGAAGTTTGTCCCCAGCAGAGTCGCCAGTCTGTGAGCCTCGATTTTAAACCCTATACTATGTTGATTAAGTTGATTAGGATTACGCCAAACATGGCGATGAAGCAAATTTGTCGAAAGCAAGAAATTGCTAGGAATATGCCAAACATGGCGATGATGTAGATTTATCGAAAGTAAGAAATTGCTAGGAATGTGCTAAACATGGCGATGATGCAGATTTGTTGAAAGCAAGAAATTGCTAGGAATATGCCAAACATGGCGATGATGCAGATTTGTCGAAAGCAAAAAATTGCTAGGAATGTGTCAAACATGGCGATGATGCAGATTTGTCGAAAGCAAGAAATTGCTAGGAATATGCCAAACATGGCGATGATGCATATTTGTCGAAAGCAACAAATTGCTAGGAATGTGCCAAACATGGCGATGATGCAGATTTGTCGAAAGCAAGAAATTACTAGGAATATGCCAAACATGGCGATGATGTAGATTTGTCGAAAGCAAGAAATTGCTAGAAATATGCCAAACATGGCGATGATGCAGATTTGCTGAAAACAAGAAATTGCTAGGAATATGCCAAACGTGGCAATGTTTGAAGAAAATTCTGTGTACTGAAAAGGACAATGAAATTACCATTTCCTGACTAAAGATTTCAGACTTGTAATTTATCTCCTAGGAGATGAACATGCTACCAGTGGGGTGTGGTGTTTGATGTGGAGATCTTTTGAGTGATGATCAAGGCATATATGTGGTGTATGATGTGAAGGTAAGGGCTTATGTGGGCCTGTGTAGTGGTGGTGTGGAGGTAAGGGCTTATGTGAGCCTGTGTGGTCAAGTGGGGTTTATTTAGAGGTAAGGGCTTATGTGGGCCTGAGGTGTTTGACGTGGAGGTAAGGGCTTATATGTGCCTGTGGTGGGATGGTGGTGTTCAAGCTTTGGGTTTCAATTGGTGTTGTCATGGCAATTGTTGGAACCAACAATTGCCCCCACTATTTCTCCTTAAGACAATCTGAGCTAGACTTCATGGTAATTGATCGGAACGATCGATTACCCCCAGTATTTTGATTAAACGTGCGAACGAGTCTCGTCTTCACAGGGTCAAGGCTTATGTTTTGATTTGGTGCTTTCTAACCTACACTCGACGTGTTTGGTGTTTACACTCGTTTCTCACTTACGGTCACAACTTCTAGACCATTGAATTTGATATTTGATGAATTTACGCATTCGATCTGTTACTTTCACGTGAATGGACACACAACTATCAAGTCGGAAGTCTTTAACGCTTATAACGTGGCCATAGGGTGATGAAAGACGACGGGATCATGGAGGGATATTTGAGGTATGTGGAGCTTAAATGGGTGACCAAAGCTGTAACTTGCATCTCTCTCGAATTCATCTTCCTTGTCTTGAAGTAGTCTGGCAGCTTCATGTTGACGTTGTTTTCGGGCTTCTGGACCTAGACTTTTGAAGTTGTCCTTTACACCATTTCTCTTTTCGTCATTTGGATTTCTTCGAGGCACTTCGGGTTTGCCTTTTGTTTTCCTTTCTTGGCTTTGCCTTCGGGGTTCTTGTGTTTCCCGGTTTTGGGCTTCGAGAGCTGTTTTGATGTGAGCTCTTTAGATCCTGTGTCACTCTGGACCATTTGCGGATCACTTCGTCATGCTGATAGCGGCATTGCTTCTTTGGATAGATGAGAATGTTATCTGAGAGTCGGGCTCCTCGTTTCCTTTGGTCACCGGGTCGGACATTCATCATTGACTGGGTTATTTTGTGGAGCTCATAATATCGGAAAGGGATATACGAAAGGCTCAACGGGGGTGCCTAGGGTTTAATAGGGTTTACAAGCTTTTGGCTATGTGGTGCTGTACCTAGGTGCTTCGTCATTCCTGATAGTTGTGTATCCGTTCTTTGTTACTTTTCGCAGGTCTAAGAGTAAATTTACAAATTATCTCCTTCGGTTGGAGTTATACCGTTTACCTCACCTTTGAACGTGGTCTCACCGGAGTCGTGTAAAAATGAAACGCTCGTTCGCTCATGGTTTTCCGCTCAAGACACTCTCGTGAATTTCACTCATAGACTAGTTCACACGCCTAAACGAAAGATGAAAGATGACGAACCTAAACTCAGATTGCCCCCAGTATTGATTTGGGGTTAATGACGAAAATTTAAAAGATATGGATTTGGAACTGCTTTGGGGGTTATTTGGATGTTTTGGGATAAGCTGTGGGGTTTGGAAAGGCATGTTCAAAACTTTAGAAACAAAATACAAGTCTTTGTATTCCATTGTCGGGAGATAATTAATTCATGAACCATTTTCTCAAAAGAAACTTGTGTGAAACAAAACCTTCTCTTTTTTTTAGGTTATCATTTAGACTTGAAAAAGTCATCCATTTGTGAACATGAGGAAGAAGATGATTTAACAAGATTGATGCTTCTTATCAGTGGTTTGAAAACGATCATTCTTTGAAAAATATGAGAGGTGCATTTGAAAGATGAGTGTTATGGCAGTTATGCAGTAGAATGCATGGGAACCCTAAAATTTATGTTGAACCTAATCCTGCTGAACCGTCTGAAGTCGGCATGCTGAAGACTTGAGATCTTGACCGCCGGGATGTCGCTAAGATGACTGTGATCGCCTTCTTCTTGGACTCTTAGTAGGCTCCTAGGAATGCCTATGAATGACGTATGAGACACTTGGGCCTGGATGTGAGGTGCATGGGTTGAAACAGTATCATGAATGTGGATTAGGCACTCGGGCTTGGATGATTTTCATGGATGTGGATAGGCACTCAGGCCTGGATGAATTGAAAATGAGGCACACATGCTAGAATGATTCATAAACGGGTTAGCACTCGGGCCGGAATGAGGATGCGGCACTGGGGCCAAAACATGTTGTGAGACTGTGGCACTTGGGCCGGAATGTTTAGAATATGTGGCACTTGGGCCAAAAAGTATTTGAAAGCGTGGCGCTTGGGCCGAAACGTGTTTAAGGATGTGGCTCTTGGGCCAGAATGTGTTTAGGAAGGTGGCACTTGGGCCGGAATGATTTGGGAATGTGGCTCTTGGGCCGAAATGATTTGGGGTTGAAGTAAGACATATGGGTCAGAGGGACTTCTTGACTAGAATGGATGTGTGGGCCTGAATGCCCTTAATCTGGTAGTGATACATACAGGCTGAAGGAAGCCACATGAACTGTGAATGGGCCACTGGGCCGAGAGAGAAACTTTGAAGTCTAAGATTTGTTTGATGAATGAGTTACGAAAAACTATCTTGAATTCGAATGGGTTAAAACCTAAACAAATGGTTTTGAGTGGGCCTAAAAGGTATGACACCTAGATCTAGGACTTTGGGCCAGGGCCCGAACAAAAAGTTTACCTAGACTAGAATAGACCTTGGGCCGAAATGGACTGCTTTAGGTAGATTTGTTTTTCATGGGCCTAGAACTAAATTGATAATTCAAACTAGGCTGAAAGAGAAAACACCTAAGTCTAAACTTTTAGGCCAAAGCCCAGATGACTCACATATCAAACCAGTCAGGGCCTTTGGGCCGCAAACAAACAAAGCTGCCAATTCGGGTGGGGCTAGGTTAATGTAGGGAAAAGTTTCTATCAATCTCTAGGCTGGGTAGTGGGCCAATCATACAAGCAAACAAAGCCCACAAAAATTCAACATGTCCTCACTAGACGTTCAAGTCAAACCGGGTATGGATCGATCCGGAGAGGTGCTTGGGGCGCGGGCCCAGGTCACCACAAAGGAATAGGGCTTGCACGCTATTCTCTTTGGGTTTCCCCCTCTTTTCACATCACCAAAAGGTGTGCGTCTACGAACGGGTCTTTGACTGACCAAACAATGGGCTAGGTAAGGGTAATGCTAGGAAAATGCTTGGGGCTAAAGCCCGGGAATTAAGGGGATGTGGTAAGACGACATCCTCCTCTTTTCCCCCACTTATTCACATCACCTAGTAAGGTGTGAGTTCCTGACAGGGGACCCTAAGGCGGGTCCCGGGGTGAGATCGGTTTACGTGGACCCTCGCTCTCATATGATGCAAAGGTGCATAAATTAAAGTGCGCACAAAAGTAAACAAACAATGTAATAAAGCCATAAATAAACAATTTCGAGTTAAGCCCTCTTTCTTAAAATTAAACAAGTTAAAATTAAGAAGTTTGTCCCCAGCAGAGTCGCCAGTCTGTGAGCCTCGATTTTAAACCCTATCCTATGTTGATTAAGTTGATTAGGATCTAGTCGGGTTTTAGGTCCACTTATAACCTAAGATTAATAACTATGTCATATAACAATAATTATTAAAACCTAAGCTAGCTCACTGGAACCTATTGTGAGTCGCCACCTAATTTTTACCTAGATCAAATTAGGAAAGGAGAGTTCGGGTTCGGGGGCTTGATATTCGACTTAATTAAGGTTCAATTACTTTCATTACCCATAGAAGTCGTTTTTCCTCTACTTAGTTTAATTACGGCTTGTTACGAGTCGTTTTTAACCTAAGTGCGCGCTTCTGTTTTTTTTATTTTTTAACGCTTTTTGACAGAAAATTAAAGTGGAAATTAAAATACCTAAACTAGGGTTCCGGAGGCAGAATTAGGTCAAATTTTGTTTCCATCTGTGGCTACGGAGCTAATGTCCGAACCCACGGACCCAAGTTAACCTAATTACACAGAAAAGTCAAATTTAAACAAAAACGAGATTTTAAAAAGTGCGGCGCCACGGACAGGACGTCTGTGGGCTCGGACACATTTTATAAAACCCTAACTTTTGAAAATAAAAATATCCCGCCACCGTCCGGGGGCGTCCGGCTTTCGGACAGAGCGTCCGGGACCCCGGACATAGCGTCCGTGGGTGCGGACCGCCCTCGGACGACGGCGTTTAGGTGGCTCCCGGCGGTGTTTCTGGCTCAACTTTTATGGGTAGGTAGCCTGAAAGATTCTAAACACGTTTGTGATTGAAAGTTTACAATTTGAATTCGAAATAAACACGAAACTGAGCAAACAAGTTATTAGGCAGAAGCGAAAACAAACGCTAATTCTGAACCGGTAAAAAGTCAATTCGACTCCAAATTTTAACACAAAGTAGTTAAAGTTGAAAAAAGTCAGAAAAACATGATTTCAACCTGTTTTACCTTCAGATTTAATGAGACTCTTCACATCGGGCATCTTTTGATGCTTCGTTGATGCCAGTTCTGGATTGACTTCGAATTAAGCTTCTGACTCCTTCTTCTTTATGCTGCTAAGGACGTTTCTCTTCTGTTTTTGTGGTGGTTTTGTGTGTTTTTGGTGCTTGGAAGTTCAATGGGAGAAGAAAGGACGAGTTTTTGGTGATTTCGGGGTGACTTCTGCAGTGTTTCGGTATTGATTTGAGGCCTGGAAGTGTAAAAACGTGGGGAGAAGGTTTGTGGCTGTGTTTTCTGACTTTGGAAGTGTTCTCCTCTGCCCTAGGTCGTTTTTGGAAGGTCCTTTTATAGAGAGAGCAAGGCCATGTTGATAGAACAAATTTTTTATCTAAAATCCTGATTTTGTGCTCTAAGAGAATCTGATTTTTTAGAATATGCTGCAGGCCGAGAAAAATTATGAAATTTTAACTGAAGGTAAAGGATGATATGTAGGAAATTCGAGAGTTGGAATCGGGTTAGTTTGATAAATAACCGATTAGATAAAAATCTCACAATCTGGAATCTCCCATAATTCATAACTAATTATTGGAAAGTCGAAATAATGAAATTCAAACGGCATTAGTCTCTAAAACTCATCCTCTATCTTGTGTTAAAATTGCATGACATTTTGTTTTGAATTCGGCATTTTCCAGAGGAGAGAGAAAATTGCAAAAATGATTGAATTTCTCTTTTAAATTTTGGGATAAGGTTCCAAATATAATAATTTCAGGTTTATGACTGTATGTAGTCATGCTAACCATGTGAGAATTTTATTTTAATTTTGAAAACCCTTTTATTTCTATTTTGAGGCTTTTTCATGTGTTAATTATTAAAGAAACTAGCTTATTAAAAGCTTAATTTCCAGAATAAATATTATCAGAAAATCATGAAATACCTTTCATAATGACTATGATATTTGGAAGTGTTTGGAGATAACAGGTACATCATTCCTTTTCCATTCATCAGGTATCTCCAACCTTTTAAGGTACTAATCTGCTAGCTCTCGCTGCACAACTCTGATAACCTTTGGCTTAGTTTGCCTTTCTTATCCTTTTATAGTATTGTATGTCCTTCTCCTGCATGCTTATAATTTAGCACTAAAGGTCTTCCATTGGACACGTGTTATCTTTACATATACATGGCCTTAATGAGTTGTACCTCGTCTATCCAGTCTCTCTGGAGATCTAACGTTCATACTCTTCGTGTTCTCTCAAGTGTCTAAATCGTTCTTTCCAACTGACCTTTGGTCTGAGGATGATTCTTAATCTGAAACTACTGTTTAGTGCTTATTGTGCTTTACAGTTTTATCCTTAACTTCTAAGACATGTCCTATGTCTATACTTAATAATCTGTGCTCTTCGCACTTTATAATTCTTAATTATTTGTTCTCTGATTCCTTTGTGTTGTTGGTTCAGCTAAGTTCCTTCTCTTCAACTGCGCATGGTAGTCACTGCTCTTGTCTGATCTTGCGTCGTTGACTGTGGTACGGAGTCGACTACTTCTCATGTTCCTTACACCACTCGTCTACATGCATAGTGTACCTAACTGATACATTTACTACTTACCCGACTAACTCATAAATGAGCCTGACAGGCCTGCAAACCCCTGTGGGGTGTAGTCATCCCACGTCTCGTTTTAGTAAACTTGTAGTGTCCGCACACGTTTAGCTATTGCTAATTATGAAGCATTCTATTGTCGATCTCCTCTTCATTGTTCCATAATAACACTTATTGTTCTTCTTGAACTTAATCATGGGAAATCCATTTACTGTGTTTTTGGGTATGGTATGCTCTAGCTCCTTTCTGTATTCCGTACCGACTTGATCTCTTAGTAACTGAGGTCTCTTTCCATAGAGCCTCTTATCTTGTTTCACATATTTTGATCTACTAGGAATGCACTTCCACTTCCTTAAGGAATGAGTGGTGTGCATCCTGTGAATTCTTACCTCGCATGGCCTAGACTACTGGCGTCAATGCATAGTTCGTCTTTCATCTTATTTCCTTACACACATTGGCTTCAGCTCATAAATCTAATTGCCTCAATGTCAATATTTGACGGCTTGTACATAATGGTCGCTTTACCAATGCACCATGACTTAATCCATTTATATAGGTATTGTCCTTATGACTCCTGCTACCGTGGTAGTTGGCCTTTACTATGTTGCCCATTGATGGTGCAACTACTTATTTATTCTAACGTCTTATCTTATATTCCATCCCCCCTTAATGTACACACACTGGGGGTTCTCTAATTCTGGTGTATGGCGGTTGCCGTACCGTGTTGTAAAATTGTTATCTCTTAATATGAAGGTGTTTTGCTTCAATCTCGGGTTCAAAAGTAGGCTAATATCTCTCACAATCTTCCACCCTTTATGATGTTATTTACCAAGTAATTTATCTGGTTACTAAAGAATTCATCCATTGAGTCACAAGCTCTTCTGAGTGTTGGTCACTTGACGTGCCATGTTGTGCACTCAAAACGTTTATCTCTGATGACTACTAATTGTCAAATCCTGGGTGTTTGACATGAGGTTTGTCTCTACAGCCTTCCTTATTATTTATGTGTAACTGGAATGTTCTAAGGTAATCTCAAGGTTTACGGTTTCCATTCTCTAATAAAAGTGTATTATATCTCTATTAAGTGAAAGCCCTTTTTTAGGGGTATATTCCCACTCATGGCCCCACAACAAGGACAGGTATCCCCACCCTAAAAGGAATGGTTCGTTCTCCGCCCCTGTCAATAGCATTATCTCAATATTCTCATTGGTGCCCTTTCATGGCAATTCTTTCACAATCTAAGTTATAGGTTTTGTAACTGTTCATATCTACGAATTGTAGTTCGTTCATGGCTTAAATAAGTCTTCTTATGCCTTCCTGCGCCTCGGCTCTAATTTGGTTAACATCCTTGGCTCGTAAGCTCTTAGTGCTTAATGTCTTAGTTCATTACTTGTACTCTTACTCATCTGTAGGTTATCCTCATAAGTTTCTGGTTCTTTAGACTCACTCAACCGTACATATTAAGTGTAGTACCGGGTTTCATGGTAAGTTACTACGTCCTACTTCCTGCTATGGAAGTTTATTCTGGTGATTTGAGGTTACTAGAGGTTTGCAATTTTACTGCTTTTAGAAACATGAGTCTTTTAACTATTAATGTTGGTTCGTATTAGGCGTCTTACTTACGGTGTCTAAATTTAGTAATTGTCCTTGTTATCATGCGTTTCCATCTCAATGCTTCGTTCAATATTTGTTGACTACGCCACCGATCATTGATCGTTCATACTTGGGTGTTAATGAGTTAGGCAAACAATAGTAACTGTAGTTCATCAGTTTGTTTGGCTCGACTATTCCCGCTCTTTGGGGGTAGTCCTCTGAGCTTTCCTCTGTCGGGATTGTATGTCTTTAATCCTTAGTAGGTTATAACTTAAGTTCACTTCCTCTGTCCCTATTTCTGGGGTTTACCATCATCTTCAATGAAGAATGTTTATTACTGGTATTCTTAATGATCATTCTGGGAGTCTTATCCTGTTCTGGTTGGAAGACGTCGTGTCAACAGTGTCAAGGGTATCTTATAATACATTCCTTGTATGTTATTGCTTACATAGTGTTTTGCTCGGATCACTGAGTGATCTCTTAGATTTTTCCCTTCAAGGTTCAGGATTGGTGTTCCTACCCGTACTATTTGTTGTTATTGTTGTAGTAGGTTGTACTGTTGATGAAATTTAATATCATTTAGTATTCCTTCCAAGTTCAGCTCCCTGCTGACTGGTGTGTCGATTCATCTTATAATGGTCAGGCCGCCAGGCCTTTCCAAGGTCCTATCCTCTGGTTCTTATGGATTTACAATCCAGTATTCAAATGTATTACGACTGTAGTGGTCTACTATCTCGCCATGATGGCTTTCCGTATAACTTAACCGTTGTAGCACTTGCTACGGCAAGTGCGCCATGCAAGATGGGCTACCGGTACTGTGTGCATCAGTAATGGTACTTCCTCCTAAATTCCATGTAATTGGTATTCCTCGAGACTCCTTAGATGTTCTCTTGTTTTGGATAACAGACCATCCGGCAGTTTCCTGGTTGTTCTGACAGTACTGTCACTTATCAGGGCGTTCCTTTTTCTCAGGGAACCCCTTATTATTTACTTATGCCTTAATCCTCGCTTCCATTTCCACACATTTTGTCTGGGTTACTAAGTACCGATTCTCCTCTAGGCACTACATCGTAGTACTGTTCCGGTATACAACGTGTATGACTTTTCATCGTCGCCTGCGCTATGTCGGCCAGGTTTTGTAACCTTTCTCATTGTAAGGGGTTTGGAGTTCCCGTTTCTAACTGGACTTTTCGGTACTCATAATTCTCATGCTTTGTATTACCCCACTGCTATGCTCATTCGGACCACTGTCTAGTACTCATGTCGCTTATCTTTTCCTCTCCATTGCACTCGTAGTGCTTTTCTTATTATTGGTATGGCGGGTTATTCGACTGCATAGCATGTCGACCCATGTTGCTGGTAATTTTCGTTCTCTTACTGGTAGAATTCCGTTGGTAGCACCTATTTCCACGTTGTGCTCCAATTAAAACCTTCAAGTCCTCGTAAACTGTTGTACAACAAGATGTTCCTCGTATTGCTTACTGTTAACTAACTACCAGATCGGGGTTTTCCCGAGTATGAGGAGGCTCTCTTCTCTCTAGCATTTGTTCCCCGTAGTTCAAGCAAGGGATGTGGGGGGCAGGTTTAGGTACTACGGATATCTGGTAAACACCGGGAAGTCCCAACTAACGCACCTCTGGCTCTATCACTCAACCCTTAACCCATAACTCAAACTGAACCTCAGTATTCTCGTACATTCGGTAATTCCTGTCATCAGAGCGTAACTACGCTCTGATACCACTTTTTGTAACACCCTATCTCAATTCAATCGTGGTTATCGCGAACTTAACAACATATCTATAAATGTCGCAGCGGAATTTAATACACTCTAGGACCTTGCCACGGTCTGTCTAACAGAATATACCGAACATTAGTATACTAAAATCTTAACCAATACATATCCTCAGTACAAATTCTTCATATCCGATTACATCTCATACTATTTACTAAACGAGTGTACATGCACAACTCGTATAACTAAAGGAAAGCAACCCAAAGTAATTCTACCTGATCCTACTCTCAGGATGGCCGTCCTCTGTTGTTCACCTGCAAAATATAAACAACAGCCCCCGAGGGGGTCAGCACCTTTACTAGTACGATTCTCTTATGGCCCCCAAGCTAACGGGGCTACGACGACTAATTGTCGATAGCATGGAGTTGATTAGATACACAATCATAATAAGAAGTGCAATTAAACAACAATCCATAAATGAACAAGCATAGTCCACACACAATGAACGTCTTAAAAGCGTTCCCTTAATGAGTGATTTAATTAGTTAACTCCTTAAGTTATGTTTCCTCTTAATCTTAGTCCAACCTTATCTTACCTTAATCTTATCCTTATCTCAGTGTTAGAATACAAACCGTTCTTTAAATAGAAATGGTTGTATCTTATCTCAATGTTTATTTTTGTCGGGTCAAAAGCAACCCTAGCCAATGAGCTATTAACTCCATTGGTTGAATAAACAACTTATCTAAAAATTTAGGATTTAGGTGATCCTACCGCACCATCTTAATCTGCCTCCTACCTTGGACTAAAAATCCAATGTAGCCGAGTCGACATTTGACCCTAGGCAACAAGTCCGAAGATAAGTCCTCAAGCGGAGGTCGGATCTGATTCAAATACCGACTCCTTTCCTTAACATGCATGACCAGAGTCAATCCCGGATTCCTCATTTCCCCCAAGTTCCAGTTAGTGAAAATCTTATAAACCAAGTGTTAGTTAAACCTTCACGGGTATTAACCAACTATTATAGAAGTGCAATTCCTCATCTCATTCCAATGTGTACTAAACTTAGTTAGTAGCTAATCTCAAGTCACGTGTGGTAGTGTAAGGAAAACACACACACAACAATTGAAATAAACCAGTTGCATGCTTTATCTTGTTTAGTCGGCACACATAAACAAATAGCACACAAGCCGAGGGACACCTCGTTAGCAAGCAGGTCACAAGAAAAACATACCGTTCACCGTCAGTGGTTGTTTGTTTAATCTCCTTCCAAGTCCCAATTCACAAGTCCTAAAACATTCATTCAGTTTTAGGTTATTAATTAGCTCAATTCAACCCAACTTACTTAACTTTCTTAAACACCAATGTTTACCCATTAATATTCACTAAGTCCTTATAATTTTAACTTAAACTTTTAAGTGCATTGTTTCTCGTTATCTCTTACCTTTGTTCACCCATTTAGTAGCCATTACACCCACCAAACATGTCCTAAATAACGTTATAACATCATTACCTAACAATCCCCATCATTTCCTAACATTTTCCAAGCTTACACACCTTTTTTAGGGTGGCCCGGGACTTGGTCCTTACCTTAAGTCCCGGACCAATCTAGGCTGAAACTCTCGGGTGTAAATTAAGGGGTGGCCCGGGACTTTATACAAGACCTAAGTCCCGGACCAAGGTATTGAATGAACTCTCTGCCCTTTTTTGGAATGGTCCGGGACTTTACCCTAGACCTAAGTCCTGGACCAGCTACAGATTTTCACCATTTACATTATTCTTAGTGTAGTTACACTTGCTCTCTTCATCCATGGTTTACCCAAAGTTCACACATGGTCTTAGGAATCTTCTAATACCAAAATAACATCTCAAACTTGCCTAATTTCTTATCTAAGCTTGTTACCCAATTTCTCACAAAATCTCTTAACACTTGTAATTTTCCCCTTAGGTTTCTATGTGGTATATCATACCTACAACCCAAACTAACCAAAATGTTATTTCACAGACATTACGACCACTTCTAAGCATTATTTCTCCATAACACCTCAATTACACAAAATCCTTTAATTTCCACAAGCTTACACTTAGATTCTCACAAAGCATTATTCTTCCTTTGTTTACCAAAACTTGCACAAGACTTAACCACACTCCCACCATAACCTTAGAGCATCAAACTCACACATTTAAACTCTAATTCTTTCAAGACAACTCCTAAGTCATTTAAACACTCAAGAGCACTCTAGTTTACTTTCTTTCACCTAATTAAGACTTAAAAATTCCTAGTACATCCTAGGTCACCAAAGTTCATTTATACACCTTAAACTCTTTGTTTTCACACCAAATTTTTGCCATAGCTCCTCTAGTATATTATCTTGCCCATATGCATGGTTTTTCTCATTCAATCATCTCACACACGTCAAATCTTTTTCTCATCATATTTCTCACCCAAATCAACTCATTCATAATAAACTCAATATAGTGCAATAATCTTAAATTGCATAGCACTAAGGCTCTTAAATGATATGGCTCTTAGGCCCTTAAATGATTTAAACTTAAACACTGAATTTCCACAATAATAGCTTTCAACCTGCAAATACTCACAACAATGCTCCCATAGCAATATAAGTGTTCTCATAATTCACATTATACTTATCTTACTAACACATTTCCATTGGCTCCTTAATCACAAGTTCACAAGCTTGTTTAATTTTTTTTCCTAAGTTATATAACCCATTACATAATGTAAGCTTCAAGCTACATTAGTACTTATCCAAATACCACCCCTTAAACAATAAACCACCTTGAGGTAAAACATTTACCTTGTTTTTCTAAGCTTTACACACTTTTCTCCTTGGATTTTCTTGCTTGACCTTCGACAATGAATTTTAATTCCCTTGCCAATGTTCTAATTCACATTCAAATAATCTAATGAGCACTTAGCAATATGCCTAAACTCATAGAACTCATTCTTAGGTTAAAATGTGTGTTTTAAAGCTTAAAAGTGGATGATTACCTTTTGTAACACCCCAACTAACAACAACACACTTAACAATAAACTGCAGCGGAAAACATACTTCATCACATTACTTAACTCGTTGGTGTTACACGCCGTTAACCACCCACGTGGCTAACAAGGCTATTATATATACATTGTATCGGTCTGATGGACTAGATTCCTGAGAGACTACACATTACTATCCCTTTCCATTAACAACAACAACATACATATACCTTCCAACTGTACCGAGTATTTACAAACTAATGCCGATAACAATTTCGGTCTTACTACACCTACTGTACATATACAACTTAAATGACTACCCATGTACAAATGACTACCCCGTCCTACTCTCGAACGGCTTCCAGCTCCTTGTACCTGAAATAGGAAAAAGAAGAGAAAGGGTGGCCCCCCAGGGGCTCAGCACCTTTGCTGGTATGGTAATCCCGCAACCCGCATGCTACCGGGCCACGCACAACTATTTATCATCTTAGCATGCGGTTGATTACATTTTAATCATGCATGTACTCCAATAACACAAATCACATTACAATCCACAATAGAGGTCACAACAAATACAAACAACACATCTACACCTAATAAATCACTCTTTGTGTTCTTGACCCTAGAGTGTTTCTCCCTTAATGGAGCTATTTCCTTAATAGACGACATTTACCCACTAGTCGGGTTTCCATAAATGTCTCTTTTATAAACTGGGATTCATATCCATGATCCACATATTTCACATTCAAACAACATATAACAACACATCGCAAATAACATTGCAATACATCAATAACACTTAACATAACGGGTACGGATCTCTTTAGGAACCGCCCCAAACATAGTTAGTTCACTGGGAGAGCCTAGAGGATGCTATCAAACTCATGCTAAGCTCATTTACATAACTCGTTACCGTCCTGTTAGACGAACGGATAACTTAACATAAAGATGGATCGGATATAGTGATCCGAACACAACATACATAATCCCCAACAGACGTGAGTCAAGAGCCTTGGTTAAGCTCAGGGATGATCGAAGACCAATGAAGGACGACAACCAACAGAGAGGAAGCTGAAGAAACTGTATACAACAACTCCCAAACAACGCGCAACCGGAACTACCGGATTCCTCACCCCCCCATAATATAAAAATATTCACAGATAAAGACTCCACTGTGGAACCTATCACATCAGCACACAATATGGTATTATAACTGAGTTAACCACACAAAGGAGGGTCGTACATTTACAGTAACATCACACACAATATCACAAAACTAACTCACACATAGCCGTGGTTAGAACGTTCCTTAGGTCGGAAACGTTATTACCGGATACCGTTCTCTTACGTTAACCTAATAATGGTTAACTAGCCTTTCATGCGCATTCGAGGTTACCGGTATCGGTACGCAAACACACATCAACAATAACGACTGTAAACTCGTTTCATGATTTATCTTATAACGTGGCAAACATATAGAAAAACACATTGGCATAAAGCCGGTGTAATCCAGTAGGACACAGGTTACAAGAAAACCATACCTGTCACCGGGGTTCCACTCTAACGTGCCATCACATGTCCCTCGTAACATCTTTGAACAACTGGTAACATTACATTTACTTTCATTAACACCGGGGTAACTTGTTTGTTTAAAGTCTAATGCTCATGTCTTACTCCCGTTAATCAGTTAAATAACTTCACATTTTTAACTTGTTTTACTTTTACATTTTAACCCAACCTTTCACCCACTCAATTATCATTATAGCTCACTTAACATGTCCTTAACAACCTTATAACCTCATTACCTATCAATCCTCATCATTCCATATCATTTTCCAACCTTAAACAACATTTTTAGAGTGGTCCGGTACTTGGTCCCTACCTTAAGCCCCGTACCAACACTTAATCTAACTCTCGGGTGATTTTATGTAGTGGTCCGGGACTTCATACAGAACTTAAGTCCCGGACCAAAATAAGCTAACAATCCTCGGGGGTAAATCAGGGGGTGGTCTGGGTCTTCCTACAAGACCTAAGTCCCGGACCAAGGTAGTGTAAGAACTCTCGGCCCCTTTTTAATGTATGGTCCGGGACATTAATCCAAGACCTAAGTCCCGGACCACTGCTACAGATTTTACATTTTGACATTTTCTAAGTCTTGTTGCAATGGTTTTCCACATCCATTAAATGTATAAACTTCCCAAATGATCTTAGGTATATTCTAAAGCCAAAATATCATCTTAAACTCACCTAGTTCCTTGTCCAACTTGTTACTCAATTTCTTACAAAATTTACCAACACTTATAACATTTCTTACTAGGTTTCTAAATGGTGTTTCCCACCTATGACAACAACTATCCTAAATTGTTTTCTCACCAAGACTTTGAAGTATCCCCAAACACTCATTTGCATTCTAAATCCTCCAAGACAATGCCTAAACCCTTATTGCATCCTAGTACACTTTAAGACATGTTTTGCTCTCTAGTAAAACACTTGTTCATTTCTAACACTTCCAAGTTCACCAAAACTCATTTAAAACACTTAGAACTTCTTATACATTTTCCAAATTTTGCCATGGGTTCTCCTAGCACATCAACACTCCAAAACACATAGTTTTCACCATTAAACATTCAACAACACCTAAATCCATCAAGAACTTTCTCACACACAAAACTTCACCAAATTTACACTACATCACAATATAGTGTATAATTTAATTGCTTGGCACTTAGGCCCTTAAATAACATGGCTCTTAGGCCCTTAAATAGCATAAACCTTAAACACTGAATTTCCCACATAAATAATGCCTTGAGAGCATTTTACTAGGTCATTCACCATTGGCTCCTTAGGTATTTTATTAAGCAAATCAAGCTCACTTTTCCAAAGGCATTTAAACTACATTGAGATAGTTTGTTTACCTCTTTTCCTCTCAAACTTCTTTCTTGTTTCCTTGAACTGAAAATCAGCAAGGAGTTTGATCACTTGTCAACTTTCTAATCAACATACATATAAGGGTAAGGAGCATTAAGTTTCATACTTAAACTCACATATAAACCCTAAATTTACATAAGTGTTCTAAACACTTAAAATAGAAGTTTACCTTAGAATTTGAAAGAGAACTTGAATATGTAACAAGAGAGGTTTCCACCAGGCCCTTGAATGATTGGAATGAAGCTAAAACAAAGCAAAAGAAAACACCATGAAGAAGGTGATTTCGGTTACTTATGAAAACAAAAGGAAATGAAGTTTTTCTTTGAGTTTCCTTACCTTGAAGCAAAGGAGAACAACAAGGTGTGAAAAGATGAGCTCAAGCTCCTTCAATGGTGAATATCCATGGCACCGAAATGGAGCTTTTGAAGATTTGAAAAGATAGAAGTGTAGAGCTTGCTCCAACTAGAAGATTGGTGGTCTTCAAGTTGAATTTGGACCATGGAGTCATGAGTTACAAGCATTCAAAGATGGAGATGGCATGGTTTGCTGTAGCAAACCGAGAATGGAGAAGAGAGGGAGGTTGGAGACGGTGGAAGTGAGTGGGAAAGGAAGAAATGAAATGAGGTGTTTGCTTTTACAAGATATTTATGTTATAAAGTAACCTTCTT